>OZ038317.1:20522837-20557019 GCA_964035775.1 Osedax frankpressi
CTTATATATACAATTTGAAATGTGTATTAGTTTCTTCTTCATTCCATTCACTATATTATAATATAATATCCCTTTGCTTTTGGTTACATTTCAGTCGGATTGATAATCGTATTTAATCATATTGTAATACATATAGCGCATTTTACTGGTGGATATAGTTTTGTTAATTACACGTGTTCACGTACGTTTATGTATGTTATTTATCAGAATGCCAAATAATTATCTAAATGACTGTTCATCTTCTATCAAATAGCTATGCGTTATGATAATCGGATACAATTAATTAAAACTTAACTAACAGGTTCTAAGAAGGTAGTTGAACTGTCCAAGTCAAATGTCTGCCATTTTATTTAAATTTACTATCCTGGACCACTGATATTTTTTAACACTTAGATATATATCCATATAATGGAGATAGTTATAAGGTTATGAATGAAGGACTATCCAAATCGATATTTAAAAATGAGTATTTTTCCATACAGCACTATCTCGTAGTTACCATATCATATGCATTAAATATGTTTCTCCTAGCACAAGAATCTGCGTATTCATAAATCACAGTGTATATCAATATATATATATATATATATATATATATATATATATATATATATAGCAGGCATAGCCTAGTGTATAATAATAGTACATAATAATTGTAATATTTGTAATTTATGTATTATTTGTAATATTGATAATATTGGTAATATTTGTGATATTTGTGATATTTGTTATATTTGTAATATTTGAAATATTTGAAATATTTGAAATATTTGAAATATTTGAAATATTTGAAATATTTGAAATATTTGAAATATTTAAAATATTAAAAATATTAAAAATATTTGTATATTTTAATATATAATATGTAATATTTGTAACATATAATATTTGTAATATACATGTTCAAAAAAATCTCCGAAGGTTAAGCAAGGCTATCTGAATATATTAATATTTTGAATTGCTGATGCCAAAATTATAATAATATTATATAATTATATATCAATATTCTTAATATTTCTTAAGATGATTACAATGATAGGTTAAATAAAATAAAATCTCGGATATTCAATCTAATATCTTAAGTTTAGTTTAACGCAAACTATTATATTATTGAGTTATTTATAGATATAATCATACTGATAATAAATGATCTTGATTCGTAAACATATTGTATTTACAATTTAATCTAATTAACGAGTGTATTCCATAAATAGAGTTTAAAATCAATTATAAAATTGTAAATACAAAAGTAATTAATAAAACAATTAAGAATAAATATTAAAATGTCATGAATATAATGATATTATAAGAATATAATGTTTAGCAAATTGCTAAAATAATTTTCTATAAATAAGTTTCCAAAATAAATTAGAAATCACTTCATGTTTTATATTTAGACACTTTCTATAGATAAATAAGATAAATAAGTCATATCTAAAATATCCAAGCTAGCAAATTGCAAATATAATTTTTAAAACTTGTATATGTTACTATAGGTACCTAATATATAAACTTGATAAATATAATACAATGTATGTTAGATTATATTGATACTATATTTACATCCGTTTTATATTATATTTATTATATTTATTTGTGAAATGTATTATTTAGTAAAAAATATATTATACTATATTCGTATATATATTATACTATATATTTTATACTATATTCTTAAATATTATTACTTATATATTACTTAACTAATATTAGTTATAAGCATAAATATAAATTAATTTACATTATAATATTATCATTATCAATAATAATAGATTAAAGTAATAGATCATTTATTTATATATTCCCGAACCCTTCATATTATACTATTTTAAAAACCTTTTGTAGATACAAATAAAATAAAATATATTAATTTGTATATAGTCATATTTAAATAATATAATTTCCCTACAAATTATATTCTTACATTAAATTAAACCTTAGCTTCATTCAATAGTTAGCCGTAATTGATAATAGATTAAATAATATTTAAAAGTGGAAATGTTTATTATGACATTATTTGAGGATATATTACTAATCAACCTCTTTTCTTCATTTATATTATCCTGTAATTATAAATATTTCAATAATTCCTTAACTGTATTAATCCGTGTCAAATATAACTATTTTCAATTACAGATTAGATTTTCCACTCAATTAAACATTTATTTTAATTGTTCACTAATATACACCTTTCTGAATAAGTTATCATTTTCGAAACTCTTTTAGAAGTACATTAATATATTACATAACACCTCTACTAATTATATTTTATATACCAGACTTTTATGTTATCATTATTAAAATAATGATGGTTTTCGAAAATATGGAACGGAATACTTTGAGACCTTCTGATATATTTATTTAATAGTTCTTCTTAAATTAAATATATTGTTTATTATAGTTGTTAGTCATATCTAAGTGTAATTTGTTTTATGTGTGTGCAATGTATAATGTATATTCTATATTTTTGTATGTGTATTATCTGTTAATTTTATTTGTGATGTCAAGATTATACATCTTTTTACATATCTATTAAATTAAATTAATATAATTAATTTAATTGATAATCAATAATAACATCTTAAACAAAAACTATATATATACACATACATACATATATACATATATATATATATATATATATATATATATATATATATAATATATATATTATATATATAGTATATAGTATATATATATAGTATATATATAATATATATATTATATATAGAATATATATTATATATATATATATATATATAAAATCAAACATTTCATTTACCTATTTAATATACTTAATATGGTTAACATTGTCAATTGCAGTTGCATAATTACTTTAAAGATACCTCGGTAATTATATGTTGATAATTACTACATATTTAACTAATTCATGATTTGTAGATTGTATTAATAACTTACTATATATATTATAGGTCGACTCACCATTCTATGATGTTAGTCTGTATTTGTATTAGTGTAATACAAAATAATTGTATGCAATAATTATTATCATATCGCATTAAAAATATGAATGATATTTAATTATGTATTGTTTAACGACTTTAATGACTTCATATAATATATATAAATATAATTTCGTGAATGGAAGAGAGAAGAAAAGAAAAAGCTAAATATTACAGATAAATATATTTTTTTTTAGTCATTATTAGAAATAAATATAAACAAGAGTCGCTAGAATGTATCAAATGCTTCTCTTGAACGCGTGGACTATGGAATATTATTCCACTCTATGGATATAGTGACAGATAATATAATATCACTATATTTCGTTATAGTACGGTGTATATCTAATTTTAAAGTATCATTGGATCTCTGGGATCGTTCGAACGAATAAGCAAGGAGATCGTGTAAGTATTTCGGATGACCACATTAGAGATGTGTATATGAAGCATAATTGTTTAAATTCGGCAAGTATTTTAATAGGAAGCCATCCCACTGTGTTCCTTATCGCAGACAATAACGAGTGATTATTCCTCCGAATTATAAACATTATATGTACATATTTCCGATATATTAACCTCAACTTAAGTTAACAATTGTTTATGAGGTGTAGCTATAAGTTAGTACAGGTATATGCAATATTGAATTCAACTAATTACCAGAGGTTGCATGAGTTTGATTGTAAGCTCAACGATTAAATTCTTTCTAGCTATCCAAACATGGTATACATAATCAAAGACGTCTTATAACCGTAAAACTGAAGAAATTTGATAAAATAAATCATGATATGAAGATATTATTATGCCGTTAGTTATTAATTAGTAGTTATTATTATTAGGCTTGTGTAAGTAGAATACAAAGTAAGTTATAATAGGTGAGGATCTTTGAGAAATAAACATTAAGGTGGCTTAGGTATAGTAATCATGTAAGACTTAGTAAAATTGAATATTGAGTATTTTAAAAATATGTTTTGAATTACGACTGCATTTTTAGTTATATTAATATATAACTCAGATTTAGCAATACCTGTTGACTAATATTTTCATCTGATCTATTTAAGTTCACTTTAGTCAAAATTGGACATGTAGTTAAGTTATGCTAAATGCATACCTAAACCTTGATATGTTATTGTATATATACTGTTTAGTTAACATAATATATACAATCTAAATGTTCGTATTTTATTTATGATATAATAAAAATTAATAATGTTATACAGGGAAACAAAGCAATTAAAAATGTAACTATTATTTATACGTTTCCATTATTAAATAGAGATATATTATTTACCAACCATATAATTCAAATAAATAAAATAAAAATGTTTATGATGTAATAGGCGATACGTACAAAGAGGGTAAAATTATATTTATTATTAATAATAAATTTATATTAATAATTTTAAAGTCAAAAAATTAAACACTTCATTTATATTAATTATTAATAATTAATTATTAAGGCATTGCAAAGAAACCAACTCAATGAGGTAATACTATAAATATTTAATATTTAATTCTAATTTAATCTAAACATATTTATATATTTCAATTTATATATATGTGAAATGTGTAATAGCTTAAAATATATTCATATTATTTATTTTTTATCAAAGATAATGGAAGATATTGACATTCAAGTTAAAATGAAGGTAAACGATTTATATAAATCACATATTCGATAATAAAGTTATATACAATTATTGTATAGATAATTTACAATAGCAAAAATTATTTATTTTATAACGAATCTTTAGTATTGTAACTAGAATTATTATCCACATTTAATTTTTATTCTTACATGATAAATGTAATATAACAATTATAAATTCAACGTGATATTATTATGTATTCAAAACTTAATATATTATATCAATATATATATATATATATATATATATATATATATATATATATATATATATATATTAATTTCGTATGTAGAAGTGTATATTTATACATAGTTATATATATATATATATATATATATATGAGCGTGTGTTTGCGTGTGTATATGTATATATACTTAAATACGAACATTTCTTAATATATATTTTCCTTTATAAAGAATCTAAATATATATGTTTTATAATTATTCTTCTGAAATTTCTACGAGATTTTCTAAATAAAAATATGGAAGATAATTATTTTTAATAATGAACTATTTTCATATTCAATATTATACCGTCAATAATTGATAATGCAATTAATTACAAATACCATGTTATATAAGCAATCGACGGTAATTTTTTATTTATTATGTTATGATACTAATTACTATGTTATGTCACGAATTACTAAGATAATTATTGGTTGTCTATTAGGTTTTTACTAGTTATATGGTAATTTAAAAATAAAAATTAAAAATGAGCCCGACTTAATAATCCTTAAATAAAATATATAAGATAGGTCCATATATAATTAATAAAGAAAGTATATTATCGATTAATTAATTATTAGATGATCAGATTATTAATTCATATCTGTATATTTTAATAAATCGATATATAAATAATTGTCATTATATTATCCTTATATGGTTTCCTTTTTAGTACTAATTGGTGTTAGTCGATATCAATAATGATCGTGCATGTTAGTCGCAGATTTAAAAAAAATAAGTTTTTTATAATAGATAGTTTAAATTAGGATGATTTGGATACTATACATCATTTTATATTAGAATAATTGCATACACATTGTTATACTATATCCAGAATAATTGTTATTATTTTTTTATTATAATGTAAATATTTATACTTAATAAATATTTATTATCTAGGATATATTACTATAACTCGAATACTAGAAATAATTGATTATTAAAAGAATCAATGGTAGGATTCAGAGATAGTAGTTCATGTGGATTATTTACATTGATACACACAGAACAAATTCTAATGAATGAAGATATAGGTACCATTAATCAGTATAAAATCAAGGAAAATAAAAAGAAAATATTTGAAAATATTACGCAAAATTAAATATAGATTAATTAATTAATGTATTTTTCACTTTTAACTAAACATTAATATAACTTTATTGGTACTTAAGTTGATATATTTTAAATATTAATTAAATAAATACTTTAAAATTGATTTAATATATATACATACAAATGTTGAGATATAATAAACTAATCTGATACTATCACTTATTAATTCCTATATTTATATTTACAAATAATGATACTTTTTCTGTTAATATGTTGTTATGATTATGGATGTTTTATAAATTTAAATAGAAACCACTCCTGCCCAACTATATAAAATAAACGCTTTGGTATTCCCAATTAATAATATAATATAATTCCTTCATAGATACATTATCATGTAATTTAAGCATAATTAAATTAACTATTCCTAATATATACATTTAATTATAATAATATTCAAGTTATATCAATTATATATAATTAAGTATACATTTGAAAATTTGTTATGGAGTTTTTAGTATATATATATATATATTGATATATTATAAAAAAAATTTACCATTTAGTTATATATTATAATATTATAATATAATTTAATAATATAAAATAATTTTTTATATACTTTAAATTATAAAATCATTCTCTAAAAATGATATTCCAAACATTATTTATCAATTTTTAATATATTTATATATAAAATATTATTAATAAAATATATTAAATATACATCATTTTTTCAAACAGATAAACCGATCAAAAAGGGTTATTATTTTTTTTTATTTAAAAATATTTTAACTAATTTAAATCAAAAATAAAGGGTTTAAGAAATGATACGGTATGTAATATGTTTTATTTTATTTTTAAATATTGCATACATTTATTATAATTAAATATTTTACAATATATTAAGTTCTATAAATCAATTATAATTTATATTTATGTATTTATGTTACACTCTATAACCTCATTTACATTATTGCCAATATCCTGAAGAAGATAGACTAACTACCTTATACATATAGATTTTACAATATGTTTGGTATTTACACCAGCATATTTTTTTTAAATAAATAATTATTATGTTTTATATAAGATTCCATATTTATGATTCCATACATATGTCGACATATTTTTGACATATAAATTGACATATAAAATGATTTATAAATATAAACGTATAATATAAGTATTCATCTAGATATATTAGCAACAAAAGGTGGAAATCTAAAATATTAAAATATTTATTTATAAGAACAACTATAGTAATTGAACTATTACAATAATATGTAAATTTATAAATTTATATTTCTAAGAATTTCTTGAACAAAATTCTAAATAGAGAGAATTAATACGTTTATATAAACATTTTAATTATTAAAAAGATTTAGTCCTAAATTTAGTTAATCATTTAAAAAATCTATGCAATTTTGTACATAAATGTTTATATAGGTTAAAATTATTATTATTTCTAAAAAATAATCAAATAAAATTTTTATATATAATACCGTAAATAAAAATACACATATCATTGCATAGTAAGTACATTGTGTATCTTTATTATTTTCATCTTATATATAATAAAATAAATTGTATCTTACTTGTTTATGTTTTGTTTATATTAAATAGAAACGATGATCAGCATAATTTACATTATTATTTATGATTACGATATTATTTCATTTCATTTCGATTTCTTATTTGTTATTTGATATGATTTAATACTATCAACTTGATGTTAATTATAATAATGTATACTATGCATATACTATATAACGATATACATAGAACACACGATCTGAAAAACCCGACAAATTAATGCACAAGGTATATAAAAAATATATATAAATAATAAATTATTTTTTAAAATTAACAAAACCAAATTTGGATAGATAATAATAATTTAGAAAATAATATTAATTTGGATATGTTAAAAAGTGTTGGAAAAAGGGATATATCTATTTACTATATAAATATAAATAATAAATACTGCAATTCTAATTAAATCTTAACAACGATGTAAAATAATATGTAGACATTTATTAATAAATGTATTTGATTAAGAATTGTATGCGAGTTCTTTTTATCTACAAAAATAACTACAATTTGTAGATTGTAATTATAATACAAGTTTATGTTAAAACTAGAATAATTTATCTAAAACTATACGAATTGTATGTAGAGCATGTTTTTTAATAATATAACTATTTAGTTTACTAAATACTATGTTATTTTTAGTCTAATTATTATTACGAACTAAAGTAGATTGGATTAATATATGCGATCTAATATAGACGTATTTTTTACTTTTTTTTACTACATTAATATTTTGGTATTTCATCATAGCAAATTAAGTATGCTTATAATATGACCAAGAAGTAGTGTATTTTATTGATATTTTAATTAAGTTTATATAATTCGTCAGAATATGATATGATAAGTGCTCGTTGAACTATCAATATAGATATGACTATTAATTATTTATTATATTTTTAAATACTACGAGGGAGTTCGTAATAATTTAAATTATCAAAGTATGAATTAACAAAATATAGTTTATGTATTTCTTCCCACACAATGAAATATATAATAATATATATTTATTTATATTATATTAATAATTAGTATAATAATTCTTTATAAATTGAAAATTTTGAAATAGGAATTTATGGTATATAGAATAACCTATTATATTACTATAATATATATATATATATATATATATATATACATTGCAAATTAATTGAATATTATATATTAATTATTAATATATATTTACATATAAGTAGAGATTATATATAATTTTATTTTACTTAAATATAAATAAATCTTTAAATTAATTAATTTATATTTTATTGAGCAAATAATAAATCATGATCATTTGTAATATTAGATATTCTATTCGTGCTAGTTACTATACGTCAGTGGTTTATATTGTAAATGTATTGCAATTATTAAGTATTGTATTATAAGGTGTTATATAGCGGGATAGTGTTATAGTTGAACTGTTTATTAATTATAATTTTATATAAGAAATATAAATTACTAACTTATCATTGACTATTGTAGGTAATGTGCTTAAGCAAGATTATGTAACATTAAATATAGTATTTGTATTATTATTTATTAATTAATTTATATTTATTATTTTAACAGAGTGATCCTGTATGTATACATATGGAATTTAATATATATATGTATATTTATATATATATATATATATATATATATATAAATGTGTGTGTGTGTGATCTTTCTAAACCAATTTAGAGAACGTTAAAATAATTTATTTACTAAATTTAATTTATTAAATATAATAATAATATATATTATATTTGAATTTAAATGAGTTGGTTTTGGGGGAATAATGAATTATAAAATTAATATAAAAGGTTTTTAAATTGAATATCTATTTGTTATTGAGTGGTGTTCTGGTAATAATTATAATAAACTAATGAATTGCAATGTATAGGTACAATAAGCAAGTATACATTGTATACTATACAACCTATCAATAAACAATGCTATGCTATGTCCATGTCTTTATGTTTTAACTAAATATAAGATAACACATATGAACTATAATATGATATTGTAACTTATTATTAATTAAATATATCTGGTATATGCGTTTTGTTTATTGGTCACGCATACATTACGTGGGAATATCATATTGATTATCGTTGTAAATAATATATTAAAAAAATACAATTTTTACATCGTTTAATAATATTTGTTATAATACATTTAGATTGTACAGGTAATTAATGATATATGTATATATATTTATATATGCACACACGCACACACATACACATACACATCACAAACACACACACACACACACACACATATATATATATATACATATATATATATATATATATATATATATATATATATGTATATATATGTATACACTTATATTTTTATCAATTTAAATAGAGTAAATTAAAAAAAAATGTAAGTATTAAAGTAAATATTTGTATATCCATATTAACAATAAAATTCAAATAAAACAATATATATCATATATTTGGTTTATGTTATATTCTAACTTTAAATATATGATATATATATGTGTGTGTATATAACAACATATAATGTATTAAATAGGAGGTATTTTTAGAAAAAAATCAAGTACGCATATATATTTTATAATTTAATATTAATATTAATATTTAATATATGTTTATGTATAATCGTATATGCATCATGAGTATATGATATATATATATATATATATCTAATAATTCGAAATAAATATAAATTCAAATGATAATTTAGGAAGAACGAAAGGTACACTATACATTAAATAAAATTTAAATTGTATATTTATATTGGTTATGGATTAAATATAATATAGATTAATATATTCAAGCTAAACACTAAACTTATATTGATTACCGGACGTCATCTGTTCCAAGAAAGCAAAATGTTGTATATCAAGAAACAAACATGAGCCTTATAAGGAATATATTACATACGATATATAATAATCTTACATAGAAATGCTATCATATACAGGGCATCACCATGCTTACAATATTTAGATGCTTTAGGGTTTGATTTTGGAATTTATACATTATAGAGAATTATATTAAACTCTAAAATGATTTTATTAAACTCTAAAATATACAATATATATATATATATATATATATATATATATATATATATATATATTGTAAGAATACAATTATTACCCTACCACTATAAGTTAATATTGAAATATGATATTTTGTTATATCATTTTGTATTGCAAAATTATAGGAATCCCTTTATATTCATTTTTTGAATATAATATATTTAAAAAATACTATTTTGAATTCAAAATTAATATCTTTATAACAAATATAATTTTAGATTGCAACGGTAATAAATAATTATAAATAATGTCATACTTTTCATAATTTATGAATAAATAATTATTTCTAATAGATAATAAGAGACATTATTATTAATTTTAATAGGGTGTTTTAAAAGAAATAGTAAGTATTAATTGTATATTAGAGAAAAAATGTTTAAATGAAAATTTCAACATACTCACTCAAACATTTCAAATAACACACTCACACTCATATATACATATATATATATATATATATATATATATATATATTTATATATTTATATTTCATATATTTATTCAATGGTTTTATTCAATATTTATTCTATAATTAATATGGTTCATTCTTGGGAATTAATCAAATATGCATATATATTTTATAATTTATTATTAATTACTTACTATAATTATGTATTTTAATAATATTCATCCTAATAATACATGATCATTTAGAAACAACGAATGGTCTTATTACATTACATTTAAACTATACAATATATATTTACATATATTATGTGGGTATATAACCAATTCATATATGTATACAATTTATTAATTTTAGATGAATTGTGATAGTCTAACAAGATTGTAGAATGTGTATTGAAGATAAAACTTAAATAATAATGATAATAACTGATATTTAATAATTTATTATAAAGTTTATGTTTCATATTATATATTATATATTTAAATTAGACCTTTTATAGCTTATATTAGATATTTTATAGCTTATATTAGAGATTTATTTTATATAGTGGAGATTTATATTTTATATTTGGAATTCATATTTTATATTCAATATTTATATTTTATATGAGAGTTTTATATTATATACAATATATTTATAGTTTATATTACAGATTCATAATTTTATGAAATAGTTATGTTTTATAATAGAGATTTATATTTTATAGTAGAAACAATTAGTTATAATACAAATATTTTCAAATAATATTATTTATATATATAACTTTAATGAATGGTAGTATCATAATGTTACATGCACAAAATAAACGTATGTTAATTATAACAACAGTAATTAATTAAATATTTATTTATATAAGTATATAATTATATTTATTACATTAAATATTTTTGATTTTCAGGATCATGGTATAAAGATCTATGACTATAAAACTAAAAAAGTTAGAGCTATAGCTGTATTACAAAGACAAAAATGGTGATAAATAATTAACAAAATATTATAATATTAAAGTATATGTAAATAAATTTTAAATATAAGCAATACTAATATTTTTTATATTACTAGCATTCACTGACAATGGTTATTAATAGCATCATTATTTATATTTATTTTATATAATCTATAGCAAACACTATATTAATGTATATTTATATAAGTTTTATATAAATATATATATATAAATATACAATATTAATATTTATATAAGTTGTATATAAATGATTATAAATGATTATGATATTTTGATATTTTCACTAATATAATCAGGTGACACAATTATTGAGTTATTTAATTATAATAATAAGATTTTTTAGAAGATGGACAAATATAATGCAATGTATTGCTATTGGAATATCTAAAACACTTAAAATAGATTTAATTAATAATAATAACATTTTTTATAACGCGAACAATGATAAAAATAAAAATTTAATACAATATATAAAATATTAGACATGTTATAATTTATATTTATGAATACAAAGTAAACGCTGACAATATTCTAATTGTAATTCTAATTAACACATAACACATATTAATGCATCGTATTTAGTTATAGTAATATTTTTATATCATATTTGAAATAGAGCGCTGATGAATTAAAAGATATGGTATGTTAAACCATTGTATTATTATATTACGCATACGTATATAATAAATATATAATATGAAATATATTGATCTATTATTATTAATCTACTATTAAATAGTTATTCTCTTATATTTTTTTATTAATTTAATTTTTTAGAATAAATGAATTTTTGTATTATAAATATTATTATAAAAATAATTCTGGTAGATATATTTACCTATATTATCATTATTTACCACTATATTAACTATGTTTTTTTATTAAATTAATAGCTCAGACCAAATGGACAGGTGTGTTTTATATATATATATAATTTTATAATATATATTATAAAATGACACCATAAAGAATAAAAGTCTTAGTAATATATATATATATATATATATATATATATATATATATATATATGTATATATATAATTTGATTAATCTAAAAACAGGTTTAAGATTATATTATATTAAATTTAATATATATATATATATTTATATATATATATATATATATATATATATATATATTATAATATTGATATACATATATATATAATTAATGTGTAATATATATTAATTAAGGGGATACGCGGTGTTGGAATATATTATCAAAATTTAAATAATTTAAAACGTTCTTATTGCATAAATTGATAATATACTTATTTATTTGTATTATGATAAATTCAAATTCAAATTTTAATTTTACCTATAAATATGCTAAAAGTGAATTTATAAAGATTGCTATGCAGAAAAAAAATGTGGTCAACATTGAAATAAATATTTTTTTAAATCTCAAAAAATACTAGTTATGTGTTGCATTAATACTATAATTTAATATAATAATTTGCCTATAAAATACCAATTTAACTACGGATTTATTAAAATTAAAAAGAATATAAGATGATTCAGAATATAAACAATGTCCTGGGCATCGAATGCATCCCGTGAATTCTCTACAAGTCATTGAATGCATTCTCTGGGTCACGTCAATTGTAGCAAATTAAAATTTCATAATATTATACAATTTATTTTACATTATTACACATTTAATATTATTATCATGCCACATAAAAAAAGAAAACTTCATTAGTCAAAACTAGTTATAATTCTTCAAATGTAAGTAAAATTATCATAATATATCAATATTATTTGTAGTACAATTATGGAACATAATGTTTTCCAACTATTTCTAAATGATTTTCTTTCATATATAATAAAATAATAATATCAATTATTTGTAATAATATATTATTATAGATAATACATTTAATTTTATATTTAGGTCAGTAAATCTGGCCGATTTGTAACAATACCAAGTTCAAGAAGTGATGTTATCGGTGTTCAATCTGCTTATACAACATATCACTTGGATGAGCATTCAACTTATTCTGAAGAATCAAGAACATGTTCAAGATCAGAAAAGAAATTGCAGTCGGGATCTTCCTCTTCAGATGATTCAACATCATCTACTGAAGGACTTCAAAATATTTTAATAAATATGAATGTCCTGAATAAATGGTAGATTACCATCACAAAATGTCTGAAATAAGCTTTAGAAGTTTCAGTTAGTAAATTACTATATTATTACAAGATATCAATTATTAAAACTATGTATAATGATTCTACGCCATTCTTTATATTTATATAATATCTATAAACAATAAAATAAATTTCAGGTTAAAAAACTGAGGGCTTTGTTCGCAGATAAAAATTAATTGTATGTCATTTAATGAAATTGTTCATGTTTTATGGACAACAGATATATGTCAAGTATTCAAAGCTTTCATTGTAAATAGGCAGGATGTACGAACCCCCACGTCTACTGGAATTGGACAATCAGGGATAACAAAAGTTATGAATTCATTATCCCTGTGGCAATTCACAATAAGATATATGATCAACATTTGGCATAAAAATTAAAGACATTTATTGTCGTCTAAGAGGAGAAACATTATTGAAAATATATTTATTTGATCAGACACAGAATACGAATTAATCACTTCGCTCTGTGATCTGGTCAATATCTGAACAAATTTGCAAATTTCAATACAATTAATTCTACAGCATTATGAGATTGAATATTTGAGAAAAAAGATAAATTAATTTGCAAAATAAGTATATGAATATAATGGGGATATGGAGGAAATATCACACGATAATAAAAAAGAAAAAAGCTAAAATGTCAGAGGATTGTGATGGGGTTTATTAGATTTTAATAAGGTATTTATCTATAATAATAAATTTATAATATATAAATGTCTTACATATAATAAAAATAATAAATAAAATTACATTCTAATATATATATATATATATATATATATATATATATATATATATATATTAATCATACCAATATATAATAATTATAAATAGATTAAAATAAAAAATAAAATATTTTTTAGATGTTGATTTCTCAGAAAATAAATTATGACTACAAAAAAGCTTCAGCACCTTTATTATACATTCAATTTTCATGAAATTTTCACAGAAGAAGCATCTCTTTTATTAGAATAAAATGTAATGGTTCAAATATTTACATTTATTTTTAAATTAAAAAATAAATAAAAAAGAACCCAAAAAAAAATTCCGTATTTTGCCATAGATATTTTTATATAAAATAAATAATTTAAAAAAATTATAACCCTACACTTTATAAGTTATTTTATTCTAATTATAATGCAATTTATTTTTTGTAAATTTTGTGAGTAATAAATACGCTGAAGATTTTTTTGTGAACACATATTTCCTATTTTTTACATTGTGAGATACCCTTAAGTTATTAATACATTTTATATGGCTAAAAGATGGGGATTATATCAGCTGTAGTATATAGATGAATTAAAACTAATTAATTCATATATCAGATTATTAAAATAACCACCTTTGATATATAATAATAAATAAAATATAATATTCTATACATTATGTAATCATACTCATTTAGATTATATTATATGATATATACGAGAGTTAAAAGAGTATATTTGATACAAGTATCATTATAATTATAATTACAAATTATGTAAACATCTAATTGTGTTAACAATAGTTATTACAATAGTTATAAAATTTAAATACATTTCCAATCACTTTATTTCAAAATTAAATTATACAATGTTCTTATATATAAATAAAATTACTTTATACTTACAATGAATACATAATATATATATATATATATATATATATATATATATATATATATTTATATATATATATATAATATATAAGATTACATACGTTTTTATTCATACAACATCATAAATAAAAACAAATTGCAACAAATTAAATATTTTTTATTAATAATCGGTATTATATTAATTTTGATATGTGGGTAATATTTCTATTTACATATCGATGTAAATATATTCATTATACATATGATATATTTTATATGTTATCCTTATAAATACGATATATTTTCTATAATATCTTTGTACATATTATATATTATATAGGTCATCAAAATAAAAGATCCAAAACTGGTTATATATATTTGTAGTAATTATTAATAACAAATTTAATTTTTCATAAAGTGTATGAAATTTATAATGAGTTTTAACATTTCTTGTATCCATTTTATAAGATAATATATTTATATTACGTAGAAGCACTTATTACTAAATTAATAAGTATTACTTTAGTACTTAATAAAATAGTACTTACTTAGTATTTATAAAGTAGTACTTACTTAGTATTTATAAAGTAGTACTTGCTAAAGTAGTACTAAAGTAGTACTTACTAAAGTAGTACTTACTAAAGTAGTACTCACTAAAGTAGTACTCACTAAAGTAGTACTCACTAAAGTAGTACTCACTAAAGTAGTACTCACTAAAGTAGTACTCACTAAAGTAGTACTCACTAAAGTAGTACTCACTAAAGTAGTACTCACTAAAGTAGTACTCACTAAAGTAGTACTCACTAAAGTAGTACTCACTAAAGTAGTACTCACTAAAGTAGTACTCACTAAAGTAGTACTCACTAAAGTAGTACTCACTAAAGTAGTACTCACTAAAGTAGTACTCACTAAAGTAGTACTCGCTAAAGTAGTACTCGCTAAAGTAGTACTCACTAAAGTAGTACTCGCTAAAGTAGTACTCGCTAAAGTAGTACTCGCTAAAGTAGTACTCGCTAAAGTAGTACTCGCTAAAGTAGTACTCACTAAAGTAGTACTCACTAAAGTAGTACTCACTAAAGTAGCTCTCGCTAAAGTAGTACTCGCTAAAGTAGTACTCGCTAAAGTAGTACTCGCTAAAGTAGTACTCGCTAAAGTAGTACTCGCTAAAGTAGTACTCGCTAAAGTAGTACTCGCTAAAGTAGTACTCGCTAAAGTAGTACTCGCTAAAGTAGTACTCGCTAAAGTAGTACTCGCTAAAGTAGTACTCGCTAAAGTATTACTCGCTAAAGTAGTACTCGCTAAAGTAGTACTCGCTAAAGTAGTACTCGCTAAAGTAGTACTCGCTAAAGTAGTACTCGCTAAAGTAGTACTCGCTAAAGTAGTACTCGCTAAAGTAGTACTCGCTAAAGTAGTACTCGCTAAAGTAGTACTCGCTAAAGTAGTACTCGCTAAAGTATTACTCGCTAAAGTAGTACTCGCTAAAGTAGTACTCGCTAAAGTATTACTCGCTAAAGTAGTACTCGCTAAAGTAGTACTCGCTAAAGTAGTACTCGCTAAAGTAGTACTCGCTAAAGTAGTACTCGCTAAAGTAGTACTCGCTAAAGTAGTACTCGCTAAAGTATTACTCGCTAAAGTAGTACTCGCTAAAGTAGTACTCGCTAAAGTAGTACTCGCTAAAGTAGTACTCGCTAAAGTATTACTCGCTAAAGTAGTACTCGCTAAAGTAGTACTCGCTAAAGTATTACTCGCTAAAGTAGTACTCGCTAAAGTAGTACTCGATAAAGTAGTACTCGCTAAAGTAGTACTCGCTAAAGTAGTACTCACTAAAGTAGTACTCACTAAAGTAGTACTCACTAAAGTAGTACTCACTAAAGTAGTACTCACTAAAGTAGTACTCACTAAAGTAGTACTCACTAAAGTAGTACTCACTAAAGTAGTACTCACTAAAGTAGTACTCACTAAAGTAGTACTCACTAAAGTAGTACTCACTAAAGTAGTACTCACTAAAGTAGTACTCACTAAAGTAGTACTCACTAAAGTAGTACTCACTAAAGTAGTACTCACTAAAGTAGTACTCACTAAAGTAGTACTCACTAAAGTAGTACTCACTAAAGTAGTACTCACTAAAGTAGTACTCACTAAAGTAGTACTCACTAAAGTAGTACTCACTAAAGTAGTACTCACTAAAGTAGTACTCACTAAAGTAGTACTCACTAAAGTAGTACTCACTAAAGTAGTACTCACTAAAGTAGTACTCACTAAAGTAGTACTCACTAAAGTAGTACTCACTAAAGTAGTACTCACTAAAGTAGTACTCACTAAAGTAGTACTCACTAAAGTAGTACTCACTAAAGTAGTACTCACTAAAGTAGTACTCACTAAAGTAGTACTCACTAAAGTAGTACTCACTAAAGTAGTACTCACTAAAGTAGTACTCACTAAAGTAGTACTCACTAAAGTAGTACTCACTAAAGTAGTACTCATTAAAGTAGTACTCACTAAAGTAGTACTCACTAAAGTAGTACTCACTAAAGTAGTACTCACTAAAGTAGTACTCACTAAAGTAGTACTCACTAAAGTAGTACTCACTAAAGTAGTACTCACTAAAGTAGTACTCACTAAAGTAGTACTCACTAAAGTAGTACTCACTAAAGTAGTACTCACTAAAGTAGTACTAACTAAAGTAGTACTCACTAAAGTAGTACTCACTAAAGTAGTACTCACTAAAGTAGTACTCACTAAAGTAGTACTCACTAAAGTAGTACTCACTAAAGTAGTACTCACTAAAGTAGTACTCACTAAAGTAGTACTCACTAAAGTAGTACTCACTAAAGTAGCACTCACTAAAGTAGTACTCACTAAAGTAGTACTCACTAAAGTAGTACTCACTAAAGTAGTACTCACTAAAGTAGTACTCACTAAAGTAGTACTTACTAAAGTAGTACTTACTAAAGTAGTACTTACTAACGTAGTACTTACTAAAGTAATTCTTACTAAAGTAATTCATACTAAAGTAATTGTTACTAAAGTAGTATTTAAATGCTACTAAATATTAAATTTTACTAAATAGTTATTAATAAAATATTATTTACTAAAAAATATATTCTAATGTAGTAATTACTAAAGAATGTCTTACTTAATAAAGTTGTATTAAATAAAGTAGTATTAACTAAAGAAGTGTTTACTTATTAAAGAAGTATTAAATTAAGTAGTATTTAGTAAAGAAATATTTTCAAAAGTAGTTATTGATAAAGTAATATTGGTTTATAAATAACTACGCCTAAGGTTTTAATTTTACTCTATGTATTAAATTATCCACATGTTTCTGTGCTATACTTGTTAATGTATCTCCACATTATAGTTCATATATGATTAACATAAGTTATAATTATAACATATGTTACTTTATGTTATCGTACTTTCTACTTTAAACAATCCATGAATAGAATTCGTATTTTATTCTCATAAATAGAACATGTTTTTGAAAATTATTCATTATATCTTTCTTGTCTATTATGTCATTCGAATCTCTAAACCTTATCTTTCTATCACTTCATTAACGATATATTGTAATTAATGATCTAATACATACAAACTATATATATATATATATATATATATATATATATATATATAGTTATGGTGTATGTGATTAATTATACTATAAAATTATCTCTGATCTTATTTTATTCTCCGATGAATCCATAATATTTATTATATATAAATATAATATAAATATAATAATTCACATTGGTCAAGTTGTTTTTATAATATTAATTTTTGACATCCTATTATTCGAGTGTATATAAAAAATAGACTAAAATAAATTACTGTTTTCAGAATTAAGATCATTATTTTCGATTTTATTATTTGTGAGAATTCTACTTACAGTAGACCATATATAGACATATTTACTTCTCGTATGCTAAGTAATCTATACATATGAATATTAATATTAATTTCAAATGAATTAAAATCCCTTGAGCTTGGTTTTTACTATTTCTCTAACAATTTTAAAATCGACTCGAAAATTCTCTTTATTGTGAGAGAAACATAAAATTAAATATTTAAATGAAGTTATTTCATAATTTATATCTTTATTCTGTCGTTTATTAGAAACAATCTTGCAGGACATAAATAGTATATCATATTTTTAATTCTAGTTCAAATCAAATATTTAAATATAATAATAATATATATATATAATGCCATCTCATAGGGACACATTTATGTGGTTAATATTTATAAATACCCAATTAAATATAAATATTATAATATTAACAGTTACATATTCATTGAAATTAAATTATATAAGATATTACCTTAATTTATTTCATTATTTATAAGTTATTTACGTGATTTAATATAAATTGTAGACTGAATTTAAGGTTAGTTTTATTAGCTATTATATTTTACGTACATATTTTAGAATTTAATGTTTACAACAAGTATTTTAGATTAGAATTTTAAGAAATACAATTTGTATCATAATATGCATACTTTATAAACTTTATATCACATATTTATAAGTATATCATACAATGTAATACATTTATACAAACTATATATAAATTAATATTTTATAATTACTTTATATAATAATATTTTAATACATTTATTTTTTGGGCATTATATAATTATATATACCAATAAATAATGAGATACGTATGATGTGTATATATATATATATATATATATATATATATATATATATATATATATATATATATGTATATATAAAAATATAAATATATATATATATTTATTTATTGGGATTTTTCTTTGAGGAGGTAAATTAGATTTGTATTATTAAATTATTCACGGGAAATTTGATCGTGCTTCTTACACTTCTCTCCCGGGAGATTAGTAAGTTTGGAATCGATGTTTAATGTCCATAGTTGATGGGTATTTATATTATATGAAACTCAATGTATCAAGGTATTATTTTTAAATTATGTATATATTAATTATATATTAGAAGTTATATTTAAATTATTATTAATATTATTTAAAATTTATAGTTTACCGTTAATATTTATATTATAAAAGGAGCATGTATAGTTTTATATTAAAGATTGTTAAAGGATATTAATTATATACATTTTACATTTTAAATAGAATTAATTAAATCTATTAAATAATGATATATTATATTATGTGGTAATCACGATTATATCGTATTATATAATTATTATTATTAATAATAAATTATTCACGGGAAATTTGATCGTGCTTCTTACACTTCTCTCCCGGGAGATTAGTAAGTTTGGAATCGATGTTTAATGTCCATAGTTGATGGGTATTTATATTATATGAAACTCAATGTATCAAGGTATTATTTTTAAATTATGTATATATTAATTATATATTAGAAGTTATATTTAAATTATTATTAATATTATTTAAAATTTATAGTTTACCGTTAATATTTATATTATAAAAGGAGCATGTATAGTTTTATATTAAAGATTGTTAAAGGATATTAATTATATACATTTTACATTTTAAATAGAATTAATTAAATCTATTAAATAATGATATATTATATTATGTGGTAATCACGATTATATCGTATTATATACACGTGAATGCAATTTCAAAATATGTTATGCTACTAATATATTTATGTATGCATATAATATATAAGTCAAAGGTCATTATATATAATATACTATATAGTATACATATATGTTAACTTTTTTGTATTCAAATCGATATTACTACTAATTATCTATATTTTATATTTAGAAAAATATTAGATTCATGAAATATCAAATAAGCTAATAAAGTGTAAATTAATTTAGGTTAACACGTGTATTTTTTGTAGAAATTTATCTAGTATTGTAAAACATGTAGTAACAATATTTTGTGTTGAGTAACACATAAACAACATAGGTTAACCCAAGTATTATTTCATAATTGTTTACTAGGAATATACAATTATGATATTTAATATATAGTAATGATATATATTAAAGTTTATAAACTTTAATATATAACAAAGATATTAAGAAAAAATTATGTATAAATATATAGTTATTATTATTTATTTTTACTTATAAATAATAAAAAATTGTTTATATACTTTATATATTAATATAGAGAATACATAATATATGTTGAAATTAATATTATAATAATGATCATTATTAGTATATTATATTTATTAAATACAAACATAATATAGGAGGATGTAGATACTAAGGTTAAATTCATATATATATATATATATATATATATATATTGTAAATACAAATCTAATTTAATTGAATCTTAATTAATTAAATCTATATGTTGATCTGCCAATAAAGGAAAAATTTGGCGCTTATAAATCAAATTCATGGAAATCTATACGATGCATGATATTATTATATATGTTCTATCTGCATACGTGGCCGCCACAATCTATATATAACAAAAAATAATTACAAAATACATACGAATAATTATATATATATATATATATATATATATATATATATATATATATATATATACTTTATAAACTTATTTAATAATTACTCTTTAATTAGTCTTATATTATTAAGGTATGTATATATATATATATATATATATATATATATATATATATATATATATATATATATATATAGAATATAATTGAGAACATATTACTACTTTGTAAATAAATTGCAAGTTATAGCAATCATAAAAAACACATGGATATTTTAATAGGAAATTTAAACTAAAACATACAAAGAATATCAAATCTAATGTGTATAATTATAATGTATTAGAAAATAGCAAAATTTAATATATTTTATATATTTTATATCAAAATAAAATGTATATATCATTTCTATAATATTATTATTACAATAATATTTTTTAAATAAAAATATCATAATTAAATTATAAATCTAAAAATATATTACACTTACCATAAATTTATATTATAGTTTATTAGCATAGTTAAATTAAAATTTCAAACTCTGTTCACAAATTTGAAAACAATAATGTATCTATAACACAAAATACATTTAAAACACTATTGAATATATAATGTATAAGAGTATTCATTAAAAATAGAATAATATGAAAACAATAATTGAAATACACTGAAATTGTTATCTATTTTTAATAATCTTAAATATAATTGCAGTTTAATATTATTATTCCGTTATGATTTCGTATTTCGTATCAAGGAGGTTCACTTTCCCGATAGCCCTAGGGGCTAATAGCCAGCTAGATAATAATATGAGTAACATGTTATATATTAATAGTAGAGCAAATATTTCATAGACTATATATGTTATATAATATATTCGATTATTTTTAGAAGATTACAATTTTTAATATATATCTATGATCAAATGTAGTTACTAAATTATATTTTTTTCGTAATAATTATAATTTGTATTACATATAAAATTATATATAATTATATTCAATATATTTTTTAATCATGTTTACCAATGTCAATCTCTAGTATATTAGCATTTATGCCCAAGATTACCAATAGCTCCGGTCAGATATCGGTAGTTGCCTATATTATGTCAGAGCACAATACAGGCAATTAATGCCTGCAAAATAAAATTATTTATATTTATATTAAAAAATTATAAAAATAAAAATATATTTAAATTAACTCAAATTTTGATTATATATATAATTATATATTATATATTCTTAAAGACAATATATATATTATATATATATATTATATATATATATATATATATATATATATATATAAACAATGTAATTAAATATATTTATATTGAAAATAAATACATAACCCAAGTCGACATAAGCAAATAATTGCATTATGATATATTACTCTTCATTTGGTATAGTATACTAGGTAATCTTAGAGATATGTATTTATTGTAATTATTTTATTTGTTTATTTACTATTAAGTTCTGAATATTCGTACATAGTAAATGATTCAATATATAGACCAACAAATATTGTATTATAAAGACAATATAAATTCACTAATATACTTATGCATTAAAATAGCGGCCACAAATTGAAGGGGTTTAAATTATCATAACTCATTATAAATATTTATAACATTAATATTATGATCGCATTTTTATATTTGAGTAATGATTATTTAAAATTTGATAGGTTTCAGAAACATATGTTCATGATCCCGAGGTAATTTATTTTTAACATAACAATTAAAATAAATTAAATAATTATATATATGTACGTATTAATGCATTCCCACGTATGCATTAATGCTATGATAAAAACATAACTATGATATAAAACAATATAATATATAGATATATACGTGTAATTAAAATATATAATTACATTAAAAATAATATTTAATTTAAAGGAATTCAAAGATAAATTAAAACATAATTTGTGATATGAATCATATTATTTAATTATTTAATTATAAACTGTGTTATATAAATACTAATATAAGGAATATTTTCTATTGTATAGTAAATTTAAAATTAGTTTTGTTTATCTAAGTAATTAATAATTATATTTATTTCAAGGGTTCCGCTTAATAATAAATAATATTTTGAATCCGTGTTAACTTAACTATATTATTGAAACGACTTCACATTACTAAATGGGTTCAATAATTTGATAACAATAATGAGAATTTGAATATTAAAAAATATATTTATCAAGAATTAATCATTTTAATCTAGGCAGCTATAACAAAAGAAATCAAAGTTAGTATTATATATATATATATGTATTATATATATACCAGCCATATGCAGATCACAGAGATTTGTAGATTTGGTAATTAGGTATGACCAACTAAAAACTCGGTTCCCTCTATCATTATATCTAGTTTACTAAACATTGTAAGTTTCGATATATTTACAGGATTGGTTGAAATGCTAAAAATACTAAAAAAAATACGCGAGGGTGTTTAAATTCATGGGTGTCTTGCAATGTTTACTTTCTTATCTATTAAAATGAAGGTTTTGATCAAACGATAGTTATATATATATTATCATTTGATGTGCATGTGTAATCCAGTTTGTATAACAGGACAATTCGTTATGTTATGTTGGATTTTATATCATTTAACCAAACTATAGTTATATATATCAAATTCTTCCAAATATTGATATATATATATATATATATATATGTGGTGTTTTAATTTTGTGAATAAATTACTACATGTATAAATAAGTGTTTCAAATAAATGTTTAAAAAACTGTATCATCTTATTTCATTTCGATTATTAGTTGTGTGAATTTTATTGTTATCTTTACAATCTATTTGATTTCATTATTAGTTGTAGATTCCTATGATAATTCAATATATATATATATTATTAAATTAATAATGTTTTTAAGCTGGTGAAAAGTCCACAATATAAGGTAAGATGCATAATATTTATCAACATCGATAGATCTAATTAAATATGATTTCATTATATTTTATTACATTTTAATATATATTTTTTTTATTTTAATTGTTATTAAGTATTAAATTATAATTATATTATAAAGGTAATATATATTATATTATCTTTATAATAGTATACTGATATATTAGTATAGTGAGATATCACTGCTATAACAACATTATCACTTTCCAATAATATTACATGTAACAGTTATAATGTTATTTTTAAAATTTATAATATGAAAAAGTGTTTCATATAGAACAGATTTAAGCATTCTATAAGTTTGTGTTAATGACGTAATAATTTACTCTGTTATATAATTGTAATCCTTTTAAGATATCTTATAATATCTATTTCATTTTATGTTGCAGAATATCTGAATAATGTCTTAGATGGGACATCTCTAGTATAAGTGTCTCCTGAAAATATCATTTAAACAATAAATACTGAATCCCTTATTACAATTGGCGTACTTTTTAAAACGTGACAACATAAATGTACAAATTAATTAAATTCAGAAATCAATACCGAAATTCTTCAAATATTTTTTAACTATATACTGATTGAATAGCACATTTATTTACTGAACTTATTTATATTAAAAAATATGTATACTTATATTTTTATACATTTTTTTCATATATATATATATATATATATATATATATACTATTTAAATAAATGTTATTATATTGATAATTAAATTTAATTATGTAGATCGATTTATTTATATGTGTATTCATATGTATATATTTATTTCTCATAACTTATAACTAAATAAGGAAAATTTTATTATTGATATATAGGGAGGTCATAATATTCTTTATTTTCTATGTTTAAAAATGTTCAAATAAAAAATATATTTATTATTATATATATCACAATATATTTTAATAATAAAAATTAATTTTTAATTATTTAATTTTCTTTCAATCTTAATCATTAATTGTATATATTAATTAGAAATTGTATAATAAAAATATGCAAATAAATATGTTACCTTATAATTAGATACTGTGTATACGATAGAATTTCGATAAACAATGGATTTATATTTATTAATATATTTTTTGTACTATTTTACCCATAAATATATATAATTTTTTAAATATATATTTATATTAATTTTAACATATAATAATACAAATATATTCTTAAGCTCTTCTTATATTTATCCATTGAATATAAGTGTAAAAATAATTAATTTTAAATTTATATGAAATCATACTTTCTGAATAAATAATAATAATAATAATTTCTCGTTTTGAAGAATGTAACTTAATTTCCCATAAAAATATTATTATGATAGTCAACAATATAAATGTATCACTTATATAATTAATAATTATGAACTACGTCGAAGAGTTTATTTTGTTGCATTTTTTCCATTTTACACAACGCATGTTCAAAATTCTTTATTCCATGCAATAAAATCTGTTAGAAAACCTTAATTGTAAGCTTTTTATTGAAGACTTAATTATGCAAACAATGCCATTATTCCTTTGGTTAAAACGCAATGAAATAGAAAGCATGTTGGTAGCTGGCTTCTAAGTTATCTCTAGCGTTGTTATTATTTGAAAAGTATTATTAGATAATTAAAATCTTAAAAATTAGATTTGATAAATTATTAAAATTCACTATTATATTCATGCATATACAGATTAGTCTAAATACAAATATAGTTCAGTATAAACATTAAAATATCTCAGTCTAAACAATAATATAGCTCCATCTAAATGCTAATATATTATTATATATATATCAGTTATTATATATATATCAGTTTAAGGTTCAATATTTACTTAAATTTATGCTTTTAAGTATTCCTCGTTGCTTCCAATCAAATATTTCAAATTATTATTAATAATATTATCGTAATCAATAAGAGTAACACATAAATGTATCGATTAACACTATATATATATATATATATATATATATATATATATATTACAAATTAATTGATTCGCATATACAATACATACAATAACTTTAATTGATCTGAATAATCTCTGAATAAATTGTAATAGGGTTTTAACTAAACTTATATTTATAGATTTCCTAAATTTAAGCACACATCAGAAATTACTTCACAACAAAATCATACTCATAATTACATAACGTACTTTTCACTTAATTCGTTATTGGTTACTTTTTGGAAATTCTGGAAAAATATAATTAATCCAACACATTTTAATGTTTAATCTATAACATATTATTTTTATTTACAGTTAAAAACTTTTATGATCCATGATTTTTGAGAAATATCTATCAAATACAAATATGATCTAATATAATCTGGAACTCTAATATACCTATATTATTAGTATCGCTAATTTTATTTATCAGAAAGTTTTAAAACAATTCTTTAAAAGTTAAAGTCTTCTATAGAAGTTGGTTTATGTGATTTAAATACTCTACTTTTACGCATTTATCATTAATATATATATTTATAGTATGTAGATTATGATTTTAGCTTTTTAACTAACAGCATATTTAATGAATCAAATATTTAAATATATGGCCACATTTTTTTTTAAACTGCTCATTTTAATAAATTATAATTTTTACAAATATTACCAATTAATAAATTTTATAAATTTAAAAAATATATATATATAATATTTAATATATAATTATAATAATCATATTACTTTAGTTTGTATTCATTTTTTATGTTATCTTATAGATTATATTCATATCACAAATCACGATTTATCACTATATTTTCGATGTTCTATTTATTATTTTTATTTAGTTTGATATACCTAATACGTTATCTACTGTTTAAATATCTATCTAATATTAATCAACTATTACAAATAATTAAAAAAATTAATTACATTATATTATCATGATCAATTCAAAGTTATATTTAAATTGTAAAATAAAATTATAATACAAATAAATTATATTTTCAGGATGATACAATTGAAAATACTCATTCATCGAGTGGGGTTTTTAATTTAATAATAAATATATATATATATATATATATATATATATATATTTAAATATATATATTTATATATATATATATATATTTATATATATATATATATATATGTGTGTGTGTGTGTGTATATATATATTTATATCTATGTACACTATAATAATATGAATATTAAGCATTGCATGCATTATTTAGGATATTGGGGTCATGATAAATTCTCCGTCATCGGCCAAAATATTTAATAGAATACAAGATTCGGTTAATATAATTGTATATATATTTAAATATATTATGGTGTATACTATTCAAAATATATTAGTATAACTAAGATTTTAAAGAAAAATGTAATGGGCATTATCATTTATTATTAGTTAAGAGTAGAGTATTAATAAATTAAAAATATAATTTATCATCATCATGATTATTTAGATTTAAAAATAGTATATGTTTCATAGGTTTTTGAAAATGAATACATTATTATTTAATTTTGTATTCGTAAATTCTTAAACACCTTAGTGATAAGTGATTATAAACAGTGTTAACCAAATCGACGAAATCGAATTATTACTGAATAATTTATTATATACCTATATTTTGTTTACTATTCATTACATTATTTAACACATTTCTATCATATCATAATTATTTATAGATACTTTAATATCTTTAAACTTATTTGTAAATTAATTGCAGTCTGTAATGTCTTCAGCTTAAAATTTTTTTTTAAATTATTTAAATGTATCTCTACAATTTATATATATTGCCATCGACAAAATCGCTTGTTTAATGAAATATTAAATTGTTTGCAAATATAGAATTCCCTAATATAATATGCGTATTATTATTTTATAATTAATATTGTTTTTTTTTCGCTATCTATCAATAATATTACAAACAAATTAATTATATTATGAATTGTCAAGTTTGGCATCTAAAATTATTCATAATCATAATTTAATTACGTCCATAGAAAACATAATATTATCTTCAATACGATATAAATTTTAATTAATACAAATTCTTTTGAACTATGCAGTTAATAGAGAAATCTAACTCAAAAGTTATTAAAAGGGTAATTAACTATATATATATATATATATATATATATATATATATATATATATGTATATATATATATATATATATATATATATATATATATATATATATAACATAATTATGAACTATATTTAAATATATAAATAATTATTTTATATCACTTTTAATTATTTTCTCAGAAAATAGTAATATCCAATTTATTGGAATATACAATATGCATTCTCATTCAACATTGAATATATTTCAATACACCTATTGTAAAAACTATAAATTAGTTATTATAATGATATAATTTATTAATTATTTGAATACTTATTTAATCATATTTAAAATTAATGGTTACAAATGTATCAACAATTATAAATTGATATCAATATATTACTCAATAAATAGAATTAAAAATGTAATCAAAATAAAATTTAAAATACTTTTATTTTATATAATACTTAATTTCTTTGGAAAATATATTATTTTTATTATTCTATTATTAATATTGTTATTTCGCTAGTTATCAATGAAATTGCAAATAAATTAATTATATTGTTAATTGTCAAGTTAGACCTCTAAAATTATATATACTCATGATCTAATTAAGTGCATATTATCCATAATATAATCTGTAATATGATTATAAATAAAATTAATAACATTTTATTACACTTATACAGGTAAAAGTGGAGGTTCACGCAGATATTAATCGAAATGTAATCAATTATATATAACATAATTATGAACTATATTTATATAATTATTTGATATAATTTTTCGTTATTTTCTCAACACTAATTAATATCTATTTTATTGGTATACACAATATATATGTTCATTCAATATTGCATACATTTCAATAAACTTATTATAAATACTATATATTAGTTATTGTCATCTAAAATTATATATAATCATAATCTAGGTTAGTCCAAAGAAACCATGATAGTATCTATAATACGATTTAAAATAAAATTAATACAAATTCTATTAAAATTATCCAGTTAGTAAGGAATACTTACCCAAAAGTTAATAGAAAGGTAATTAATTATATATAACATAATTATGAACAATATTTTAATATATAAATAATTATTTTATATCACTTTTCGATATTTTTTCAACAAATACTAATATCTAATTTGTTCGAATGCATAATACATATGCGTATTTACATTTAAATAAAACTATTACAAAAAAATATATATTAGTTATTATAATGATATGAATATTTAATTTATTAATAATTTGAATTATCATTTAATCATATTTAAATAATGATTACAAATGTGTTAAACATAATTGACTAATACTAATTTAACTAATACCAATATATTACTCTAGATTTATAACAAAAATTTTAATTTTTTGTAATATAATATTGAATTCCTTTTGCAAATATATTATTCTTATTACTACATTATTAATATACAGCTATATATATATATATATACATATATATATATATATATATATATATATATATATATTTATGTATATATATATTTTGTTTAATATAATTTAATATTTTTAAAGATAAATAGACAAAATAATCAGGTAAATTATATATATATATAGAGTTTATTATATTTATATAATAAGTTCTACACGTTTTTTAAATCAAATTATATACATTATTGTAATAAATCATAAGTAACCTGATAAATATGAAATATTAAGAAAATTATATATTTTTAATAAAACAAATTTTTAATTGAATAATATCCCAGATCAAATTATAGATAATTTAAATACATAATACTGAATATAAATATATAATACTATTTTATATGTAATTATAATCATTTAAAATCTCAATACATTTTAATAATATACTAACTACACACAGTATGAACGAAGGCAAGAAGTAACTAATATGTTATATAGAAATATAATATATGACTATATATTTGTTATTTTATATAAACTTTTATAATTATATTATTAATTAAATAAATATATATTTTAGTTAAAAAATGAAATCGTCATCAGTAGAGCATCGGTAAAAAAAAAGCATCGATAACTTACTCTATATTGTATATTGACTAATTATTTAATATATAATATATAATATGCATCATATATAAAAATTAAAGTTTATAATATATGTAATTATAAATGTATATAACTATTTTAAATACAATTCATAATAATCAGTATGAATAACTATTATTAATATTTATATTAATAAACAAAACGTCATATATAATAACTACATAAAATAAATTTAAAAAAACGTAACCCTTATAATTTGTAAATATGTATTGGGATTGAGTATTTTTCATTTATATTTAAATATAAGTTATATTTTGTTCCGTTGATAACAAGAATGAATAAGCCATTTGTCTTTCTTAAAAATATATTTTTTTTGTAATATAATATTGAATTCCTTTTGCAAATATATTATTCTTATTACTACATTATTAGTATTGTTTTTTTTTCGCTAGTTATAATTAATATTACAAACAATGTAATCCCATTTTGAATTTTCTAGTTATACATCAAAAGTCTATATAATTATGATATATTTAATTGTCCATAAAATCAATGATATAATCTAAAATAAGAATTAAAATTAAATTAATAAAATTCTCTTGTACTTATTTAGTTGATTTTGAATTTGCGTTAAGTTAATTAATTAATCAAATGTTTAAACTAGCTATATATATATATATATATATATATATATATATATTTATATATATTTATGTATATATATATATTTTGTTTAATATAATTTAATATATTTAAAGAAAAATAGAACAAATAATAAGGTAAATTATATATATATATAGAGTTTATTATATGTATATAATAAGTTCTACACATTTTTTAAATCAAATTATATACATTATTGTAATACATCATAAGTAACCTGATAAATATGAAATATTAAGCAAATTATATATTTTTAATAAAACAAATTTTTAATTGAATAATATCCCAGAAAAAATTATAGATAATTTAAATACATAATACTGAATATAAATATATAATACTATTTTATATGTAATTATAATCATTTAAAATCTCAATACATTTTAATAATTTACTAACTACACACAGTATGAACGAAGGCAAGAAGTAACTAATATGTTATATAGAAATATAATATATGACTATATATTTGTTATTTTATATAAACTTTTATAATTATATTATTAATTATATAATTAATTAAACTACACACAGTATGAACGAAGGCAAGAAGTAACTAATATGTTATATAGAAATATAATATATGACTATATATTTGTTATTTTATATAAACTTTTATAATTATATTATTCATTAAATAAATATATATTTTAGTTAAAAAATGAAATCGTCATCAGTAGAGCATCGGTAAAATATTGTCATAAATAATATAAATATATAAAATTACATTGATAGCTTACTCTATATTGTATATTGACTAATTATTTAATATATAATATATAATATGCATCATATATAAAAATTAAAGTTTATAATATATGTAATTATAAATGTATATAATTATTTTAAATACAATTCATAATAATCAGTATGAATAACTATTATTAATATTTATATTAATAAACAAAACGTCATATATAATAGCTACATAAAATAAATTTAAAAAAACATAACTCTTATAATTTGTAAATATGTATTGGGATTGATTATTTTTCATTTATATTTAAATATCAGTTATATTTTGTTCCGTTGGGTAACAAGAATGAATAAGCCATTTGTCTTTCTTAAAAATATATTATTTTTTGTAATATAATATTGAATTCCTTTTGCAAATATATTATTCTTATTATTACTACATTATTAGTATTGTTTTTTTTTCGCTAGTTATAATTAATATTACAAACAATGTAATTCCATTTTGAATTTTCTAGTTATACATCAAAAGTATATATAATTATGATATATTTAATTGTCCATAAAATCCATGATATAATCTAAAATAAGAATTAAAATTAAATTAATAAAATTCTCTTGTACTTATTTAGTTGATTTTGAATTTGCGTTAAGTTAATTAATTAATCAAATGTTTAAACTAGCTATATATATATATATATATATATATATATATATATATATATATATATATATATATATTTATGTATATATATATTTTGTTTAATATAATTTAATATATTTAAAGATAAATAGAAAAAATAAGCAGGTAAATTATATATATATAGAGTTTATTATATTTATATAATAAGTTCTACACATTTTTTAAATCAAATTATATACATTATTGTAATAAATCATAAGTAACCTGATAAATATGAAATATTAAGAAAATTATATATTTTTAATAAAACAAATTTTTAATTGAATAATATCCCAGAAAAAATTATAGATAATTTAAATACATAATACTGAATATAAATATATAATACTATTTTATATGTAACTATAATCATTTAAAATCTCAATACATTTTAATAATATACTAACTACACACAGTATGAACGAAGGCAAGAAGTAACTAATATGTTACATAGAAATATAATATATGACTATATATTTGTTATTTTATATAAACTTTTATAATTATATTATTAATTAAATAAATATATATTTTAGTTAAAAAATGAAATCGTCATCAGTAGAGCATCGGTAAATTATTGTCATAAATAATATAAATATATAAAATTACATTGATAACTTACTCTATATTGTATATTGACTAATTATTTAATATATAATATATAATATGCATCATATATAAAAATTAAAGTTTATAATATATGTAATTATAAATGTATATAATTATTTTAAATACAATTCATAATAATCAGTATGAATAACTATTATTAATATTTATATTAATAAACAAAACGTCATATATAATAACTACATAAAATAAATTTAAAAAAACGTAACCCTTATAATTTGTAAATATGTATTGGGATTGATTATTTTTCATTTATATTTAAATATAAGTTGTATTTTGTTACGTTGATAACAAGAATGAATAAGCCATTTGTCTTTCTTAAAAATATATTTTTTTGTAATATAATATTGAATTCCTTTTGCAAATATATTATTCTTATTATTACTACATTATTAGTATTGTTTTTTTTTCGCTAGTTATAATTAATATTACAAACATTGTAATCCTATTTTGAATTTTCTAGTTATACATCAAAAGTCTATATAATTATGATATATTTAATTGTCCATAAAATCAATGA
>OZ038317.1:20557219-20574719 GCA_964035775.1 Osedax frankpressi
TCCATGGCAGAACAAAAAATGGTAAATATTACAAATAAATATTTGACAAACATAGATATATAGAGCAGGTCTATATATATATAGAACCACATCAAATAATTCGTAAATACTAAATTTTAATGTAACACAAATTTACTTAAATACTTGTCCAGTGAACACTTAACAACTAAGTAAGTAACGCACTGGTGTAACATATATTTATCATAGATTAATAATTTACTGTGTACACAACAAATAAAATAATACACTATTATTTAGTAATTACTAAATACAACCCAATAAATAATTTATAAATTATAAAAATTTTCATTTTATTTAGAGCTATTAATATATATAATATATATATATATATATATATACATATATATATATATATATATATATATTATATATATTTATATATATATATATTTGTGTATTTATATAAATTATTTATAATAGTTATTTACAAATATTATTTATTTAACATCATAATAATATTAAATAATGTTCTTTTCCATATTCTGATAATAATATATTGGATTGAAGTAGATGTAGGTGAATAACATTTTCTATTTAATATATGGATTAATATATGGATTCCTAGAAAATCTACTTCATTTTGGAGAATTCTTTCTCATTTTCATAGAAGAAAATTATAGAACATTTACAAATACAAATATGAAATAATACCCAAATTGTACATTATATTTATTTATATTTTTCATATAATGTTTTCTTATGTTATATATCTGATATTTCTCTGATATCTGATATTTGGGCTAGTCGAAAATCGACTTCATTTGTGAGAACTCGATCTCTTTTGCATAGCGGAAAATTATTAAACAATTAACAAATATAAATATCAATAATACTCCATATTGTTCATTATGTTTATTTATATTTTTCATATAATGTTTTTTTTATATTCATATGTAATACATCAGACTTTTTAAAATATCTTGTTAATTTAACATTATGATAGTATATTGTATATTAAGTATGGATGCAGAATATAAGATATAAATATAATATACTTTGATTTTGATATTTTTGTACTTTTATTTATATTAGAAATACATAAATAATGCATATATAAATCGATATATGTAGGCACTTGATTATGTTTCGTAAATGAGGCTTTCATATATTTCCTAAAACTTGCTTGAGTACTAATAATAAATTATATAAATGTAAGTAAAATGTAAATATAATAAATGAAATTGATGGGTTAACAATGGACGTAAATATGTATTTACGCATGTGTGAAAATTTAAAGTGAATATTAGCATTTTTTAATTTATGAAAAAGTAAATTGTACATTGTATAATGTACCATAATGACTGCAGTAACTCATGAGTAAATGTCAAAATAATAAAACATATATGTTGTGTATTATATAATATGTATATTGGGAAATATATAATAAATATATAATATGTACAATGGGAAAGCTCAAGAGTATGTATTTTGACTAAATTTGATTCACATCTCTGTAATGAATGTATAATAATTATTATAATATATATAAACTATATTAAATTTTATATTAAAATAATATATTAATTTATTATTAATATATTTATAAGTTAATGTTATATAATATATATATTTAATTTATATACAATGTATAAATTTTAAGTAATAGTTATAATATTATAACTCAGATAGATCAAGCTATTCATAACTCAATTCGCAAATCATCGGTAAATCTCATACGTATGTATGAGTTATAATATAATAACTATTTGTCAACAATAGATATGTAAAACAGGATTGCATATTTTACATACATATATATATATATATATATATATATATATATATATATATATATTTATATATATATATATATATATATTTATATATATTTAATTTATATATTATGTATCAATTTTAATTAATAGTTATAATATTAACTCAGTTAAGTGGTGATCCGATTTCCAAGAGAGAACAAAAAATGGTAAATATTACAAATAAATATTTGACAAACATAGATATATAGAGCAGGTCTACATCAAATAATTCGTAAATACTAAATTGTAATGTAACACAAATGTACTTAAATACTTGTCCAGTGAACACTTAACAACTAAGTAAGTAACGCACTGATGTAACATATATTTATCATAGAGTAATAATTTACTGTGTACACAAAAAAGAAAATAATACACTATTATTTAGTAATTACTAAATACAACCCAATAAATAATTTATAAATTATAAAAATTTTCATTTTATTTAGAGCTATTAATATATATAATATATATATATACATATATATACATATATATACATATATATACATATATATATATATATATATATATATATACATATATATATATATATATATTGATATATTATATATATTTATATATATATATATTTGTGTATTTATATAAATTATTTTTAATAGTTATTTACAAATATTATTTATTTAACATCATAATAATATTAAATAATGTTCTTTTCTATATTCTGATAATAATATTTTGGATTGAAGTAGATTTAGGTGAATAACATTTTCTATTTAATATATGGTTTCCTAGAAAATCTACTTCATTTTGGAGAATTCGTTCTCATTATCATAGAAGAAAATTATAGAACATTTACAAATACAAATATGAAATAATACCCAAATTGTGCATTATGTTTATTTATATTTTTCATATAATGTTTTCTTATGTTATATATCTGATATTTAAAAATATCTTTTTAATCTAACATTATGCTAGTATATTGTATAGTAGGTATAGATGCAGAATTTAATATATTTTTTAAACTTTGATTTTTATATTTTGGCACTTCTATTTATGTCAGAAATACATAAATAATACATATATAAATCGATATATGTAGTCAATTGATTATGTTTAATAAATGATGCTTTCATATATTTCCTACAACTTGCTTGAACAAGTATATTAATAATAAATGCTATTAAAATTAAATAAAATGAAAATGTAATAAATGAAATTGGTGGGTAAACAATGGACGTAAATATGTATTTACACATGCGTGAAAATGTAAAGTAAATATTAGTATTTTTTTAATTTATAAAAAAGTAAATTGTACAATAATGGCTGAGTGCTTGTCAAAATAATACAAATATATGTTGTATAGTATATAATATGTATATTACAATGGGAAATATTCTATAGCATGTATTTTGACTAAATTTAATTAACCTTACTATCTGTTGAATGTAGATAATAATAATTATAATACATATGAACTATATTAAATTATATATTAAAATAATATATTAATATATTATTACTGATATATTTATAAGACAATGTTATATATAATTAATATATTTAATTTGTATATTATGTATCAATTTAAGTAATAGTTATAATATTTACACAGATAGATCAAGCTATTTATAACTCAATTCGCAAAACATCGGTAAATCTCATACGTATGTGTGAGTTATAATATAATAACTATTTGACATAATAGATATGTAAAACAGGGTTATATAAAATATATAATATATATATATTATATATATATATATTTATATATATTTAATTTATATATTATGGATCAATTTTAATTAATAGTTATAATATCAACACAGATAAATGATGATATTTATTCCAGAGCTAACACAAAATCGGTAAATCTCATAAATTATAAATATTTGATAAATATAAATATGTAGAGCAGGGTTAAATCAAACAATTCATCAATAAATACGCTTCTAATGTAATACTAATTGACTGCATATTTATCCAGTGATTTAGTATGAACACTTAAAAACTGAATGAGGAACACACTGATTTAATATTTATCATCAATTAATAATTAACTGTATACTGCAAAGAAAATTATATACTACTAATTAGTAATTATTAAATATAAGCGAATATATTATTTTAAACACGTTGAATACATTAATCATTAACCCTCGAATATTTTATTTTAATTATTTTAAAAATCTACTAATAATAATGCTCTCAATCTTATCAAATGTCAAAGGTTAAATACAGAATTAAAGTAAAATTTAAAATAATAATTAAAATAATATTCTAAAATAAAATAAATCTAAATGTAAATTTTAAATTCATAGATTATTTCCACGAGTGATTTGTTTATTAATACCAATTAATACCAATTAAGTTATATTTTAATTTAAAAATATATTGTAATCAGAATTAAATACATTGTTTGGACCGAACACAAATAAGAAGTCAGTATCTGATTTTAAATATTTTGATAAACATAGGGTTACTTATATTTAAGGACTTATATCAAGCACTTCTTTTCGAGGAATATTCTCCAATATTACTTTTTTCTTATACTTCTCATTTTAATAATCTAGTAATTAGTTCATAATTTAAACTACTTTTTTTTTTAATTTTTAATTTTTTTAGTATAATCTTTATTGATTTACCGTTAATTTATAAGTCTTATATAATTGTCACTCAATTTACAATACACTTTTATTTTATTTTCAATATATTGAATTATTTGGTTATGTATAACTAAATATAATATAATAAATTAATTAAATTAATTAATAAATTAATTAAATTAATAATCAGAATATTAAGATATTTTACTTAGTTAAACTATGTTTTCCTTTCTGACGTGTTACTTAAATTAATATAATACTCAGTTCAGTTTTATGTTCAATAACTTTAATATGGTTATTTATATCTTACGATTGAAAATGCAATGCTTAATTACATATTATTAATTTTATATTTTAAATTGTATACTTAATTAATGTATACATAAATAAATTAATTCAAGAAATCGCTGCAAATTTTGTAATTTATAAATATACAAATATTACTAAATTTGCAATGATTTCTTAAATTATTTAATTAAGTTGTTAAATGATATAAAATAGCATTCTAATAATGTTAGTGTTTCTTAATTATTTTCATACATTTTAATATTAAATTGATATATATATATATCAATTTAATAGTAAAAATGTATATATATATATATATATATATATATATATATATATATATATATATATTATAAAATATAATTAAATTTATATCATCTCGAAATTATCACTACTTTTAGGAAATGGAAGCTAAACGTAAAACGGTTAAATTGAATATAAGAAATACATATTGTCGTGTGCAAAATGTTCATCTACAAATGTAGTCAATATGACTCGACCTCCTCTAATTACTAATGAGATTCCAATACAATTAATATAAATTTAAATTTAAATCATAAAATGGAAATAATTGATTAAAAAATATTGTGTTATATTTTAATACTTATTATATAATTATATCACAACAGTATTTCATTTAAAATTCAAATCATATATCTCAAATAATATATATGTTGTATGGAATTCGAAAAATACTCCTATATATTGTGATATGACCAAATCCCATAGACAACAATATTGTCAAATACTCGTAATTATATATATAATTGTATGTAAATATATTTATAAACACTATTTGATGAATTATATGTAGTTTATCAATTATTTTTAATTATTTCAGTTAGTTAGTTCATTAACACTATATAATAAATAACATTCACATATAAAAATCCCTCAGCTTAGGAACAAATACATAAAATTGACGACTTCGGTTTTTATTGAAATTAAATTTATCGATATTCACCAAAATACACACACACACGCCCGAACGCATGCATGGCGTGCAATACACGCACATACACACTCATACATATATATATATATATATATATATATATATATATATATATATATATATATATATACATATATGTATATATGAATATATAGGTGTATATATAGATATATATATATATATATATATATATGTGTGTGTATATATATATATATATATATATATATATATACATATATGTATATATGAATATATAGGTGTATATATAGATATATATATATATATATATATATATATATATATATCTACGTATATATATAAATATAACTAACTAGAAAAGGTTGAGGTAAAATACAATAAAAATCATAAACATTATTGAGATAAAAATGATTACAAAATATAAAATTGTGTTAAATTACCTCATTAATGTTATCCAACCCATATTACCATGTATGGGCTTTCTTTATTAGTATCATTAGAGATAGACCACTCTTGAAGTGATCCTTTTAAGAAAATCACAATTGAGCTATATTGAAAATAATTAATATATCGTTTACTTTTTCGAATTCATTCAAAATTTGTCTACCGATTTCATCAAATGATTTGGTATAATTTATCAGTAAAACAAAAGAATATTGTTCTGTAATCATATTTATACAATATGTATCTTTAAAGTAAAAGCGATATTATCTTTTTACTGTATCTTAAAAAGTTTTGAGGTTATTATAGATATCCTCATTAATATTACAAATTTCGATTAGATTAAAGTGACGTCAGCAATATTTAAAGGTTATTAGTTTCCATTAGTTACATCAATCTTCATAGCAGTGTGTCTTCATTAGGACCATATATAACTCATAATAGAATATTATCAAATATCAAAAAGTTCAATGTATGGCTGCTGAAAAGGAACTTATTATTCTTATTATCTTACTTAGAGCTTAACTTATTGAAATATTAAGCTGCTTTTTTGCAATTTCATCAACATTTCATTATTTTAATGATTGCAGAGAATCAAATGATAATTGGCTATATGTCATCTTCATCGGTCAGATTTCTAGACCCATGCTTCATACATACCTTTCTATGTAGAAAATGTTAAAGCGACCGAATCTAGATAATTAGTAATCAAACGTAGAAAATAACGTAGAAAAAAGCTTTGAACCGACCCGGTGTAAATCTAGATATTTCTTATTTTCATCTTTATCTAATAAGTAAATGAATTTTGCATCTAATAAGAATTTTTTTTCTTACATGAGTCATTTTCATACATAATATATTTTAATTTTAGATTTTACATGATGTGACGAATTTCGATAATATTTCTGCATCACTGTTGAATAAGATTGTTGAGTGCCGTATTTATGTATCTTACATTTTAGTCTCTATATTCTTGGATAGTAGACTTCGAGAATATATTTTATTTCCCTAAGGATGTAATTAATCAAGGTTAAATATTTTAAACATTGTTATATATATCTATGCAGTAAAAAAGTCTAGCCAAGTTACACATTTGTTTGATTTTTATTAGATTCTTCCGGGAAAAATTACCTTTTGAGGAGATAAATCAATTCATGACTTCTAATCAATCGTGAAAAAATATTAACAACATATACTACAATATTTTGGATATATTTTGTATAATTGGTGGAAATATTGGAATAATTAGAAAAAAATTACTATTTTTTTAATATTCGATATTGAAATATTTGTATCTAATGATAATAATTATTTAATAATACATAAATATCTTGTTAATAATATAACAAATAATTAATTTATATTATGTATATGCAAATATTTTTAATTTATATTAGTTTATATATTAATATAATTATACTAATTAATAAAGTATTGTATTATAATAAATGTATTTAATCTAACATCATTTAATATTATGGCATTCATAATAATTTCATAATTAAAATGTACTATAATTCTATTTATAAATTTAAATTACAGTCAGATAGCGATAGAGAGCACATAAAGGTAAGTTAATAACTTTAGTATATTATAAATTCGCTATTTTTTTAATTGATATGTAAGTATTTTCAAGAATAATATTTAAATTGACAAATTAAATACTAATTAAAGTAATACAATTAATTAAATTATCATCCCATTGTTATTATATATATATAGAGAAGATCGCCATCAGTTAGTATCTCCATCAGTATATTTATAATATAAAATTATATATATTTATAATATAAAAACAATGAATTTAAAATGCATATACCTATATTAGTTTTCGTCATGCAATATCAAATATCTTTACAAATTTTTGGAGAAAGTGAATATATTATTTTATATTAAAAATTAAACACCGAATAAAATATAGAATAATTCTATATTATACTGATAGAGGGATATGCCAACATGTAATTATCTGTATTTATGGTAAATAAAATAATAACCAAAAATTAACCAGATCATGACAATATATTTTAATTTTGATTGAGCTTGACTTATAAAACAAAAATTTAAAAATAGAAATAAAAATTAAAATGACAAGAGTATATATATATATAAAAAAATATTAAAAATATAAAATTTAAGCATTGAATAAAATAAATAAAAATACATATAAACTCATAAAATACATATCATTTAAAAATTTCTTTTCCATGATTAAATTAATTTTAAAATATAGTTTTTGAAAAGTATAGTTGATTTTTTAGTTTTTTGAATTATTCAATAATTTATGATCTAGTATTACTGGATTATTAGATCTACATTTCGTTCTATATTGAAAATATTTCTTTTAACGTTATCTTTAAAGAAATAATTTCAATTTATTATTCAAATTTATTACTAATAGAACGAAATGTAGATCTACTAATCATATCTCACCAACAATCATATCACCTAACCCGTTTAATGCTAATTAGTTTGCCTTGTAAGCTTCCGAAGATTCTAGAAATCTGCATATGATTTTCTTGAAGTTATCGTATGTATCATCTGGTTGTTTAGTATTAATAAATTGAGCTTTGGTAATTATGAACCATGCAGCTGTGTTTGACTTCTATAGTTGTGGGAGTTGTGTAGATATAGCTGAAATGGATTTTTGTTGTACGGACTGTGGTTTTTATTGCTGTGTATTGATCTTGTCTGTATGCTTCTCTGGCTGTTCAATCAGCTGAATGTTTGGTTATTCGTTTTTTAGAAATGGTTTATTTCTGCATCCTGGTCAACAATATAGTGTCGACTAAACAACACTAAATAAAAAGTTGTTTAAACTAATTAAATTTATTTAATTCAAAATTAAAGTAATAAAACAAATGAAGTGTAATGCGATAATAAAGTTATAATATAAATTGACGCACGCAATGGGCGTGAGTTAATTTGATAATATATGTGTACTGTCATGTGCAATTTGGCAAGCTATGCAATTTGGCAAATACCATTGACTGCGAGGTTATTTCAACTTTCAAAAACTACAATATAAATTATAAATAATCTTGAAAGTTAATGAAATTGCTTTATGACAATGTAATAATATACGTATAATTAATTTTGTAATTTTTAAGGTTAAAATAAGATAGTGGTACTTAAAATATTTTCATTAATACTCAATAAAATAATTTCCAATTTCAAGTATTCATACTGTCAGTTAGTTGAAAATAGACACGCCCACTGGGCGTCGCCTAGCGATACATAAATAGAATTGTTAAATTTTAATAGTATAATAATTACTTTAATAAAGTAATTATTTATATACGATATTACTGAATGTATCTACTTATTTTTTAATTGGGGAGATATAAGTAATTACTTTACTGATCTCGGTCTTGCTAATATGATATACTATATATTTTTTGAATTAAATGTATTTGATAATACTAGTATAATATTAAATAGTAAATTTCCAAAGGAATATATATATATATATTATAAACTATTAAGGGTTAAATGCAAAAGTTATTTAACTAACTCGGCGGTATTAAATATCAAGTATGATAATAAATATCATACATTGTATATATATTTAAATATAATTAACAATCTGTATAAAATGATAAATAATTTACAAAGTTAATTTATTAAATATATGTTTTCTCATATAATCGATATGTAGTGTTACATGTCGAAAATGAAACATGTTGAAAATGTATTATTTAATAAAAAATAATAAATTTCTTTGACTAAATCGAAACTCATGATAATATACAATATAATTAATAACAATTTAAAAATTATACACATGTAATAATTTGAATTTCAAATTAATCACGCCTATAAATACGCCCAATTATAAAATAGTTAAATCATAATATTTAATATTAATTAAAAAAATATATTGTGATAAATAATGATTAATTACATTATTTGTTATCATTGTAGAATTATAATTTATGTTTATATAATTTTTTAAAGTGTATTACAATGAAAATAGATAAAATCACAGGAAGTGTGCCAAATTGCATAGCTTGCCAAATTGCATACCCAAGGGGTTTCACTCCGCTATCTCGCAATGCAAATATAGCGAATGTAAACAAACCCGCGTTTTTGTAAACAACCGCCATTGTTGATAGTTTTTTAATTCATAGATATATAAATTTCATTATTATAAATACTTATTATATATATATATAATCAAAATACTACATTCATAAATAATATTTTATATAAATAATTGATAAATACACTTATACAATGTATATATTATATATATATATATTGTATAAGTGTATTTATTACAATGTATATATTGTAACTATTTATTTTTTATTTATAAATGATTTATATAAATGAATAAAACTTGTATTGTGATTTTGTTTTATTAGCACATGTATATAAATTAATAAAATATAAATAAACATCATGCTATATATAATGTATAAAAAAATAGTATACACATATATGACTTTAATTTAATACATGCTTTAATTTTAATAATTTTCAACATTTACGGATAACTTTCTTATTAAAGGTAATTGACATATCATGATTTTCTTTTGATAGAATTGATTTAAATCGTATATGTACAAATAAATTAATAATAAAATTATTAATAAACGGATTAATAGTATTACAATTTTTACAGAAATTAAATAATATGTCGTAATAAGTAATAATACGCTTAAATAATTGACGAACATTACAAAGATGAAGTATAGAGTAGATATATTTAGAAAAGTAATATTCTAACTGCTTTATATATGCAATAAATGAATTTGTTGGTGATATTCTATTGTTTATATTTTTAGATTTATCCATTATATAAAGAAAATTGCTTGAAAATTAGGTTTTTACATTATTGCATATTAATTTAAAACAGTCAGAACAATGAAAATGTTTACAAAACTTTATGACGATATCAATACAAAGAGCTATAAGTGCATTATTCTCTAATAAAGGGTTAATAAAATCATTAATATGTATAACATCATTGGTGGTTAATAAAGTACACTTATTAGTAGGTACATGCACTAAAGATTGAAATTGGTTTAGCTTAATTAAAAAATCACCTGCTTCCGTACTATAATTACTACCACGTATCTTTGCAAATATTGACTCTATACTTACCTTTCTATATTCCGACATAAACTCAAAGACTGATGGATTATCACGATTTCCTTCACCATGCCTCATTCTTGAAAAGAAGTTCTTAGCATTATCTTGATTGCAGTTTTTAAGGTATAATTTACTAATGGAATAATGTGATCTTAAATGATCGAATAAAAGAGCACATTATTCCATTAGTAAATGATACCTTAAAAACTGGAATCAAGATAATGCTGAGAACTTCTTTTCAAGAATGAGGCATGGTGGAGGAAATCGTGATAATTCATCAGTCTTTGAGTTTATGTCGGAATATAGAAAGGTAAGTATAGAGTCAATATTTGCAAAGGTACGTGGTAGTAATTGTAGTATGGATGCAGGTGATTTTTTAATTAAGCTAAACCAATTTCAATCTTTAGTGCATGTACCTAGGTTGCATACGACAGTACCCACGTGACAATAACAAATACTGATATAAGTGCATTTGTATTTAGTGTAATTTTGTATGAAGCTACAATATGTTTAATATAAATTATAAAATATATCAGACATAAAATTGCTGAATGCCACCTTTTTAACGTCTAGTGTAGTATTATTTATTTTGAAAGTTTGTTATCTATCATCTAAGTAAGAATATAAAATTTGTAAAAGTATTTCTGACTCCGTAATTATTAATTTTTTAAATAATAATGTATGATCAACAGTATCGAATGAATTCTCCAGGTCAAGGAACAAAGTACACAAAAAGTATTTTTTTATCTAATACCAGTATGTATATACATATCGATCAAAAAAGTTGATGCATTAGATTTATGAATAAAACCAGAATTGTTTTTCATTACAAAATTAAATTTATACGTATATGAAAACATTTTTTTAGGATATATGTTTGCATAATTTTAGAATGTGGGGTAAGATTGCTATTGTTCTATAGCTATTATTATTAATTTTATCTGGTTTCTTATATATATAAATAATGGCCATTTTAAAATTATTTGGAAAAATTACATTTTAAAAACAAAGATTAAATATATGGTATAAAGGATTAATATATAAATTGATAATATGTGCATAATTATAGTATATAATATACAAATTTTAGTTATAGGATATAAATAACTGGAATTAATAATACTTGCAAAATGTTTTTCTTTTATTATTTTAAAATACTATTTTATTAATTAGTTATTTATTATTAGTAGCTAGAATTGTATAATTATTAGTTATAGATATGTATTTATATAATTATCATAATTTAGTAAAATATTATCATTAGTATTTATTAAATTATATTTATTAATATATTAATATATTTATTATATTTAATATATTTATTTATTAATTAATTATTAATATATTATATTTATCAGAATTATTATTATTTATTAAAATAATATTATTGTTGAATTACCATCAGTTTTTAAATATGTATCATTATAATTCCTATTTGTTTTAAAATTGGTATTAATAATTAAATTGTATGTATTTTATGAACAATTAATTCATAATTGCAGTTATGAACGATTTGTTAAAACCAGTTTCAATAGTAGTTATTAAGAATTTACTAAGTCATTCTCCTATTTCGCAATCATTATTATAAATATGATTTTTGAATTTAATTTGTTTAATTAATTTATCATTGGTGTTAGTTGTAGTTTTTCTAACCTTTTTATAAATATCAGTATTTTGTAGGATTATTAAATTTATTTATTTCATTTTAAAAATAGTTTCTAAAAACGAAATTGGGGTATTAATTCCTATTTTGACATACTAGTTAAACTCACATAATTACCTTTATCAAGATAATATTCCAGAATATGATATGCTCTATATCATTTATTATCATAATAATAAGTAGTAATAAGTTTTAATTCAAAAAATATGGATGTTTATATATGGATGATAATAATAATTGTATAGAAATGTCTTGAAACTCAAATTATATCTAGGATCATATTCGATGGGATGACTACAATTCATTTGTATTAATTTCAATGAATTCACTGTATATGAATATAGGCTACGATCGGTAAATAAAAATCTAATTTGGATTCAAGTTACTGCAATTTTGTTTGCATATATTAATAAAATAAATATAGAATTTATTCCACTCTATTCTTAGAAAGGTTATGGACTCGTTGACCGAATAGGATCGGTTCGTACAAGCTAATACATTCGCTAACATATACAATCCATTACTAGTTTCCACATTAGTTACCGCATTAATTACTACATTAGTTACCACATTAATTACCATATTATAATGTGGTAACTATAGTTACCACATTCGCTAATATATTAGATACAAAATTCTTATAACATCCTATAACGATGAAGAACTTCATTCTAGATATTAATATATTGCATAATACGTTGTATAATAATGTGATATTACATGTTCAAGATTTAATATTCGTCAATATTCAAAATAGAATATTGCGAAGACTAAATTTTGGAAGAAAACTTCTTTTAAGATCGGAGCGTCTTTTCTTGGCGCAGCAGTGGTAACTTTATTACATAAATAAATAGTTATAATAAACATACATATATATATATATATATATATATATATATATATATATATATCTATATATATATATATATATATAGATATAATACGATGTTTATTTATCTTAATTATTTATGCTATGTTCTGTCTCATCTCATTAACGGAATGATACCCATCATGTTTATATTATAACCATATTGAATACGGGGTTTAAGATTGATATCGTTTATAGAAATTGCCAATAACATTAGGCTGATATACCTAAAGTTTACTTTATTGTAGAAATGTAATACTAATTTATCCATGCCAAAGCTTTTAAAGCCAATCCTAGGTTAATGTATTACACAATTAGTCTGTGTTAACAACTCAAAACTAATTTAGGTTTATAGAAATAGTAAAAATTATTTATTAAATTAATTGTGTTCGATTTATATATATATATAAATATATATATATATATATAAATATATATATATATATATATATATATATATATATATATTATGATTAATAGGTTGGAACTATAGTAGGTTCAGTTATATACCTCGCGCTTCCTTCAAATAATATAAGACAACGTAAGTATTTAAACTGTAAACATTTTTACACACATGGAAATATATTTATATATATATATATATATATATATATATATATATATATGTGTGTGTGTGTGTGTGTGTGTGTATATATATTAATTGTAATAACTATGTAAATTATTACGTATATATTTTTGAAGTATTGTTGAACATATTTCACTATATTATGCTATAGCATAATATAGTGATATACAATAACTATAAATATAATTAAATATTCAACATATTTTGTTTCTAAACTTGTTATTTTTTACTAAAAACAATCATAAACAATTAGTTTTGCACAATTTGCTAAATTTTAATATCTAAAAAAGTTGTTAAATACCTTTATCAAATAGCATCATTAATTAATAATTAATAATTGTTAAAACTTGTAATATAATTACTTATAGCCAGATCTTTATCTGATTTTATGAATTATCAAATTAACATAATATATATATATATATATATATATATATATATATACATATATATATATATATATATATATATATATATATATATGTGTGTGTGTGTGTGTGGGTGTGTGTGTGGGTGTGTAAATGTATACATGTATATATTTAGGAATTTGTTTATGTATACATATACATTTATAAATATAAATGTAATATACAATTTGAACTTTCTTTAAAATTAAATTTTTTGTATTCATTGTATTCATATAAAATGTGTAATACTTTTTTTAAGTTAAGTATTCGTTTAAAAAGGGTTTTCAAATTTGAGTAACTTTCTTTTAGACCTAATAATCAGAATCAGTATTTCTATTCACATTTATTTTCTTTATATCAGAATACAACAACTTCTATATTCCATACAATATATGTACAAATATATGTTTATATTATAAAACAATTATATATATATATTTATTTAGTTCAAAAGGGTGTTATTGTTGATCAATTAAACTAGTAAGTTAAAAAATGCGGGACCTCGTCATCATGGCCGTGACCATAAAAATTAAGCCAAATGTCAAATATATATAAGTAAAATTTAGTAAAACATATCAATAGTTAATATTATAAAAAAAAAAGTTGTGACTAAAACCACTAAAATTTTTTAAATAGTAAAAACTTTAAAATTTCCGATAAAATCTGATAGCTCCAGGTCCTTCAATGGCTCCTTTTACAGTGGCACTTTAATGCTTTCCACCTTATGTTGGTTATCCCAGACCTTTCTTTAGAATAGAATTATTATTTATCTAAGAACCACGATAACCTATCATATAGGGAATGACAAATCCTAAATCGAAATATTCTCCTGGAATCATACATATTTTCTTGATAATCAAATGCCTTAGTGATATCGATGGTACACTTTTTGTTTCCATATTCAATTACTATGTCAAGTTTAGTAATTGAAAATTCAATATTTAATTGTTCTAATGTTTTTGTCATTATTGCTTGAACTTGATTGTTTATTTCTTTCTGAACACATATGAACATTTGTTAAGTATGTATATTGTGCATTCATTTTCGATTAAACATCATTAACTATCACAATAAATCATATATCTTGTCTGGTGAACCGGGGAAGCTTTTATTAAGAGAACCTGTGGTTGAACCTTGTGCAACAGACATGCTTGAAATAATGAGTTGATCGCTGAGATAAGAGGCTAGTAGTATGATTTGGCGGTATAGGCTAATACACATGTCAGTGCTACAGATCTCTGTAAACGTTAGTCCACACCTTTAGTTGACATCTACTTATCAGAGCTAACCTAAGCGATTTCACCAACTTCGAAGAAACCGAACAGTTGTCATCGATATTTTTTGTTATATATATATATATATATATATATATATATATATATATATATATATAGTATTCCAACAGTACAATATTTACGAAAACATAACTAGTATATGTAAATTCTGTTTCTTTATTAACAATTCACATATATCATACTAATATATATATAAATATTATCAATAATATAATAATAATATACATCATTTATATTCATAGCGAATCAACTAGAAATACCTATTATGGTATGTTATTATTATAGATTCATTAAAATTAAGATTCATAAATGTTCTTCATATATTACTATCTATATAATTAATATATCTATATAATTTATGAATTATCGCTATTAACTAAAATCGTATTATTTCTATTTAAATGTTTAAACTATTACCATATATAATAAAGTCTTGCATATAAGAAATCATACGGGTCATTTTTAATTCTTAATTATATAATAAAAAATATATAATATTTAAATTATATTATAATTATATGGGAATATAATAACTACAATATTAGGTTACGTTGGAATATAATAGTGTATTGTTATAAAAATACTTTTATATTCGTGTTATATAAAAACTTTTATAATCTATTTCAAAAACATCATATAATATAATAGAGACAAGAATCTATTATATAAGAACATAAAATTAAGTTAAATAACATCGCATTATATCACAGCAAGTTAAATTACATCAATTAATAATAAAATAAAATAAACTAAATAATTATTTAACTAATGTAGCTATAGTATATTATCTAGATATATATATACCATTAAATAATTATTAATCTTAAAATGTTTAAAATGTCTACACGTTATAGAGAATACTCTTGATATATATATATATATATATATATATATATATATATATATATATGTATATATATGTATACATGTATATAGTATAAAGGATATTATATAGCATAGTATGCATATCAGTTATGCTATAATATGTCTATACTATACATCATTTATAATATATTCTATACTATATATCATTTATATTATAGAATTTCGTTTATAAAATATATTCCCTTTATTATATAGCATATTGACAATAGATATGTCAATAGAGCATATATATTAATATATTATTATATAATATATAATATAAAGGACATATTTAGTATATATCAAATATGTTATAACATAAAGGAAATATATAGTATAGAGGGCATGTTATAGTATAAATGATATATATATAGTATATAGAATATATATATATATATATATAGGATGTTGAAAAAGAAAACAGTACATCAGTAAAGAACATTTCAAGTTATTGATGATTATATTTATATATTAATAATGAATTAATATTTATATAAAAATTCAAATAGTTCATAATTTTGATATTAATTCATATATATATATATATATATATATATATATATATTTTAAGTATGTATATAATAAATTATTACTACGTTTATCTTAATTTAAATTATTAATACATTAAAAGAGTAACTACTAATAAAATATTATTATATTACATAATTGAAGACCCTTTATTATACATTACGTAATATCTATTTATATGTTT
>OZ038317.1:20577219-20607219 GCA_964035775.1 Osedax frankpressi
AATTATAACCTCTTCATCATATTTGATGAACCAATAAAAACTAATTAGTTTTTTACCTTAAGGTAAGCATAAATGTATATAAAATCGAATAAGAATGTTAAAATATTAAAATAACGAAATATATCAAATAAAATAAACTATAAAATTCTATAAAACGAATCACATATGAATAAGAAAATTAAAATATATAATCAATTGGAAAAGGGAAAAAATATTAAAATGCTTAAAAGAAATAAATGCTAAAAAAAAGAACAACAATTCTAAAATTATAGAAACAAATCAGAGACAATCACGCCAATAACTTCAGTCGCTTATTCGATGATAGAGTTTTTCAACTTTTTCCAACTCCTCGATGGTATGTTATGATCTTCTTGTAAGATTCCATTTCCTGAGTGACATGACCCATGGTAACCTACAATAAAAGGGTCAACAAATCCAAGATGCGAGTATTTTGAAATCTTATAATAAGCAGCATTAGCAACGTTCTCATAATTACCAACTGCAATAATTATATCGACTATATGAGTTCTGTTCTCCATCTCAATCAATCTTCGCGTTTTAAGCCACATCTTTAGGTGAAGTCTAGTTTCTGGTTAATATTTAGACTGGATACAACTGAACATGGCTAGAGTTGCTCCTGGAGTTGATGTTCCTCATTAGTGAAAGCTGAACTTTAGAACGAATTATAATATGCATAATGGTTTGTATGGCCATACAATACGTTTTACATGTGGAATCAGCCGAACCACTGAAGGTCTTATCAGGAAAATCCGAAGACGAGCTTCATGTCAGTAATTCCAAGCACGAAATGGCTTGGGGGTGTTTTGAATTATAAATTGTGTAAGAGCATTTTAGCCGTAAATAAGACTTCTAGTAATACAGCTTGAAAAGTATACCGTACTGATACATATGTTTCCCAACCTGATACTCCGTGTCTTCTTATGAGTTGAGGTATGCCGTGTTCTTATCCATACATCGGCCCCCTGTTATTGTATATCTAAGCATATAAGCTATCAGACTGACTACAATTAATATACCAATGATGTGATATGTATTGTTATCGTACATATCAGTGGCTAATGATATAGATTAGGGTAATTGGCACATTGCCATATTAGAAAATGCAAGGTAATATCAATTGCACACATAATTAGATTTATTTGTACCTACATAGAGATTAAAATAGCATGCTGAATATATAGGTACTGATGTTAATGTAAATTTACATATTATTTACATTTTATAATATCAATTAATACTAAAATTAAGTGATATTATAAAATATAAATACAATTTGAAAAATGCTCATACTTGCATAATAAGTAAGACAACTAGACCATTTGAGATATTCAAACCTGAAAATATCTTAAATTAAAATATTTATAATTAATCAATAACTATTGGTTAGTTATATAAGCATATATAGAACTGTTTTAAAATACATACGTATACAAAGCCTTGGTGTAATCGTCCAGAAACAATGAATAACTTCAATATACAATAAAATATCACCACTCAGTACACGAAACAAAGACCCAATATATATACATTACGATTAGTATCACTTTATAGAACTTATAAATTCTACATAATATAACAGAAATATTATTTTATTGAACATATTCACTTAACATTGATAATAGGGCGTTCACATTATATACTAAACTAGTAAAGCATATAAACATTTGATAATAAATAGTGAATTTAGGTAACCCATTTAAATGAATTGATTTTAATATATTGTTTTATAATTGACTGTTAACATAAACCCTACAATATTAAATATAAACAATACTTATTTATTAGTTTAATCTTCAAACTAATTCATATTATTTTCCCTATAATTTAAATCATTTGGAATACATTAAATAATGTGTATTTATTTTTGTTTATACTAATCTTATAATTATTTTTAAACATTTACAGAAAATGACATGTCACTACCTATTCTGGGAATGGTTATGTGTATTGTTCTAATAGGGATAATGGTAAAGCAAGTTTTAAATAAACAAAGAAAAGTATTCAAAAAAGTATATTATCTTATCGATATTCTTATACATATATTTTCATATATATTCTATAAAGGAATTATATATTAGTTATACAAAATATAATAAATTTTATCAAAAATTTAGACAATGTATGAAAACTTCAAAAGTCCAAAATATTTTAATATGGATACAAATTCTATTGATCAATTTGAATGATAAAAATGATATTTAAAATAAATAATATATTGAATTAACGATATCATAACTATTAATCATATCTATTATAATATATATATTATTTTAATTTGTAAGTTTGATATGAATAAAATCGTTAATTAATCTAATAAAATTAAAATTATATTTATTAATGATTAATATTTCTTTTTCATTCTCATTTTGAGTTTCTTATGTACTCCGATCGAGTCCTCTGTATCATTATTATCATCTCCTTTATTTCCTCTTTTGCTTTGTCTCTTCTTCGACTGTTCACTCAACTCCTGAGCAAGATTAGATACAAAATATAGCAACACAAATTTAATTGATTCTAAAATAGGAAAATACCTTTAGATATGCTATTTATTAATAATATTGATTCTATCATACAATTTGCTATACTTATAATATTATTATAAGATATTTCACGTGACTGACATATAGCCTCTTTATCCTCACTAATTTTTCAGCCAACACAATATATTACATATATATATCATCTCATTTTCATGCTATGGAATAATGAGCTTTACTGAACGTGTGTTTCTCTAACCAATGTTGGAAATAATTTAGAAAGATTGATTTGGAGCATTCAACTGCTATGAGTTAGAAAGCTATACGAGGTAGAAAGCGTTGTACTAGAAAGCTGGGGATGTCTAGGACATAAATAACATGCGCAAACCGTCCGCGCGAATCTCTGGGCATCGGTGACCCTTTCCATGAGCACCATGACCTCTTGTTCTTCTGTTGCGTACATAGGCAACTTTTTGCCGATGAGATGTTCGATACGTTGAAATAACTCGACGTCATACCTGCAAAGAAATGCCAGCGGAAAATGCAGAAGATATTACACTAATATGTATATTTATTAATGATATTAACACTAATTTGTATTTTTACTAATAATATTAACACTAATTTGTATATTTACTAATGATATGAACACTGATTTGTATATTTACTAATGATATTAACACTAATTTGTATATTTATTAATGATATTAACACTAATGTGTAAGTTTACTAATGTTATTAACACCAATTTGTATATTTACTAAAGATATTACCACTAATTTGTATGTTTACTAATGATATGAACACTAATTTGTATATTTATTAATGATATTAACACTAATGTGTAAGTTTACTAATGTTATTAACACCAATTTGTATATTTACTAAAGATATTACCACTAATTTGTATGTTTACTAATGATATTAACATTAATTTGTATGTTTAATAATGATATTTTCGATAATGTGTCATTTACTACAAATTTACCTAGATTTGGTCAAGGATTTACGACTAAATTTGAGGTTAAGTTAATAGTTGAGGTAATAACTCGAGGACTACAGTTGAGCAATAGAATTTTAGGATAGGTTTCATAATTATACTCCGGGGGTAATGCTTGAGAAACTCATTAGTTGGGTTTGGAGATTTACTCACTGAGATACAAAAGTAACGGATTTACCGGAACGACCGGCTCGTGCAGTTCTACCCACGCGGTGAATGTAGTCTTTACTGTGAGTCGGTATGTCGAAATTGACAACGACGTCGACGTGGGGGATGTCCAAGCCCCTATCGGAAAGGGTTAATAGATTAAAAATAAGGTTAATCAATAAGAATAGATTTAAGGATGAAACAAGTATATAATAGAAATAGGTAGACATTTGGTATCTTAGATAGAATGTAAGTGATATCTATAAATAAAGTGGAAAAGGCTACAAGTATATAAATAGGTCAGTAGGGTGGGATGAGATAGGCTGAATGATTTATTTCAGTCAAGGTGTTGTAGGCTGAGATATCTGGTTTTCTATCAAATGTTAAAGTGACTTCTATTGAGTTTAACCTACTAGCCACATCCGTTGCAATAAGAATTGATCTTGTTTGCGACTTGAATTTATTTAATGATCCCAGCCTTTTTGCCTATTTTAATTTGCTAAGTAAATTACAAAGGAATGTAGAGGACAGGACATAGTTAGAATAATTTAGAAAGATTATTTCAAAAGAGGAATTAGTTCGGCTGTTGCTATTTCCGGCATGTAACCTGGCTCATTTGGCCGTGTAGCGGGATCGCGGTGAAGCCGAGGTTACGAAGGAGCAAGGCAACGCGTTGGGTATTGTTGCAGGTGCTGCAGAACACCATGAACGCACTGCCGGCGAGTTCGTTTAGTAGGTGTACGAGGTAAACATCCTGGCGGTGTTATGGAGGTATTACGTGAGGGGTAGAATAGTGGCATGGTTGAGTTAGAGTGGGGTCATGTTTAGTAGGGTTGAAGGATTTAGTAGTGCCATGTATAGTAGCTATAATGGTATGGGTTCAAATATAGATCAAATGAAAAGGAGTTACTGAATTTATACAATAATGTTGTCTAGGAATTATATTATAGAGTAGCGAGATTAGAGATGTGGTTAAATAGAGAATGAAGAAATAGTTAGGGACATTAATACGGATAAAGTTGGAAAATATCAGGTGTTGTCAGTATTAGAGTTTGGAATTTTAGGTTTAAAGTTAGAAGGGGGGTTAGTAGAGATCATTTGTTTGAGTATAATAATTAGTAGATTTATGAGAGTGAGATATTGAAATGAGAATGTGTATGAGTTGTCGGCCTGGAGTTAGTTTACAGAGTAATTGCAACGGTAGACGAATCAATCGCAATCAATAAGTTACAGTGTATTAGTCAATTAGTGAAAGGGAAATAGTAAAGAGAGAGAAATAGCAACAGGGATGAGACAGTACCATTCAGTTGAATATCAGAGGAACTATTTTACTCATACCTTGCATTTGCATGTATTCTAATTAAAACTTATACTGCCGAGTGGGCAGACACATATCATAAAATGGAATTAGATTCAACGTGGAAATAACCTTGAATTTAGATGGAATGAAAATGTAATATTGTAGCAGTTTCTCCACGGTTTGATATTTGTTCGATACTTCGACTTTAATTGGATTTCTTAGAGATGCACGTTGCAGTTTAGCGACCTATACAAAGCATTGTTCATAAAGCATTGTTTACAAAGCATTGTTCATAAACATAAACCTATCTGGTTGGAAAGAGGTATCCGGAGCTAGCAACTCGCCTTTTTAGTCATGGTGGCGGAATATAGGTAGGTGGCACGTTCCCTCGGTATCGCCTTGAGAATTGTATCCACTTCCGCTTCGAAGTCCATGTTGAGGATCCGATCTGCCTCGTCCATTACCAAATATTTGAGCGCTCTCAGTGAAAAGCCTGGTCAACGCCAGTAAATAGTTATATAAAGATATATAATAGTATAATAATTATACTATTATATATAATAGTATAATAGTATAATAATTCAATGCGAGTAAGAAAAGAATACATAATTTCAGATGAAAATTGTTTTACGTTGAATTTAATAATGACGACGTAGACATTATGGGGCTAAGCAAAACCTTTTGTGTTCTCGAGGTGGTCGACTAGACGACCAGGCGTAGCTATGACGATGTGCGGCTTCTTTGCTAGTAATAACGACTGAGTCATGTGATCAATTCCACCGACAATCACCGCTGAGTAAAAGTGGGATTCAATCTTAATTCATAGAAATTTATATTTCAATTATAAACGAAGAAAAATATATTAAATGATTTGAAAAACAATCATTTTAAAACTCATAATTTACATTGATTTACAGACCTACATAACATAATTTATACAAAACTCAGAAAATGTTATTTAGATGAACCTAGGTCATAATAAAGAGTTGTTTAGTTGGGTATGTTATGGTAACGCATTTGATGCCTTCTCTCGAGAGAAATTGTCAATTAGATGAACCTAGGTCATAATAAAGAGTTGTATAGTTGGATATGTTATGGTACCGCATTTGATGCCGATCGAAGCTCCTAGAGCTTCAAACTGTTCGCTGATCTGAAAGGCGAGCTCTCGAGTCGGCGTCAGTACCAAGGCGAAGAGTTTCTGCGGCTTCTCCAGGAGGTCGTGTAGAATAGGCAGCGCAAACGCACCTGTCTTACCGGAGCCGGTCTCCGCGAGTCCGATGATATCTGCGCCTGGAAGCAAGCGCGACGGTCAAACATTAATGTAGTACGGCGATTACAGAGAGACACGGTTTACTGAGGTGATTGTCAGCTGTGGTCAAGGCACATTGTTACACGAAGGTCGAACACAGTTTCTCATCGTAGTTGATATCAATGATTTTATAAAATAATTATTTATGTTCGTTATAAAAGTATTGTTATTTGAAAAACGATAATTATATAAATATATTTTTAACATGCAATGAATAGGTTATTAGTTACTATATATATTTTCAAATTATATATTTTTTTTGGAAAATTATTATAAGTTCATTAAGCGATAAAAAACCAGTTAATGATGCAGGGATGGCTTCTTTTTGTATTTTACTGGGTTCTTTCCATCCTAAACGCTCGCATGCCTCGCATAACACATCCGATAATCCCTGTTTTAACATATTCAAATATCATTTATATTATATTAGTAATGCTAAATAATTTTAATAATTAAAAATATTACCTCAAAATTATATATCTTAAGATATAATTAAGTTGACATTATTTTATTTTAACATGAATATATCTAGTAGCTACTAATAGTGTTATTGGTTAAAATACACTTAAAGAATATAGAATAGATACTTATGAATATAGTTATATTTTAACTTTCTTTAACTTTATGCGTGGAAATTTTAAAAATATATATGGCATTACATTTATTGATATAATAAATGTATTGATAATTATGTAGTTTAATAAGTTAACTACAACATGCCTCCTATATTCTTATAATATACCAACATTTATTGTGATTATCATACAGCATAATTTATGCATAATAATAACTATTTTATTTTGTCATATAATAATTTATATTGTTATATAGGCATTCACCTGTTACTACCCACTGGATTACAACGATTAGTAATTGTATTACTATTAAATATAAGTAGAAGTTCAGAGATATGATAACTATGTCAAATGTATAATAAACTAGATCATTCAATATGTAAATTTTGCTATTTTATACTTACATTTGATAAATTATTATAACAATTTAACTGTTTTTATTATATTATGTGATCAGTGGATTTATATATATATATATATATATATATATTTCATCAAATATATTTTATATATAAACTATATAATTATAGATTTTTATGTGTTGAAATTATCACTCTGTAATAATTTGAATTATATAAATAAAAAGTGATTCTAAAATGTCACTCAAAAACTACCATGGAAAAAATGTCAGACGAAAAGAAACTAGTTAAATACCATAAAAAGTAAATCTATCAGGATACTTATATGATATATTCTACAAATTATATATGTACATAATATGCATATATATTAAATGAAATCAGTTTGTATTAAATAATATAAAAGTTAAATTGATACTAGTTAAAAGGCAATGTATACATAGAAATATTGGAATAATTATATTCAAATATGACTTAAACGTCTATATAATATGTATGTAATTTTGTTATAAATGTTATTATCGCTCATAATGAAATATAAATTTATGTTAAATTACCGTAAATTATAGTAAATAAAAACTAACCAGAGATTTAAATGTTATATCGTCTTTCACTTTTACTTCTTCCTCGTCATTATCTACTTTATTAGAGTCTTCGCCGGATGACATATTAAAGTGAATTTAATAAATAAATAATATAAAATAATAAATATGTCTTATTTACATATTATAAAATAATAGAGATTAATGTTTTTTACATATATAGATTTAGAAATATATATGTATATATCGACATATGTCGAATATGAAGAATAATTCCTATGTTTACAGGGTTCTATGTTATTTATTGTACATATGCTATTATGTGAAGATTCATTGGTGACAGTTTCATAATATAAAATTAATAATCCGTAAATATACTCTATATTCTTTCCAAAATAAAAACAATACAATTAATTAATATTTTATATATACTATTTTATGAATTTAATAACATATATTGTAGTTGAAATCTACCAATTAGTATACATATAAAATGTATGCTTTATCATAATATATAATAATATCATCTAAATAGTAATAGAGTAGAGTATTGTTTGATTGATATCAACCCATTACTTAACATTACATTGGTAATCTTAGACACTACTAATATTATCACTATTATCACTCAACATTTTGTCTAGATTTCAATATAAATATATATATATATTTAAGTAATTATTTACTATGGTATATATTTATTATGTAAACTAAAATACAATAAAATCTACAATTCCTAATTAATAACATGTATTTTATACTCATTGAATACTATAATTTTGATTTTGATTACCTTAACTACCATATGCATCCCAAAATGCAATATTATTGCATTTTTTATTAAATATTCTCATCAATCAACTTTAAAACAAGATTCATTATTATATACTGATTATAGTTGGTTCATATTTTAGAATAACTTAATTGTTGACAACTATAATTGCTTTTAACAATATTTTATCAACACTATTTATATTATCACTTTTCTAAATAAATAATTTCAAAATTTAAATTTAATTTATATAATAAATAATTACAATATAATTATTAAATAATTATATTATATTATATTAATATAAATTATATTATGATAATCATAAAAATATGGTCATCATTAAGATAATGCTTAATTTATTGTTATTAATATTTAAAATGTATTATATTATTTTCATATTACTAAACTAGTATCATATATATAATATATATTAATAATATTAATAATATATATTACCTAACTAATTTATTAAAATAGTTGTTTATTATTAAAATTAGTTAGTGATAAATAAACTAAATAGAGGAATACAAATAAACTCTATATATAAAACAATATTTTAAATTATAGAATTAAATATAAATTTAGTATAATTAAGTATTTACTATTTAGTAGTTAAGTATAAATGTAATTTTTCAAGTTTTTCATTATTATATTATAACTCAATATAAATTTCATTTATATGATTTATATATTGTATTTCTTATAATTATCGTAAACAATTATTATTATAATATAAGTTTATGCAAATATTATTGAAGGATCATTATCTAAGAAAGAGACGATCAAATAATGTCAGAAACCGTTAAAGTTATAGTTAGATGTAGACCGATGAATAGCAGAGAAAATGGGCTAAAGTGCAATAGCGTCATAAATATCAATACCGCAATAGGTTATAGTCTGCATGATAATACATTCTTAAAGTGGATTTGTAATTATGTAGTGCCAATAATAAATGAAATACATATATTTAATTAATTAATATAACTTAATTTTTTCTGTTTATTTCTAATTAGATTTATTAATAAATATAAAATCTACATCGCATGTTATTTTCACGTATATTTAAAGACAATATTTAGATTCTCAAATTATTTATACGATGAGAAGATTTCTCTTGTATAATGTCCCCGTTAACCACCGGTCAAGCAACTCCACACCGCAGGACAATGCGCCATCAGGAAACCATCGGAGAAGAAAGCCAAGGACAAGATGTTTACTTTCGACGGTTCGTTTGGTGACGACTCAACCACGGAACAGATCTACAGCGATATCGCTTACCCCTTGGTCGAGGTTAATATGGAGGTGCCCGATACCGTGAATAATTACGAGGAGTGTAATTATATACGCGTACCTATAATATATAGCCTGTTTTCTATAGCATTCGTTCAATGGTATAGTTATGTATTTCAAACAATGAATATGCTATGATTGTGTTACTAATTAATTTAAAATTTACAAAATCTCCTAAATCGGAAAATCTCTAATATAAATAGGTATATACTAATGATTAGTATATAGCCCAGTAGTCCTTAGAGTATATTCTATTTACTGTACTATATACTGCACATATAATGGTCATTACGAATTGAAAAGCATTGTATCTTTACAAACGTATTTTTACGTATACATACTTATATTCGCTCGCCAATAAAAATGCCATGCAATGTTTTAGGTACTCGATAGGCCGGCATTAGTTCGTCCCGTTTACATTGCACTTTTACCTCATTAAATATGTATCGACTATTGATTATTCTCGAGTATCGGGCGCATGCCGTTACTTCAGCCGTGGAAACGTACTTCTATAATGCTTAACCTCTTTTATATAATAGGTGAACTTAACTCACATCCCATGGAGAGTTTATATACAAACTTTTTTATACTCCAACAGAATCGTTAACATTCGAATATGAATATAAATTGCATTAATAAGTATACTTTTTATAAACACAAATTTAAAATACCGTAGGCATATCATTCCTATAAATATATTGCATTATTCATCGTACGTGAAGTTAGGCTAAATTGTAACGTCAGTAAAATGCGATGTAAAATATACATCATATATACGAATATGCGTTCTTTAGTTGCAAACCACTTCAAAATCTGCAGTAATCACTACTTAACAGTATAATATGTCAGAATAAATGCCACACTAATTCGTTACTTATTGAATTAATGCAACAATGAACTCGCTCCAAATAACTAATTTACCACTCTCCTTCACTACTTCATGTATACCCCTCGGGGATTAATTATAATACCTAGTTTACCATTTCCTCTAAATGTTAACCACGCATTTTAATTATAACTTTCTCTCTACACGTCCGACATTTTTTTTTACAACGACTCTCCTTAACTAGTTCTAGTAATCCTTCCTTCACCATTTAACCACGCCCATTATTAATAGGGCGTAACAGAAGGATACAATGGTACAATATTCGCGTACGGACAGACGGGGTGCGGCAAATCATTTACGATGCAAGGAATTTCCGATCCAGAAACCCAACGAGGCATCATACCGAGGTACTAGGAGGGGGTCCTGTCTGGTACAGATTGATTAATATCCATATAGAGTCGTTAACTAATGAGATCACTAGATATCTGATATCGTACTGGTTATTTGTGGTCGGAATTAAAATCAAGAGAAATCAACTATACTATAACTAGCCGATGCTATATATCATAATTAATATCAGCATTACGCAACCCATACCCTTGTACTGACATAATTAACTTTGAATCTGATAGCCCACTTAAACAAGTGATCTCGGCTGTATCAATATATCCATTATTACTGAATCCTACCTCTTTTCATAGAGCATTCGACCACATTTTTGAGACGATTCAGACATCTGATGAGATTCGTTACCTAGTTCACGCCTCGTACCTCGAAATATACAATGAAGACGTACGAGATCTTCTAGGAAAGGATTGCAAGCAGAAACTCGACCTCAAGGAGCATCCTGAGAAGGGGGTCTACATCCAGGGTAGTCAAATGAGTGGGTTGTGTGATGGAGATATATATATTTTAATCCAGAGGTATGACAACTTTGTAATGAGATAAATGTAAGGGATATGAGACATATGGGAGGTAGGGAGGGAAGATGGAGGAAGATGGAGAGAGATGAGGGAGAGGCAGAGAGTAAGATGTTATCGGAGAGGGATGAGGGAGAGAAAGATAAAGGAAGGTGTTGTTGGAGAGGGATGAGGGATGGAGAGAGAGAGTAATATGTTGTCGGAGAGGGTTGAGGGAGAGAAAGAGAAAGGAAGATGTTGTCGGAGAGGGATGAGAGAGATAGAAAGGAAGATGTTGTAGGAGAGGGATGAGTGAGAGAGAGAGAGAGAGAGAGAGAGTAAGATGTTGTCGGAGAGGGATGAGGGAGAGAGAGAGAGAAAGGAAGATGTTGTCGGAGAGGGATGAGGGGGAGAGAGAGAGAAAGTTAGATGTTGTTGGAGAGGGATAAGGGAGAGAGAGAGAAAGGAAGATGTTGTCGGAGAGGGATGAGAGAGATAGAAAGGAAGATGTTGTCGGAGAGGGATGAGGGAGGGAGAGAGAGAGAGTAAGATGTTGTCGGAGAGGGATGAGGGAGAGAGAGAGAAAGGAAGATGTTGTCGGAGAGGAATGAGGGAGAGAGAGAGAAAGGAAGATGTTGGCGGATATTCATTTTATTGATTTAATCACTTTATAAATATATTCGATAATATTACCATTAATTAGAGGTGTTCATCATAATTTAATGTGTTGTAGATCTATCCAAGCATACTGTGAAAAACGTAATGGATTGTGAAAAGATAATGGTGAAAGGATGGAAGAACCGATCAATAGGTAAAGTCGGTTTCAGCAAAATTTAACAATAGTCTAACTTATAAATAACTACTTTATTATTTACTTATAGTTTTTCTACGAGGTATTCATTGATCATTCATAATTTTAAAAACTTTATCTAAAAACATATAAAATAATTATATATTTAATTCAAAAAGATTTACTTTTCAAATATATTTGACGGAATAATTTTAATTTTCAGCACTATCTATTTTATAATTATAAAACTTCGATGTAGAAGTATTAAAAAATGTACAATATTTAAGAATATTTAAGAAAATTCAATATATATTTAAGAAAATAAACTGTAAATTTAAGATAGATATTAAGATAGGTATTGTGATATATATATCACGGAAAGGTGATCGTATCAATAGTAATGCGTTGATACTAAATCAATATCTAATTATATTATTACTTGTATAAACATAGCAGAAACATAACCACAATAAATTAACATTTATTATATAGGTCATATTGTCACTGAAAATGATAATACAAATATTTTCTCGTATGGAGTGTACCAACTAAAATAAGTTAAGAGTAATACAACGTGATATAACAATAACATAAATGTATATAAAGCGAATAAAAACTAAAATTCATTTATCTTTTTTTTTACAAATACCGTTATCCCAATTTAAACAGGAAGTACCGCTATGAATGCCGAATCGTCTCGCTCTCACTCGATTTTCACTATACATCTCGAACGCTGTTCCAAGGATGAAACTGGAGAGGATCGCATCAGAGCTGCTAAACTGAACTTGGTTGACCTCGCCGGTAGCGAACGCCAAGCAAAAACCGGTTACTCTACAGTCTAATTTTCTATAGTTTTTTTTTACCTATCTGACTTTTATTCATAGGAAATAAATTTGACTATTCCATTATTCTATACAAAATATTTATCTTTCATTACTAATTTTCAGTCGATTATCTTATATAGAAACTCGAATTTTCTTCAAAAAGAGAAAACTTTCATTAGACAATAAATTATATGAATATCAAATATAACTATAATGACTAATTTACAAAGTATTACTAAATTTTATACATTCAGAAGTTATGTCTTGTACATATTAATATTTTAATTAAATTGTGAAAAATAATATTTCCAAATTTTACAAACAAACAATATTCAATTGTATGTTATTTACGTAATATTTAAATATTTGGTTTTGAAGAGAGTTATCTCTTATATTAAAATAAAAATTATTTGCGACTTAGTTCTACTATGCTAATCACGATTTCTATCTAATAACACTATTTACTTCCCAACCTAAACATAAAACAACAATATATAAGATACACACCCATTTATAAGACTCGACTCAACTAACAAAAAACCCCCTTCTATCCTATCTCAACTTTTTTACCTAGTTCAAACTCATCTAAACAAAATACCCCATCTAATATACCTCACCTCCCAGGTGCCACCGGGGACCGCCTGAAAGAAGCCACAAAGATCAACCTTTCACTTTCTGCCCTCGGTAACGTTATCAGTTCATTAGTCGACGGCAAGTCAAAGCATATTCCCTACAGGGACTCCAAGCTCACGCGACTGCTTCAAGACTCATTGGGTGTGTTGCTGAAGTGATACCTTAGTCACTAATACAGTGGGATAAGAGATTAGAAAGTTGTGTAAAGATATTTGTTTGTGGCTACAATGTGGGTTAGTTGCTAGGGTTTGCGACCGATTGGGTGAATTGGTGGTTATCAGGTTACATAAAATCCTATAATAGGTTAGAGAATGAAATAATTAGTTAGATAATAGGATAGTAGCTGAAAATAGTAATTATTGGCTTAGAATGTGTATAATATAAAGATGGCGGATACTGGATATAGGTTAATAGTAATTTGCTAGACACAAGGATACTAAACACAATTCAAACTTTAGACTGTCAGTTATTAAAATTATTAACGAGGATATCGTGTTATGTAATTCTATTTGTGAGAAATTATGTTTAGTGTATATATACAGCGTATATAGTTAATGTTAAATGTTGTCGTTATTTAGTAACTGATTTGTATAAACTCTTACATCGCTGTGTTTCATCTCAAATGTTACAAATAATAACTTCTACCAGTAGAGAAGTTTTCATTGCGATACATAAATTAATGTATTGCTAAACATTTATAACTTGTGCTTCTGATTAGGTGGCAACACGAAGACTCTGATGGTTGCCTGCCTATCTCCCGCTGATAACAACTACGATGAAACTCTTAGCACTTTAAGGTAATATTGTATTTCCTCTCCATTGGTGATTTTATCAATACTAATATCAAAACTATACATTAATATAATTAGGAAATATAATTTTTAAACTATATGATATTATTTTCTAGGTTTTCGTGCAATTAAAAATTCAGTAGTATTATTTATTATTATATAATTAATATAATTATACAATGTAAAATATATATATATATGCTGATATTTAAAAATAAAGAATATGTTATAAAAATCCATGGAACCTTATTATGTAACCATTATTTCTATAATTATTTTTAAAATGTAATTTATATTTGTTAATTTATATCTGTTATTGATTATTAATCATTAATAATTACATTTTAAAATATTATTTTCCTAAATTTTATATAGGCTAGACAGTAATGTATCATTAATCCGTAAAATAGGTATTATATACTTATAGATTCTCTAAGATACCTTATTATACTGATACTATGTTATGAATATGATAATACCAGTAAAGAAAAAGTAATTGAAATAATTTTGTGTACTCGACTAAGATACGCAAACCGAGCAAAGAATATCAAAAACAAGCCGAAGATCAATGAGGATCCTAAGGATGCTCTCTTGAGGGAATACCAGGACGAAATTGAGAAATTACGAGCTATGCTGAGAGGAGATATCCCTGTTCACATTCAACAGGGTTATAATCATATTCCACTGACTTTAAAGTATATTCAATTCGGTGTAAATGTATATTAAACAAGATTATAAGTAACCTAATTTTACTGGGTTAATAATCCATTCGAATTTCTCATATTTTATTGAGTTATTATATGTTATTTTAAAGAAATAGTTGATAGATATTGAGTTTGATTTAAATTAGCTATCGTGAATTTACAGTAGATGCAAACAGTATCGCATTACTAGATTAGAATATCAATACGATTTCACAGATTCAAGTGAAGAAATTGTTTCCAAAAAAAAACAGCAAATTAAAATTATCGAAAAATATGTCGACCAAGAAGAAATTCAGATTGAGAAACAAAGACTAGAAAAGGTTATTTGACAGTAATGTATTTGTTTCTATTTTAATTAAGGGTATGCGATCCTGTACAAAATGGCAATAAATAAATGTGTTTAATGTATAAATAGAATATGTTATCTCTATATTTATATCTCTCTTTTTACGTCAAGTATTAATCTAAAAAAAAAGCTTTTGTAAAAGGTCATTTTTAAAAGTAAGTTAAATAAAATGTATTATTTTATTTAAAATAATCGCACTACTTTAATGTATGAGTATTTATTTTTAATAATTTCAAAGCTAAAGAGATTTTGAACTGGGCAGATTTGTTTACAAATAATATAATTAATAATGTGTGCAATTTTGATATATTTGTTGTTCATATATAGTTGAGTAATTATAGTTGATATAATATATATAATAAATTTATATAAGTATTATGGATATTAACTTTATGTTGCTATAGCTTTTATTTATATACACAAAGATATATTCAAATATATGGTCGTTTTAAATATTATGACGTTGAATTGATCTCAATATATTTGTTATTTGCTACACGTAGATATTTCTAAATATATACAATAAAGATAGTAGGTCAAATTTTAAATTTGTCATTAAATAAGAATTCCCCTCCCCCTCCGTATTATTTTATTTTAAAAATAATATATGCAAAATGTATTATTTTAGACATTAAAATTATTCATATCTTTATGCAATATATTTGGAAATATCTGTTGATACTACTAATACTAATACTGATACTGTTTCTAAATATATATACTTATAAAATTATAAAATTGCGTTATTTATATGTTAAAACTGATATTTTTTGAACGCAAAGTGTAAATAATATATAACATTTTTTATTATATTTTGATAACTGGTAAATATTACTGATTTTTAAATATAGATATTTAAACTTTATTATAAATAATATATTTATTTTTTAACTAGGTTGCATTTAATAAATAAATATAATAATACTACTTTTTATCCGAGTATTTATAATTGCTTATCCATATATATGTATATAATTATTAACTAATATGTTGATAATATATACTATTATTATTATTATCACTATATGCCGTTATATGAGATTGTAAATTTAAAATTAAAATATGTACGAGGGTATAGATCCATTTAATCGATTGAAATCAACCGTAGATGTATCTACAAAAATAACATATGTCGTCTTTGATGCGTTGTCATTAATCGATATATAAAGTTGGTATTAAACAATTGTAATATCTTAAACAGATTTACATTTTTCTCATATTATTTTTTTATGGATATCAATGCTAAACAATTAAATAAAATAGAAAAATTCTTATTTGTTTACAATATTAAAATTTGTCAAATTATGGAATAATATTTTAATAAAAAAACAAACAAAAGCTATATTGATATCAATTCAATATTTATACATTTTAAATAAATCATATATGAACTTGGAAAACCAGCCAATTACATAAATTATTAAAATATTATTTATAAACAAATCGGGAGAGTTGACAGCATCTCTAATGCAAAATTTTAATATAAAAATTAAGCTTGTTTATTTAATAACAATTGCTGTACTGGGAATTGTACTGGGAATTTTTTGTGTATAAAATAATCATTTGTATTTTTACTTATTTTTCAATTGATACAATTTTATATTTTATTATTTATATTACATTTTTTCATATTATCATTACATTAACACATTAATATATATAAATATATATTTAGTAATTATAGATCATTTTTCTACCAGGAGTATTATAATTTATAATTTAAATAATTCTTATTTATCATATATTAATTTTATATTTGTAAATATAACTGAATAATTATATTTCAGAATTATACAATTTTCTAATCTGTTATATATAATACATTTTATATATGTTAATATATTTTACAGCTAAAATAATTATTAATTATATTATATATATATATATATATATATATATATATATATAGTTGTTTAGTTGTTTAGTTGTATATTTTTAGTAATAATTTTTATAATTTTTAGTAGGAATACTTAAATAATGTAATTTGATAAACTTCAAATTCAATTTACACAATACATTTTGATTGGAATATCGTTAATTAAATATCCATATGTTATTTGTATTACATCCAATATTATAAAATTTATGATTATTTTGCTTTAAATCAGAAAATATTTTATAAATAATATTATTTATAATGTTATTTATAAATAATATTAATCCTTTGTATATTATAATTAAAAATTAATAATATTATATATCAATAGTATGTCTCATTAAATAATATATAGATTAAATTAATATCGACAATTATGGGTATTTTGGTAGAGTGATATTTTCCATGTTAATTACAAGTAAAAATCTATTTATAGATGCACTGTATCACATACTCTTAAAACTATGTTCTTGTAACCATGTTACAATAATACGTAATTATTTGTATATATAAAGTAAAGTATATATTTTTTATTATTATTAAAATGTTATTTGTGTCGTTTATTTTGAAATAAAGTACCAAGATAGATCACAGGTTATTTTGTTTTTCATATTCGATGTCGCATGTAACAGGAATACCAGAACGAGATCAACGACCTCAAGACCAACTATGAGTCGATGAAGGTTAGCAAGAATAAACTCGAGGTTGAGATGCGGAGGCTGAAAGAGAATCTGGACTCTGACCTTGCAGTGGTCGACAATGCTCGCGATGATCAACAAGGTAACGGGTTCTACTTCTAACTGGTCAACACTTATTCTATTACATAACGTATTTATAAAACTAATGATAAACCTATATTTACTGTTACAGATAGTGATTATAATTATGAAATACAATGTGCTATGTGTATGCACGAAAGTGTATACACTTTTATAGTGTATTGTATTACATAAGTAAATATTATAATATAATTTAAAATCAATAATTATATTATTGTATTTAATGAATATTAAAATATACACGATAGTATATAAATTATCTTATACATAATATTAATTCCATCTGCCTAGTTACTTCATATATAATGTATATATAACGTATATAATGTATTCTTTCTAATTTCATGCATGAAAATAACTTTCGATACAGGAAATTTCCATTTAATCTACAATAGGAACGCCTTACCAAATATGAGTTCTGATGGTAATTTATGTCTTAGAACTTTATAATATACTTTAAGTCTAACTTACGTATGTGTTCTCATTTAATATCTGGTTATATAATGGGTAGATAATATAGCAAATATTTACAAGAGATGTTAAAATTATAATTTTTACACATATATAGTTAACTTATTTAAAAATAATTTTCTAATCCAATTAAACATTGTATCTACCCATTATCTACCTGTGTGTTTACTAATGATTATAATGGTTTTATAGTAGGACCATATTTTTAGAATAATACTTTGCTAATCAATATGTTTATAATTTCGTGTTTTATATTATTAATTTGTTAATGTATACATCATATTGTACTATATTCAATACTTTATGACATTTACGTATTACCGTATAACACTACTCTAACAAATTAATATAACGGGACTTTAGATATTACTGTAATATTTTATAATTTATTCATTGAATTTCAGAATCTTCAGAAATAAGTTCAAATAGCAGTTGTAATTCTGTTAGTAAAGTATTTAAGATAGGACCCAATACCACACTAACTATTTTATATATATATCTGTAAATCAATCATCTTACTTTAATAATTTATTAAACAGTATTAAGACAATAGTATTATTTTAACATATGATATTTTAATTTATATTTTGATAAAATATTGACTTATTATAATTATTCAAAACTTAATAAATATTATTAAATAAATACACTTAAAGAATATTATAATAATAAAATTATTTTCATATAATAATACATGCATACTTGTAGATATATTTCACAAGATTATATATTTAATAATTTTATGTATAATCATTTACTTTCCACGGATTTTTAAAAACGTGTGCTGTATTTTTCCAATGATTTTTGTATTTTTTATAAATGTATACTATTACTCACATAACATACCTGATAGTATCAAATAATATAACATAACATACCTGATAATATCAAATACTAATAATCATTAATTATAAGTTCTCATGGTATTGAAGATAATTAAATAATTTTTCTGATTGAATTAGATCTACACTTGTATATTTAAACGTTAATTATATATTATTGATAAATGATGTGCTTAAAATATTAAAATTAAACTTTGATACGATAGCCACAACGTATCAAAGAAAAGAGTGCTGCTTTCACGGAAAAGGCGTTGCGCTCATCAAAAAAGAAATCGTCCTTGGCGGCTGCAGAAGAATCCTCCAAGGATTGCACTAACGTGGAAGGAACCGTGGGAGAAATTACAGAAGTAGGAGGCGGAAGTGGCGATGACCAATCACAGAATCGAACTGCTTTTGTCGACACACAAGCAAATGGAGATGCAGAACAACAACAACAACAACAACAACAACAACAACAACCACAACAACAACAACAACAACAACAACAACAACAACAGCCGATGAAACAGTTAGTATAATTTGGCAGCATGAAGCTATATATGCATTATATGTGGAACTAGTGGGTTGTTATTTTTAATGAAATACCAATGTTTTATTATTATTTAATTGTTTTATTAATATTGGTTTCAATCTTTAGAGCTCAAAATGAAAATGACGCTTTAATAAGGTTATTTAATAATATTAAAATTAATTTCTATAAATTATTGTTAAATAAATTCATAATTTAAACAAAATATATTAGTCTCTAGATATATTGTATTAATTATTATGATTATTAGAATTAAATAACTAAATTGTATTTACAAATTTGTCCACGGAATTAGACTTCAAGAACTAGAAGCTCAATTTGTGCAAGGAGAAAAAAACGAGAATATTAAGCATATACATTCATTGAGATCACAACATGCCGAAGATAGGAGATTGCAACTTGCAGGTTTGAGAGATGGTTTTAAAGATTTGATAAGTTTATTTCCACTTTTAATGTCTACATAATGCATATACATATGTAAAGTGTATGCAGTGATTTTTCAACTTAAATATTCGTCTGATTGATTTGTTACATTCATGTTTTCGTGATGAATTTATAACCAATTATAATGTTTCCGTACGAAAATTTGATAATTGTATTGAATAACTAATCCTTTAGAGGCAATCAAAAAATTGGACGGTGAGGATATCCTCATGGAAATCTATGAGAATGTACACGATGAGTTGAGGGCGAAAACCGATCTCATGGACCGCGAACGAGAAAAGGTTCTTAATGACATTTAATCGTTTACGAAGCCCGTTCAAATGAAACGCGGCGAAATGTCCGGTGCGACCTCTCTTATACACTGGGCATACAATACCTTCTATAACAATGTGTGTACTCCCTGATTCCTCTTATTCACTTACACCGTACATACAATACCTTCTATAACAATGTGTGTACTCCCTGATTCATCTTATTCACTTACACCGTACATACAATACCTTCTATAACAATGTATGTACTCCCTGATTCCTCTTATTCACTTACACCGTTGGTTACACGTACACTACTGCATAGCATATAGACCGCCCTATTTACACTACAGTGCGATACACTGCAAGAGGATATACGAGACCTCCAGAGTGAATTTGAAATCGATCGCATCGATTACTTGGACACCATTCGTAAACAGGAGCAACAAATGAAATGGTTGCAGGTTTGTGTAACAGTATAGACTTTGCATGTCAGTGTATAAATTGTATTCATTATTTAGTTAAATATATATTAAAGATATATTAGTTTGATATATTAATTAACAAATTGTAATTAACATATTTTTTCTTATATTACAATAATATAAACAATAATATAATAATGTTCTTATGTAATATTGTTTTGTTGGTGTTCATTAAACTCAATGTTTGCCATCATACTACTATATCTACATTGTTGTTCTATTTTTATTCACTCTATTCTTTCTTCTATTTAGACCCCTTCTATTCCTATTTTTATATTTCAGATGTATATACCCATATATCTCTACTATTATTACCCATTACATCAATTCGTTTGAAAATAATAAAACCTGGTGAGTAAATACTAAATAATAAACTATTCACAATCCCAGATCAGCCCATTCTATATTCTACTCGCAGTTATACCGCAGGGCGTACTGGATAAGGTTCACCCTTGTCTTCGCAAAGACTCCAACTACGTGAACCTGGACCGCGTCCGTCTGCAATCATCTTACGACTACGAAAGTCAGACTTGGAGTATGCCTAAAATGAGCATCGAGAAGACGACCCTAGCAATGAGTTAGTAATGGCTATCGAAACTTACATTCCAACGAAACTAACGGAATAGTAATTATGGTTACCATATATAGTTACTAACTATAGTTACTCTATAACGTGTACTTTGTCATGGTCAATGTTTCGATTCTCGAATGGACTAAAAATGTAGCTTAAAATAATAATAAAAAATAAATAAAATGTAAGTAGTTGATTAATTCTCAGATTATTGTTAAATCTTAACCGGTGCGTCTTCGATGTATTATTTCTATATAAATATTGATAGACGTAAGTATCTTTTGAAGAATTGTATGAGAGGAATAAAGGAATTATATATCCCTAGAATCTTTCTATACAACAAAAAATATTATAATACAATAACAATGGCTATTAAATATTAACAATGGCTATTAAATATATATATATATATATATATATATATATATATATATTTATATATATATATATATATATTGTTAATTTATATTTAATTCTAATTTATAACTTTTATTTTAAATATTCTTATCAGTGACTGGTATCAAAACCAACAATAACAACAACTATATCAATCAAGAACCATTTGAAGATAGTAATGATTACGATAAATTGAAACAGGTCATTATAAAAAAAACTTGATTGAAGATAATTTTCTAATAATAATATTAACAAAACTATATACATAGGATTTAGAAATTAATATTCACAATTGTATATATATTTTTTACAATTAGTTAAGTACTCATTATATTCATATATATATATATATATATATATATATATATATATATATATATATATATCTCTATTATATTCACAAATTTATCTAGGATTTATTATTTATTATTGTTATTTGATAATCGTATTATTTCAGAAACTAGAGACCAGCGATGAACAGGATATAGCAAACAATTACTTCAAAAATAAACGCACAGAGAAATTACTAAAGCGAGACCAAGAGTATAGGTGTATCTCAGGTAATATTTATAACTTTAATATTGCTCACTCACCCATTCACTCACTCACTCACTCACTTACTCATACACACTTACTAATTATCCTACAAACTACCTCACCCACTCACACACTTACTAATTATCCTACAATGATCTCACTCACTCACTTACTCGATCATACTCCAATATATTGTTTCTATAAAATTGCACATTACCAAATCAGCCGAGAACACTATGAATGCACAGCCCCTACCCGCATCTTGGATACCTTCGAACAATGGAAACAATAGCGCTCATCGCCATGGCAACAATGAATTCAACGCAGCTCAAGCTCATAGACAGGTTTAATATATCTAAACATTTATTTTACAGAAACAATTATTTATAAATACAAATTTTAATTTTAATTCAAACATTTTGTATTCAAACATTTATACTTAATGAATTTATATTAATTAAAAAAGTAACACATATTTTCTAATTATTGATTAACTAGTCTCGATAATACAATTTTAGATGATATATTATACGTTATTTACTAAACATTTAATATATGTTTGTACATGGTACATCTTTATTATTAGCTGTCGGATGATATGCCAATAAGAAAACCTGTTAGGTTAGAATCATTGCATACTAAGAAACTGAAAAGAAGGAACTGATAGGCTACCATTCATCTATCCATTATTTCGAATCTGTGATTATATTATATAATGTATTATTATTTTAAACATATATTTAGCATTTATTTGAACAACATATTTAGTTCAGCAATTATTTTTCAGGATATATTTCATAGTATATAGTATATATTAATTGGTACAGTACCATCATTAATACAATTACATATATAAATATATATATATATATATAAGTATTAACAATGTATATGAATGTGTATTAGATGATATACATATGATTTGTTTAGCTCAATGTGAAAGCAGGATTGATAGTTAGATGTATAAAGAGTATTTTAATTTATATTTATGATTTGCAAATCTATTATTTTTACTTGATTGTATTATTCCCGTTACAAAGTATATTTGTATGAATCACTACTTAAGAATAAATTGTATAAATAATTAGGTATTCCATTAAACATTATTTATATTTACTGAATTTTATAAATTATTATAGATTAGTAATGGTAATTTTATATGCAATTTGTTTTGTACACTTATCAATTGTATATAATATTTTATTATGGAATTGCATAACTATATGATTTTTAAGTTAAAATACTTGATAGTTTGTAAATCGTTTTTATTTAATTTCTTAAAATATAAGCATTATTAAATATTTATTATAAAATATTATAATATTCAAATATCATAAAATGTTTTTATGGTGAAATTTATGGCAAGAAATACATTATGTGATCTACCTGAAATAAATTGTAGCGACATTGTTATTAGATTATAAATAGATTTCACTTAATACTCTACTAAACTGTCTAGTACGTGGTATTTAGATTTCACTAGGTCAAAAGCTCCCTAACTCAAAAGATGGCTGTAGAATTAAAGGAGATTATCATAGGTGCAGATTTTTGTATATATTAATACTACTATTTTTCGTAATTTTTTCATTTTGACGGCATATTATAAGTAAAGAATATATCGATTATATAACTTATTAATATATGCCATGTATCAAATGGTATATATGCTTATTTAAAATATATACATATCAAATTAAAATATGTTCGAGGGAATGAATTAAAATTAAATGGCAGATGTATCTTAAGATCGGGCGTCTTGTACTTTGTTGGGTACGTTGTTTTCTATTTATTTTTAGAAGTTATGAAACAATGTAATATTTACTTATTTAAACCGATTGAGGGAATCCGCACCTTCAAACATATTTGAAAGTTACATTCTTATATCGGTAAATAGCATATAATAATAGTAGTTTATTTTACCCATATTAACAATTATATGTATTCATAACATGAAAATACTCGCATAAATAGTAGAATTGTTATATTTATATATTACATAAATGTTAAATACCGAAAAAAAATCAACCATCTATAAATAATAAATAGCTAAAATGTACTTTATTCGGTAATATTGGTCAATATTATTAAAATGTAATATTAATTAATATCAAAATATCATATTAAACATGTTATGTATTATAACACTTCGGATTCAAATAAATGAGCTTTTTATATAAATCAACAATATGTGAACCACAAAGACATGAAAATTGAACAAATTATTAATATTATTAATTATAAACAAATCAACACAACATCTCTAGACAACAACCATTCTGTTATTTATCTAGATATATAAATAGGATGGATGATATATATATATATATATAAGCTTACATTATAATGATGTTATCATTGTCAATGATTTCTGATACCGAATAAATAAACCTTCTACTCGAATATCGCAATAAAATACATTCTTGATTTTATTTTCTTGGATCATAAATAATTATATGATGAAAAGTAAGTAATCAGCATTATGTAATGAATACAAATGTATATACATATTTATATTCCATATTTATATAATTATATATGTTTAGATTTGTTGAGCCTTCCTAGAAAAGTGGATTGCTTCTGGTAGGCGGTACGGCATACAGTGTTATACTATAAAAATATACAATAAGTCAATAAGTATGTATATAATTACTGGGTATATATATAAATAATATATAACTACAATAGTCCTTATAGATGTGCTCTATATAGACTTTAATAAATGAATTCTTATATTTCATTGTTGAGTCTTATTAGATATTACATAACATTACATATTTATCAAAAATGATTTAATACTTAATTCATAATTTGTTTTATATACAGTTTTGTCATGATATTAAAACAGAATTATTTGCTGAGGTCATTAATATGCCGGTTTTAAAGAAACAAAAAGATAAAATTGAAAAATATTCTAAATTTGGAACTGAACAATAGACAGTTCTATAGTTGGCACATTATTAGCTACTTTAATATCTACTGATGATTATTATAATCGAAAAATGAAGTACTCGATAAATCTTCAGACAATTTGTGAATCAAAAGTAAGGTATAAAAAAAATCTAATTTAAATCTAATTTTAAAACTCTATATTTTTTAATGATTCAACATATTTTTGTAGATACCTTGTGAATCTTGCAAGGTATACGGACTATCATAATAGTTTGAGAAAGGAGAATATTTCTATACGAATGGTCATATAACTATTTTTTGGTAAACTTAAAAGGCGCTGAAAAATTTGACTAAAACTATCTAATATACAACGTGAAAATATGAACACCTAGATAGAAACATATTTAATATTACTCAATCTATGTGTAGAATACTATTGTTACTGAGATGATAGAATAGAAGATAACAACACGTCCCTAATAAGATGAATACCAGAATGAAGATGATTTAACATATGCAAAATATATCTGTCTTATACAACCCGCAACAATAATTTTATAAGTAATTTATATATTTATTTGTAATGCAATATTTGAACACTATGTTAAGATAATTACAAATTAATATATTATAATTTTATTTATTTACAAATTTCGAAATATGTTCGATACGTGTATTTTAGTTTCCCAGAATGCAATGCTGCTCTTTATAAATACCTCAGGACGTGTAACATTTCAAATCAATGTTCTCACCAACCATCTTATCATGTGTCTCCTATCTACTAATTCTAGTAGTATCCCGGACTCTTCGATTTTGTAGTGTTCATTCGGGATAACGTTGTGGTAGAGGTACGGTATAATATGGTAAATAGGTAGAGGATAAAGAGATAGGCAGGTTTAAGATTCAAGTTAAAATTGTATGCTAATAGTAAAATGGAGAGTATAGGTTATATAAGATAACTAAATAAGATCAATTGAGAGAATATATTAAAAAGAAATAAGTATGACTAGAAATATATGATGAAGATGTGAGGGCTACAAGGGAATGATAACGTAAGACTTGCTTCGTAAGTTATATGTTTACACATTTGGTAAGTTCAACATTAAGCTTTTTGATACATTTTACTTAGAGTTAAGATAAAACAATATAATTATTGAATTAACAAATATGAAAATGTTTACATTAGCTTTTTTATGTTTTATTATCATATGTATTAAATGCAAACCCTTTATTTAATGGTCATCTTTATTTCTTTTTTATAATACACCGTATTATACTGTTATGTTTTATATTAGTTAAAATTTAGTTATTTTAGTATACTTTAATTAAATAAGAAAACATACACGCATTACTATTTAAACTATATTAATATATTGGCTATCCATATATTACAGCCTATACGGCCTTAATATAGAATAGTTAGTAACTAAATTTTAGTTGAAATTAATCCCTAATTCTAAAAGATAGAAAGTATAATTGTTAACTTTATCGTTACTTATGTATGATATACAAACTATATGCTTGAGAATAAAAACTATAATTGGTTGAATATGATGATAATGAATATCATAGCTCGATATTATAAATAATATAATGAATATATGCAAAATTAAAATTTATATGAATAATTCTATTTCAAAAGTAAAGAATTAATAATATAGTGTTAATTTAAAATTTAAAAATGTCGTAAACTAAAACTTGTAAACTAAAAATGTATAAGTTAATTAAACGTACTATCGTTAATTTTGATGACACATATATAGAGTACCGGGTACTCAGTACTCCCATGTGTTTATTTAGTAAGCCGCGCCCTAAGCCGCGCCCTAAGACACGCCCATCGATCACTTATAGAAACACCCCTCGCTAACGACTTTAGGTGAATAGCTGGCAACCCGAGACGACCGTAACATCGTCCCGTCCGATATAACTGTTGTCCGTATCGCTCATGTTAGTTTGACAGGCACTTAGTACCGGCGTTTCTTCGACCCGGTAAAACCGAGTTGGCCACGCCCACCGCAGTCCGACACGCCCACCGCAGTCCGACACGCCCACTATTCAGGTAAAAGCCGAAACCGAAGACTCGCGGAATTAACGTGCGTTTGCCTACGCTTCGTCAGATTCGTTGTCTAAGTAGCTCCAGGGCATGCGCGATTAACGGTAGAACGTGACCACTTCCGCACCATTTCCCGCCTCGTCATTGTTACGTAACAGTGAAGAGAACACGGCCGCGATATTCCATTTCACCTACGGTTATTCATTAAAGGGTTTGTTATTCATTACATGGCTGTTTTATTATATACTCAACTCTCTTCATCTCACTTTATATTGATCTTTATCATGTTTCTTCTCTTCCTTCATTTTCTCTATCCTTATCTCTCATATTACCGAACTATATAAAATGTATTATCTATATTTCCCTGTCGTTCTCTCATTTCTCCTTCTCACCAGTTTTCTTTCTCACTCTGTATATATATATATATATATATATATATATATATATCCTCCTCATTCCGTTAACTAAATATATAAAGTAGATATGTAAACATCAGTTATAACTCTACCATGATCCAACTCACCTAACTATATATATACATTTGAAAAACTAAATGCAGCATCGCAAACGTTAGCTACAACAATATTAACTGTACTTTAGCTAAACCAACTTTAGCTAAACCAACTTTAGTTATACCAACTTTAACTATATCAACGTTAACTATTCCAACTTTAGCTATACCTACTTTAGCTATACCTACTTTAGCTATAGCTAGATTAACTATAACAACGTTAGCTATATCAACATTAACTTTAAAGGCCGCCGAGTTTACTAATTTGATTCAATATTTCAATAGTAGATTTACGTGGTTTGCCGTGTGATGATTTACGAAGCGAACACCTTAATCGCCAGAAAATCGCCGCATATCGACCATTTCCCCGTGCCGCCCGACCAACACCACATTCGCGCTACGTCCACGTGCGGTCAGTGGACTTCGGCCGGCGAGTTCGCCGGACAACGCTGTCGCCTGGCGACCGGATACAGCGGCGACGTCGCCCGCTACTGGTCGCCGCCGGAACCGCATCCGTTCGTAGGCCGACAGCCCTCCGCTCCGGCAAATTGGCCAACTCGGCTCCCGCTCCAGGAACGCGACCAGTACGCGCAACCCAACGGCCGAGGTCGGACGCACTCCGGAATTCGGTTGCAAGAGCTCTGCGAGGCGTCGGACTTTCCGTCGGCGTGTCGTCGTGCGTACGAGGTGGAACAGCGCACAGGCCTGGATTCGCCGAGGTACCAGCACTTGGGCACGCCTCGGCAGAAGGTCTCCTTCGACCACCGCGGTCAAGGGAATCCGCCTTACACTTACCAACCGCAACTCACCGAGGTTTGGATTCGAACCTTTTTAACATCGAATATCTCGTGTTGGGAATATTGCCCTTAAGGAATATATTGAAGCGAATGTAGCGATTTTTTAAGTGTTACCGTTATGCCAAAGTATTTTAGAATATGATTCTATCGAGGGTACAATGTAACTTCAAACAAACAATCAACCAAATACATCATTCAACCAAACAATACCGTTTAAAAAGGTAATTCCTTTACCTTACATTAACAAATATTCTATATTCAATTTCTAATATATCCTGTTTTATAAATGATCGTTATCCTTTTCAAGTTCTACATCGGTGAGCAATTCAACCCCGGTGATACTTTCCATCAACACCCGGACACCGGAAATGGCACAAATGTGCGGTTCGCCCCTCCGTGCCGTGGTTCCTATAACAACAGTTATCGTAGCTTTGATAATTTAATCACCGAGTCGCCTATCGTTTCGGCTGGATCTAGTAGCGATTGTATGAATGGTCGACTCGACGTGGGTAGGAACTACGTAGAACCAAGGACCAGTGGAGCCGGCACTGGTTTTACGGAACCCCGATTTCAAGTGGGCACGACTAACGGATCAGAAAAACCGCCCTATTCCTATGTCGCCATGATATCGTTCGCGATAAAGGACAGCGATAACGGGAAGCTTACTTTAAACGGCATCTACCAGTATATTGTTGATCATTTCCCGTATTTCAAAGAGGTTAGTCAACAACATTGTTCGGATTTTATGTCGGGGTATTAATTAACTATATGTAATAATTACTCATATGTATATATACGCATATATGTATATATATATAAATATGTATATAATTGAAAATAACCATATCGTATTTATATCATTCATAGAATTTCTAATTTACAACTATTTATAAGATATTCATTCATACATAATTATATATTTTACTAATCGCTGGTTAACACATTTTCTGAGACTTTTTAA
>OZ038317.1:20611989-20624489 GCA_964035775.1 Osedax frankpressi
GAATCACAGTACGATTTAACTCTAAAAATATAATATTTATGTATTAATAAATATTACTGTTATCACATTCATATTCCTACTTCGTATGATTCATAATTATAAATCTAAAATAGACTATTTTAACTGATTTATAAGGTGTGGTGATAATAGACTATTAATTATTGAAAATGTAAATAAATAAATAGTAATTTTATAAAAGTAATAAAAAATGGATAAAAAATGGACAAAACATAGATTGTAGAATATTCTCTATGACCACAGATTAGAGAATACTTGGAATCAATATTAAAACACAATAATAAATGTCTTATTTTTTATTGTTTCTATTTACTCGCTATTTATGTTGTATTGGTTCTAGTAACTATACGTTGGCGATATATATATATATATATATATATATATATATATATATATATATATATATATATATATATGTGTGTGTGTGTATACTTTATAATCAATTTCAATTAATTAACTAAGTAGATACGTGAATTAAAATAGAATGAATTCTATTCACACGCGTTTTTCAACTAACTTATTAAAATAACAATTATTTTAAATAATTTATATTAATATATGAATTAATTACATTTTTATAATATATATTATTACCATATTATTTAATATTAATATTAGATAATCTTACAAATTACTTAACAAAATATATATCTAACAATGTTTTATATAAATGATATATTTGAATATAATTATATAATGTATCATTATGATTTGACAATATATGTAATGCTAGATACATGTATACCTTATATATATTATGCATTATATATATGCATAATTTATATATTATTTTTAACATATATTATTTTAAGATGTATTTTAAGATAGATATATTATTTTTCACATGACAGTATTGTAAAAACAGTGAACACATCAAAACCATCCCAGTTTATATTATACATGTAGTAGTTGTAGTAATCATAGTAATCATGTGTTTTGGCGTATTGTGTTATGGATTCATCATCGTATAAATATAATAACAGGTCAGATTTAGAAAACACCGAAACATATTCCGAACATACGAAATTAAGTGAATTATAAATTTTCATTATGCGTTTATTTTAGTTCATTTTAGTCTTGATTAAAGTATAATAATAAATTATTAACGATGTTCTTTAATATTAAATATTATTTACTAAAAAAACTGTAAAATCCCATTATATTATTATACTTATATATATATATATAATGTTATGAATATATGTAAATACCTTATATAATTACAGTATATAGTTTACATTATATTCATCTTAATGAATATGCAGAATAAATTAAATAGAATATAAAATGTACCATGTACCATACCATAATATACCGTATATACACAAACCCCCATACATCCAAAGCCACTCACATATTCATATATTAAAATATAAGTTATGTATTTATATGTAAGTAATATATATATATATATATAAATATATATATATACATATATATACATATATATATATATATATATATATATATATATATATATATATATATATAATATGTGTGTATGTATATATAAATATCACATTACATATCACAAAGAACAATAAAAAATACCGGAAATATTTGCATTATTCATGAATTTAAATACTAAAATAAATGTATTTATGATTAACCTATTTCTCAAAATCCATGCTATGCATTATTATTAATATTATATAAAATTGTTATGTTTAAAAAAGTATTCCTATGCTAATCACAGTTTATTGAATGTATATATATATATATATATATATATATATATATATATATATATATATATATATATATATATTACTCATATATGCATTAATACCTGTATACATAATATTAAGGAAGAGTAGATATTATTTATATAAATGTATATAAATTAAAATTTAAATTTAAATAGTTAATTTATATAGTTAATAAATATATTATATAATTTATGTAGTTTATTATATAAATATAATGTTTAACTTAGAACAATCACGCCTAAAAAGTATATACAATGTTTATATAATATTTAATTCGTATATATTACCCAATAATCCAGAAGATTTAATAATACAACATTATAAGATTATTTTATATAAAAAATAAACATAATATATTTGTTATGCAAATTTAATATATTTTCACTATTATTATATAACAAATACTTAAATTATTTTTTATATATCCTGGGTATAGTTCCTAGTTTTAAATAATTTCCAAAAACTATAAATAAAATGTATGCGTCGTAGGCTCGTTATGTATTACAATACATGTATCTACTAAATAATCTCCCACCAAACAATTTAGGTAATTTCATTTATTGAAAAATAGAATTACTTTTATGTTAACCGCATTTTTGCGGAAAATGAAATGAGTTTATAAAATTAGTCTGTTTGCCCAGTAGATTGAAATTTACAAGATTATTTATTTTGCTAGAATTATTTTAATTGATTTAATAAAATATCTGTAATCGTTAACTTTAATATTAATCAATATCAATAAACAATATTATTATTGTACTCTATAATATACGTACATTATTTTATATACGAATATTTTTTCAATATTTAATTGATTGACTAATTGTATATACGTGTATATTTATATAGGTAATAAATAATTGTATTACATAATATGTATGATTTATTGTATTTATAAGTAGCGATACGTATTTCTATAGTATATATATATATATATATATATATATATATATAATATAGAAATAATAGAATAGTCGATAAACTGAACAGTTCGGACACCATAAGAATAACATAAATAAATTTACAGATAGTATCCTATAAATAGAAATTAACTAAATAAAAAACAATTGTTTGGTATATTTATATATATATATATATATATATATATATATATATATATTATACATACATGTATACATATATATATATTAAATGTATTATATATATATATATATATATATATATATATGTATGTATATATATATATATAAATATGTATACATATATATATGTGTGTGTATGTATATATATATATATATATATAATACATTTAATATAAATTAACATGTGCAACGTAACGAGAATAACATACATTATACAGTTACATACAGTATACAGTTACACTATACACTCTATGTTATATAGTTACATTTGAATATTGCATGTCTTGATTTCAAATAACCAATTGAAATCACCGGCACATATCAGGTTACAAAAGAAAGGCTTGAGGTAGCAGCCAGTAAGGGCGACCTCTACACGAAACACCAAGACACTCCTAGACGAACTTCGACGAGGAAGAGCCTCGATAAGGTTGTTGCCTTTCGTTGCAGTTTATTTATACCCGACTGAATTCTACTGAACTATAGTGCTATACTCTATAGATTATCGTATAGAACTAGTTATACTTTTAAAATAAAAATAATCATTATTATTATTATTAATACAATACGTAGATCTTGATTAATTTAGAATAAATCAATAATATCTCAACACGATATATTTCCTGGCCAATCCTCACCAGACAATACATTTATTGTATTTCGCATCCTTATCTCACTATAATTAACATCATCTAGGTTTAATTTCAGCAAATACATATTTATTTACATTACTTTGATACGTCACATTGTCATATTTGATTAAACTACCTTGTTCATGTGTCAAAGCATTCCTTTGTCCTAGTGACCGCTCTCTTTGATCTTTATATTTGATCTCTTTACTTGACCGCTATGCTAATTACAAATTACGTGTACATTTAACCATATTTAAGAACTATTTCTCTGCAACTCCACGACTATCAACGCGTTGGCTCCGTTCGCTCCGTTATCACAGCAACAGCACCGCTGACATCCCGACCAACATTCCGACATTCCTAATCTACGCGTTACAGAATTCGGCGGTGACGTTATCGGTGTCTCCTAGACAAGGCCGAGACCGGGGCAACAGTTTGCCCTACATCGGTTCTTCTGGCAGCCTGCAGACAACCACTTCCGGCAGGTCGAATAAAGAGAGGCGAGACACGCTTCGACTTCCCGGAGATTTGGTAAGTCGCTTGATCAGATAGCTTGCCATTGTTATGTCTTACCTTTGTTGAGTTGCGATCCGCTCTTGCAGCAATTGCATTTATATTAATACTTAATTGTCACGCGCGTATGAATACAGTTAGTAACTTATGAGCTTACAATATTTTATAATATTACTTAATGTAATGACACTTAATGTAATGAAACTTAAAGTAATGACACTTAATGTAATGACACTTAATATAATGACACTTAATGTAATGACACTTAATGTAATGACACTTAATGTAATGACACTTAATATAATGACGCTTAATGTAATGAAACTTAAAGTAATGACACTTAATGTAATGGCACTTAATGTAATGACACTTAATATAATGACACTTAATATAATGACACTTAATGTAATGACACTTAATGTAATGACACTTAATGTAATGACACTTAATGTAATGACACTTAATGTAATGACACTTAATGTAATGACACTTAATGTAATGACACTTAATGTAATCACACTTAATGTAATGCAACTTAATGTAATGAAACTTAACGTAAAGACACTTAATGTAATATCACTTAATGTAATGACACTTAATGTAATGACACTTAAAGTAATGACACTTAATGTAATGACACTTAATGTAATGACACTTAATATATTGAGACTTAATATAATGACGCTTAATGTAATGAAACTTAAAGTAATGACACTTAATGTAATGACACTTAATGTAATGCAACTTAAAGTAATGACACTTAATGTAATGATACTTAATGTAATGACACTTAATATATTGAGACTTAATATAATGACACTTAATATAATTACACTTAATATAATGACACTTAATGTAATGACACTTAATGTAATGACACTTAATTTAATGATACTTAATGTAATCACACTTATTTTAATGACACTTAATGTAATCAATCTTAATGTAATGACACTTAATGTAATGACACTTAATGTAATGACACTTAATGTAATGACACTTAATGTAATGACACTTAATGTAATGACACTTAATGTAATGACACTTAATGTAATGACACTTAATGTAATGACACTTAATGTAATGACACTTAATGTAATGACACTTAATGTAATGACACTTAATGTAATGACACTTAATGTAATGACACTTAATTTAATGACACTTAATGTAATCACACTAAATGTAATAACACTTAATATAATGACACTTAATGTAATGACACTTAATGTAATCACACTTAATGTAATGACACTTAATGTAATGACACTTAATGTAATGACACTTAATGTAATGACACTTAATATAATGACACTTAATGTAATGACACTTAATGTAATGATACTTAATGTAATGACACTTAATGTAATGACACTTAATGTAATGATACTTAATTTAATGACACTTAACGTAATCACACTAAATGTAATGTCACTTAATATAATGACACTTAATGTAATGAAACTTAATATAATGACACTTAATGTAATGACACTTAATATAATGACACTTAATGTAATCACACTTAATGTAATGAAACTTAATGTAATGACACTTAATGTAATGACATTTAATGTAATAACACTTAATGTAATGACACTTAATGTAATGACACTTAATGTAATGACACTATATGTAATGACACATAATGTAATGACACTTAATGTAATGACACTTAATGTAATGACACTATATGTAATGACACATAATGTAATGACACTTAATATAATGACACTTAATGTAATGACACTTAATGTAATGACACTATATGTAATGACACATAATGTAATGACACTTAATGTAATGATACTTAATGTAATGACACTTAATGTAATGACACTTAATGTAATGACACTTAATGTAATGACACTATATGTAATGACACATAATGTAATGACACTTAATGTAATCACACTTAATGTAATGACACTTAATGTAATGACACTTAATGTAATGATACTTAATGTAATGATACTTAATGTAATGACACTTAATGTAATGACACTATATGTAATGACACATAATGTAATGCCACTTAATGTAATGATACTTAATGTAATGACACTTAATGTAATGACACTTAATGTAATGACACTTAATGTAATGACACTTAATGTAATTACACTTAATGTAATGATACTTAATGTAATGACACTTAATGTAATGACACTTAATGTAATGACACTTAATGTAATGACACTTAATGTAATGACACTATATGTAATGACACATAATGTAATGCCACTTAATGTAATGATACTTAATGTAATGACACTTAATGTAATGACACTTAATGTAATGACACTTAATGTAATGACACTTAATGTAATGACACTATATGTAATGACACATAATGTAATGACACTTAATGTAATGACACTTAATGTAATGACACTTAATGTAATGACACTTAATGTAATGACACTATATGTAATGACACATAATGTAATGACACTTAATGTAATGACACTTAATGTAATGACACTTAATGTAATGACACTTAATGTAATGACACTTAATGTAATGACACTATATGTAATGACACATAATGTAATGACACTTAATGTAATGACACTTAATGTAATGACACTTAATGTAATGACACTTAATGTAATGACACTATATGTAATGACACATAATGTAATGACACTTAATGTAATGACACTTAATGTAATGACACTTAATGTAATGACACTTAATGTAATGACACTTAATGTAATGACACTATATGTAATGACACATAATGTATGGTACTTAGTGTAATGACATGTGGTGTAATGCCACCGAAATTTCTAAATAATTTCTAAATGATACTTTATTAATATGCATAAAACAACTTATAAAGATATTTATACATTAATTATATTATTATTACCAATACAATGATAAGGAAATTAGTTAAATCAAATGTTTTGTTATATTTAGTAGAACGTGTAGTTATCACTTTATTAGATTTTTATATAATAAAGTAGAATAGTCAAAACACGGTCTAGTACAATGGCCAATTTAGATATCAATTGTGGTTAGTGATATTGCCATTATATATATAAATATATAACAGTACATATAACTTAATGGGGTCATTTAACGGACAGGTAATAATACACGTCTACCCACGCTATATTAGTTATTCTCGTATATATATATATTTATATAATTCTTATTAATGACGATATAATTATATATAATTTATTATATTAAACATAATTAATAATTTTTTATAATTAATATAAACGATAGTATCGATTCGATATTGGTTGACCATTGTTGACCATGTTATGTTAATGTATTATTGTATACAATATTGTATATTCTACATCATTCATTGTGATATACTTATTTTATTTGTGTAATTAAATGTATGTATACATTTCACTATAGTAACAATGCACATTAAGTAATGGATATATATATATATATGTATATATGTATATATATATATATATATATATATGTATATATATGTATATATATATGTATATATATACAATGGATACATTCATGCATTTCCTAATATATAATCCAGTTTTCTTAATTGCTAATTTAATTAATACATTATAAATTTCAAAACCTAAATACATTACGTAAGTACTAAATCACTCTAAATGGGAGATTGAGACACTTGTCTATTAATATAAAAATAAGAAAATAAAGAATTCTTGAGATAAATAATCTATAAATATACCACAGTCTATTTTTACACATGATTTTCTAGTGACCTATATACAATATGATTTTATCATCTCTTTATTTTGATTTACAATTATAACAGAATATCAATGGAGACAAAGTCGAATATGTCGTAAAGTATACAACATACAATGTACAAGTGCATATAGCACGTAACATTATTATAATATAGGTGTTTTAATCATATTTTATTATTAATACACACATGCAAATATAGTAATATATATTATTTGGATATCCGAAATAAAAAATTCAAACACCCGGTTAAACTACCAGTTATTTATGTACACAAATTATTAAATTTCTAAAAATAATATTGTAATAAATTGTATTTCTCTCATACAATTTAAAATCTAATGTATATAAAAACACACAAATATATATAGAATAAATTATTTAACATGAAAATAAATTATTAAGAAGATTGCATTAGATAATATATCATACTAGTAAAAGGGAATATCATCTTTACCATAGTATGTTAATATGCATTAATATAAGAGTGAGACTTAAACATCTAAATTATAAATAAATTAATAAAATGATGACTAAATAGTATTTAATCATCATTTAGTAAATACAAATTGTATATCTATATAATATATTAAATTTGGTATTATAAAAAAAAATAATATTATATTTTATTCGCAATAAACGACGCATACATTATTATAATATTTTTTAATACGTCACAAAAAGGGTTGTTATATTGTAGTTGTATTTATTTGAATATCTAATTTATTTTGGCGTATTTCTATGAAATAAGATATATATAGTAATACAATATTTGTATATTAAATTTATAATATTATTTCATTTATCTCATATGAATATTCAATTGATACTGCCTATTTATGATATCAATATAGATTGTAAACTGTATTATATATGTTTCCATATTTAGTGAAATAATATCAATATATCGCTTTATTTACAGTAAACATTCATAATTTCCATTTAACTCGGACAAGTCTTTCAACACGCAGTGTTTATCAATTGAAGAGTAAAACTTTAATCTGGCTCATTATCTATTTCAATCGATGTTATATTTACGAATATTCCTATGCAATTACTTATTATTGTGTTCATTGTTACATCGAGAAGGTACGTCCAGTTATACTTTGTTTGTTGAAAGGTGATAGCAAGTACAGATATTAGATATAATAGAAATATTAGGAATAAGCCGGTCACAATAGAAGGGTGGTTCACTACGAATTGCCAAAATATATAATAACAATACGTACTCACCTTGTACCTAAATGCAATCCGACGCATTCGATATTCACCTGATGATGAAAAGTAACGTGGACCATTGTTTACAGACTGGTATTATACTCTTAAGTTGTCGGTCAATCGCTGTAAATCACTTGGTAAGAACGTCGATGGCAATACGCTGACGTGTAATCCTAACCATCACTCTTGAATGAACAATACGTATTATCTAATCATATCTAAGCTTATTATCTAATTCGCTGTCAATCATAAGACACGATATGCAATGTACAACGTATTTACCAATTACTTTATCAATAACATTCACTAAAATGCATTTGGGAATACATTTTCAAGTACTAATAGACAAATATAACCGTATTATATAGTAAGTAAAGCTAAACATATATATATGTATATCATTTAATTACTCACTCACTCAATCACTCACTCACTCACTCACTCACTAACTCACTCACTCACTCACTCACTCACTCACTCACTCACTCACTCATTCACTAACTCACTACCTCACTCACTCACTCACTCACTCACTCACTCACTCACTCACTCACTCACTCACTTACTCACACACTCACCCACCCATTCACATACCCAATCACCCAACCAATCACTCACTCACTCACTCACTCACTTACTCACTCACTCATTTACTTACTCACTCACTCTATCACTTACTCACTTATTCATCAACTCACTCATTCACTCACTCACTCACTCACCCACCCACTCACCCTCCCATTCACCCACCCACCCACCCACCCTTCCAACCACTCACTCACTCACTCACTCACTCACACGCTCGCTCACTTACTCACTCACACACTCACTCACTAACTTACTCACTCACTCACTATTCATTCACATACTCACTTACATACTCACTTACTCACTCACTCATTCACTTACTCATTCACTTTCTTACTCACTCACTCGCTTACTCAATCACTCACTCACTCACACTCTCACTTTCTCACTTACTCACTTATTCACTCACTCATTCACTCGCTCATACACTCACTCACTCACTCACTCATTTACTCGCTCACTCACTATATCACTTACTCATTCATTCATTCACTATATCACTTGCTCATGCACTTGCCCATTTATTAACTCATTCACTCGCTCATTCACTCATCCATTCACTCACTCACTCACTCACTCGCTCGCTAACTCACTCACTCATTCACTCACTCGCTAACTCACTCACTCACTCACTCACTCACTCATTTACTTACTCACTCACTATATCACTTACTCATTCATTCATTCACTATATCACTTGCCCATGCACTTGCCCATTTATTAACTCATTCACTCGCTCATTCACTCATCCATTCACTCACTAACTCACTCGCTCGCTCACTCACTCACTCACCCACTCACTCACTCGCTTACTCACTCACATACTCAATCACTCACCATTGCACTTGCTCATTCACTCGTTCATACACTCATACGCTCACTCACTCACTCACTCACTCACTCACTCGCTTACTCACTCACATACTCAATCAATCACCATTGTACTAGCTCATTCACTCGTTCATACACTCGTACGCTCACTCACTCGTTCATACACTCGTACGCTCACTCACTCAACGCTCTGAAATGGGTGCAGAATTTTATTTCTGAGAGCAGTGATTCATTTTCTAAGATATATCCGATAAGTCAAGGATTCCCTCAAGGTTCAGCCTATGCACTAATTTCCTAATGTAACATATAGTAAATGCGCTGATGACATCGAATTCAACTCAACAATTGACAACGATACTGATCAACAATACCTCCTAAATAAAATACAGATTTGGCTAAACAATAAATCACTCTTTCTAGATACAAAAAAGACTTAATTGATCAACATTTCCTCGTAGTCAACCTTCGTTTCCCCCAATCTCTACTTAAACAATGCACACATTCTAAAAAAATAACCCTGCTTTATATACTAGCTTCAAATTTAATAACAGAATTAACGTTACCAAACATATTAACACATTGAAACAAATCACAACCTAATTCTTATTCAACTTACGTAAAATGAGACATTCATAAATTTCAAAACGAAATAACAAAAATTAGACAACTAAACAGATAAAACTATAAATCGGCATAATTCAGCGATTACCTAAAAGAGACAAACCAGCATCAATAAATTCTGATAAAAATTTAACTGGCTGAATAACAATGACGGAATTACCTATAAATTCCGAATATTTTATTCAATCTTTTTTCTCACAGCAAACCCTATATCCCCTAATCCACATTAAACCATATACGCGACTATTACGAACATCCAAACTCGACCTATTCACAGTTATGAAATAAAATACTCGCCCCATCGATAAAACTAAATATAATCCTACATTTTTCAAAAAAATCTTATGAAATTCATAATACCTAATAAAATATATTACTCTTATTTGCATTTACTGTCGTTAATTACTCATATTTGCTATTACGTAACCCATTCAACTCTATCAATATATCGTTTTTTAGTTTTTGCGATCTATTTCGTTACTTGATTTTTTAAATCTTCACTTAGCGCTCTATAAATAACGTCGACCTTACCTTATTTAAAACACATTGCGGAACTATATATTATCGGTGTGTACAAATGCACACGAAACGCAAACGTTCACTCGATGCCACTCAATTCTACTTCGACTACCGCAGAGTCCGTCAGACCATGCGTCCCCTTCGAAATCGAGCCTCGCCTATAGGCGTCGCTCCTTCAGCACCACCTCGTCGGGTATTAAGAACGAAGGAGATTTGTTGCTCAGCTATAATGCCGCTATAAGTCCCCAGGGTACGATGTTCGACGAAGATTCGTTAGTGTTAACGTACGACGCGCGCGGCGTTAAGGAAATCGTTATGCGTTATCTCGACGGTAGGGCGTAATTGGTGTCGCGTTAATGGCGTGGTTAGATACTGATTAAGCCCTTGATTATAAAATATTTAAGACGTGTTATTTGATAATGTTAGATACAATGTTAGGAATTGAGGTGCTATTTAGATCATTTATCAGTGGTATTGCTTAAAATATACATCGCTGTTTTCATTTAATACGAATTACAATACATTTTAAATTCATTTTTAAATGAATTTTTATTTCCAGGTCTTACTTCAATTTATTTTGATTACAAAATATAATCATAAGTATATTGTAAAAAATAATATTCATTTAAATATATTTAGTAAATTACTTTTATTACAACTCAGTCATTTGTAGGATTCGTGTAATATATTTGATAGGTAGTTTAGTGATTGAATTTCGTAAAAATTCTAAAAATAATCATTATCTAATATTTAATAATCATTGTTTTCTTCCTGAACATATATAATCAATGTTATGCAATTTCTATTAGAACAATGCATTTATTATTTTCAAACAATTAAAAAAATCAATTATAATTATATAAATAGAATTACCAAACTCTGCTTGGTTTTGCATATTATCAAATAATTAAAATGTATATACATATCAAACTATGTATACTTATCTATATATAGAATATACTTATTTACATAATATATAAAACAACTATACATGGTATATCACGATTTATTCGTGGATAAAATCACATCACATATTTGCATATGTA
>OZ038317.1:20629489-20716593 GCA_964035775.1 Osedax frankpressi
TATTTATATAGCTATTATAACAATAATACATATATTAGCAAAATCAATTGTTTTTATTTCTAAAATGTTCAAAGAGAATTATAATAAAATATTTTACTTTAAATGGTTAGATAAAGGTTTAAAGATATTAAAAAAATACATTTCCATTTAAATTTGTTTATTTACAACTTTGTTATGGTATTATATGGATTTTAATATTCAATATTTATTAATTATAGTTATTTTTCTCAAATTTAAAAAAAAGTCTTAATATAAGTATGATTTCTAATCCATAATAATCCATAATAATTCTAATCCATAATAACAGTATGACTATTAAATGAATTAATTAAAAATTGTTTTATAAAATTATTAATATTAAGGCATATGCTAACCTATCTATTTTAAATTTGGTAGTTTTTATGTAAATAAACAATATAATTCAACTCGAAATTAATATTAATATTTTCTAAAATATAAAATATCCTACCTTTTATGATAATCAACATTTTAAAATACAATTAACATATACAAGTCGGAGTATTGTATTATCTGCATAATGGAATAAAACAAATTATAAATTATTAAAAACTTAATATTATCTATTCAATTATAATATGCTGTGTAAAATATATAGAACATATGAAAACATAATTAATTATTTAATCAATAATATTTAATATTTAATTAATGCTTACAAGTTGAATTCATAACCATCAGAAAAATGATTCACTTCACTATAAAATTATGATTACTTATAATTAATTTACTTCACAGCGGATCATGTATCCTGAACACATTTATCATATACGCTTAATCAAAATAGTTTAAGTTTAATATAAAATTAATTATAATTTAGTTTTGAGTATATTCGCATATTATATAACAGTTATTTCTTTTTTGTATTCCGAAATACACATAATTGAGAATATTCAGTGTAAAGTGTTGAACGCTACTCAAACCTTACATATCTACCGCGTTAAGTTTCTATATTGCCTAATTACACGATATCGATGTGATGTAATAGGTTATGACTTGTATTCGGTAATCACGTGAAATGAGGTTTATATTAAACGGGGGAGTTAGTTGGTAAAAGTTATTACTACGGCTTCAATTTCATATCTGCATTCTGATATCACTTACTTTTCTTACGTACGTTTATAATAATGGCGATATAACTTGCTATGCACCTCGGCTGATACTATAACCTCATATAGGTATGCATGCTAGAAATAATATCAATTATATGCAATTGTAGTTTTATTCTGCGACAAAATACAATGCAATAAAGTAAAACTATATTCTACATAGGTATAACTAGATGATATATATATATATATATATATATATATATATATATATATATATATATTGGAACATATAAAACAAATTAATGTTAAAATATATTTAAAATATACTATTTTCAGTACTAAGAATATCTCTCCAATTACTAAATTTCTTAATCATTATCAATATTATATAAAGTTTTAATGATAATTAGCGGCTGTAATGTTTCCGCTAGGTTATGCCATTGTAGAGATAAGTGAGGAGATCTTGCTAGATCCCATGGGATTATCAAATTATAATGCTAATATTATATTACAGTATACACTTATAATGAATATTTTAATTTACAATTATAAATAAATTAGTATTTATACTGATACAAATACTAGTAGTTATTAAATTATAACCATACATGTGTATTAACTTTAAACTGTATATGTTATATTTAATTGTTAATAAATTAATTAACAAAAAAATCTAAACGGATGATATAATATAACTTATTATATCTACAGCAAACATAATATTGTCATTATATAACATAGTAAATATTAAAATACAAATATATAATATAAAATATAACCCTATGCACAATGTACAATATAAAATCGCATACGATGTTTGATGATAATAATTATTATACTAACACAATACTAATTGAATCTGATACAAGAAAACAATCACGTACTGTTTTCTAAGTAGAATTTAACTTATAAATCATGGAAATTCATGAGTTCCCTTATTTATCAATATTATCAACATAAGTTATTGACATCTAGATAGAAAACGGTCTCAGGATAGACAATAATTATAATATATTATATTGTATATCAGTATTTATTAATATATACAATAAGACTTATAAACCAAATATGAGATATATTATAATACAGTTGAAGTATAAATGACATTATATTGATTGAAGGCGTTATATAAATACGTATCTATATTTCATTACGAACTGAAGGTATGCCTTCCACGTGAACGACGTACAGTACACCGCACCGTTATATTGTATATAAATAGAATAGTAGGATCTTCTATTCCTGGGCGATCTACGGCCGAAACTTCTTTTATCGTGGGTAACAATGGTGGTGCATTCGAGAGCAACTTTACCACGTTGCAGACGATGTATCAATAATGCAAGCGTAAGACATTCGGGGTAGGTTCCAGGTACGTCGAGGTTGAATAATACAAAAGATGTCGTAACTTCTTTCACTTCGCGGTTTCATTTACGTGTAGGAGATCATTTACAATTATAATAAATGTAACGTCTAAAGTAAACTACAATACATATATATGTTACTAGACTACGATATATATGCATTACAATATATATCATAAATAAAAATTACTTATAATTTATCATCATAATAAGATCTATATCAGATTATTTAGCCATATTAATTGTATTATATATAATAAATTCTATTATTTTTATAGAATAGTTATTATTTAAATATTACACAACTACTAACTATTTCATATTGTATATTAATAGTATTATATATATTGTATAATACTTGTACTATATCGAATATTATAATACTAACTTGAGAACATATTCTATTGTTATATTTTATTGTTATAACAAACAATAATTAATTTAATTTTAAAAATCGATATCACCGTGTATCAAATATTCATTATTTTATAAAACGCAGTTTGATTAAGTAACGATTGAAATTATTTATAAAGTATCGATCCGAATACACGCTACGCTCATTCGCCGCAGATACAACTCACCTGGAGACCAAGATAAGAGTACTCCTGGACGGAGAGGAGAGTATCCTGAACTGCGTCGACGTCGTCATGAACGAGGTGACTTGTAGATCTTGTTGGTCGTACCCATCAAGGCATTTATATATAGCGGAGGGAACCCGGGTTGATATAGACGAGTCCGGGCGACTCTACGTTCGTCGTACGTCAATTCAATGAAACTAAATCTTAACTAGTAACAGTAAGCTTATTAATTGGCCGAGAGTTCGTTCGATATTAGGAGCCGATCTCGATTAAGAAGAACGGGCGATTTGTATATCATAACACCATAATCGTACAATATGAGATATTTTCAATACATTATGATATGTTGACGAGATTCCTATACTTTTGCATTGTTAACACGATAACTAAGTAACGACCTCGCCAGAGTGAAGACAATGCCCTGCAAGACGACGACAACAGAGATTTGGAAGCCTTGATCATTGTTTACTCCATAACGGACCGGTGCGTGAACAGCGTTCAGTTATGCTATCGTGTAGAGTTAACGTTGTTTAGTTACCATGGCGATTTCCGTATCTCTTCTCACCTCTAGCCTATAAACATATAGATAGCGTACGCGGTGCGATTTCTAAGAAATAGACGCGTTACGTGCTGCTAATTATATATTATGTAAGAGGTAGCGTTATAGCTTATATTATATTTCACTGTCGTAATGCATTGCGATAATTCATTATATAATTTGAGCAATTCGCCTGAGGTCAAATTGTATTAATTTGTATTATTTCTACATAGTAATATAATCTATTTCTTTTTATAATATTCGGCTACCCACTTCTTATTAATAACTGTAATATAGCTAATATACACACTATATACCAAATAGGTGTAATACATACTATGCTTAGCATACATGTAATATATGCTAACTATATTCAATCGTTTACTAAACATATATAGGCAATATGTTTAGTACCCACTGCCACTCACGTAAACCTATACGTATTCTCTAGGAGGTCATTTCTACGGGCCGCTGAATTACTCGCCCTTGGTATTGCAAGACGTAGGATATCGGACAACTGCGCCGTGGCCACTATCCTAGTGGCCAACAAGAGCGACCTCGTCAGGTCAAGGGTCGTCGGCGAGAAAGGTTATACAGGGGTTTTTTCATTCGGGGTAATCATACCATTGCAAAAAATTCGTACTCTTCTATAGAATATTAGTGTTATGTAATTGTACTGCATTGTTTGTATTTTATAACCGATTCCTTAGAGTGTTTTGTAATATAATCAAATGCAAATAATATATTATTTACATTTAAAATGCACTCAATTAGATAATAATTTATATAATTAAAACATCTCGTATCTTGGATATACATATACATATATGTTTATATATATATATATATATATATATATATATATATATATACATATATATATATATATATACATATATATATATATATATATATATATATATATATATATATATGATAATCGCATCATCATGAGTGTTGTGTATATAACTACAGTTATATGTATTATAGTGCGTTTGTTTATAAAAGATTAGTATATTAATATAATAATACAACATAGATTGTATTCCCGTAGGGCACCGTTGTGATTTCAATTGATATTGTTTTATGATTTATATAATATAATATTGTCAGTTCTCAGCATATGCAGAACATATTCATATTAATATATCTATTTATATATATATATATATATATATATATATATATATATATATCGATTAATGTAAAGTATCGCAATAGTATCATAATAATAATTTTAATAATAATGGCTTACCATTGAATTTAGCAAAGCTTCACCAACATCAGATATTAATGCCAGAGTTCATTACTGTATCCATCTCGTGTTTATACATCGCGGTGTACGATTTCTAATTTACAATATGTAATACTGCGCAGAGCCTCAACTCATTACGAACTGACAACTCCACGTTAAATGCAACATTAACACAGAGGGCAAACTACTGGCCGAACAATTCGAGTCCAAGTACATCGAAGTATCGGCAGCACTGAACCATAGGGTAGATCATCTGCTAGTTGGCATTATAAAGCAGGTAAGTGGGGAAAGTCGTAGGTATATATATATATATATATATATATATATATATATATATATATGTATATATATTTGAAGTCAATAGCATTAGTTTGGGGGAATCAGATAAGAATAATTCTACAAGTATATAGAAGAGGAGTATCACATTAAAACAATTCTATTAATTTCTACAGTTAATTTAATTGATATAATCAAAATATAAAGTAAAGGTATATTACCTTATGATGATTACAGAATAAAATAATTCGTCATCATATTGAGAGAAGTTACTGAATTAATATGTTTAGACATTAAATTATACAAAATAAAAAAGTGTAATTATTAAAAAATGAATGAAATATAAGAATGGTAAATAGGTCATTTAAATGGTCAAATAAATATTATTTTTTTACTAAATCAATTGTTATATATAAAAAAAGTTTAAATGATCAGAAATTAATAATATGTGAATTGTGATTGTGTTGTGAATTGTTGAATTGTGTGTAGTGATAATTAATCAATATGATATGATAATTAATATGATATGATAATTAATATGATAGTAAGTATGTGTTAAGAGAAGGCTAGCTAAATAAATGTTGTTAATAATTTATAAATAGATGTCATATTTCAATAATACGTTAGAATACCTTTTGTAATTGGTTAATTGATTAATAATAAAATATTTAAATAGTAAAATATATATTATATTTGTATGTATATATATATAAATATATATACAATATATATATAAATAATTATAAGATTGACATTATATTATATTATTATCGTTATAGATTACAACATGCATGTCTCTTCGCGTGTATATGTATACAATATATATTCCGTGGTTTATCAAACTCAAATATTATGTACATTCAAAATTTGCAATAATCTCATTTTAAGATTCGTTTGATGAAGGAGAGGAGGCGGAAACGAGGTTCTACCTGTTCAACAAAATCTGCTGTTGCTGCTGGACTAACCAATAAAAATGGAAATCAAAAAGTAGGAGTTGTAACAACACCTCCTCCAAATTTAGCAGTTAGTGAGTACCTTAGTAACTACATTAGTCAGTAATTTAGTGACTGTATTAGTAACTACATTAGAAAGTATTTTAATTAGTGTTTTAATGACTAAATTGGTGAGAACTACTTTAGACACTATTTTAGTGAGTATTTTAGTTAGTACTTTGATAAGTAATTTATCTTTGTATTTTAGTATATATTTTAGTGAGTACTTTATTTAATATTTTAGTTAGTATTTTACAGAATAATTTAATGAATATTTTATAGTACTTTAGTGATTATTTAATTAATAATTTAATGACGATTTTGGTGATTTTTTTTACAAAAATTTAACTCATTTAATCTTTATGTTATAATGATAACTATATCAAAATGGAAGAACGGTTATTAATAACGTCCGTGCGTCGTACGTTTCACACGCAGATCAAGATATTGTCTAGAGCCGGCCACCATTTGCTGAGTACGTGTTTCAAGTACCACCGACGAGGAACTAAATCGTGCGAGAACCTGCTTTCACTTTAACACCTTCGTACCGCGTTGTAACGGATTTATGAATCGGTGCGATCAAAACAATCTGGTAACAGTGTAAATACGCTTACGACAATATATTGGCGATAACAATGTACATAGTAAAATCTACAAGTGGATATAATAATTGAGATATAGTTAACGGGCTGTAGCATTATTAGTATTGAATTGAATCACTGGCTACACTAGACGGAAAGTGGCATACCTGTACCGCCTATATTAATTTACATCCACTTCCCAGAGTAATTTGAATAGGTATCGAGACGAGTAAGATAAATATATAGAATGGACATAACAACATTGTGATTTAAGTGTACAGAACCAAATCACCAATATGGCTGCATTACAATTCTAGTATTATTACTTCTTTAATCTGGCTATAAAAATAGTGCATCGTGTAATATCGGCATAACTAATATAAGTGCAACTAGGATATATGGTTGAAATCTTTACAAATATTATATCCTTCATTTGTAAATAAATACTGTTATGTAAATATTAGTGACACAAATGAACATTAAGAAAACTGGTATAACATTGCAAATCTAATGCTACTTACAATTACATTTCTAATTTAGATACTACAATATTTTCTTTGGTAAAAAAATACTGAATTATATATAAAATGCAACATTTTTATATATATATCAATTTGACATTATTTCCAATTGGTATTGACTATATTATTATCCTATTGTACATATTTTATTAATCAGACAACAATATGCTCTACAAGTACTTCTATTGCCACTTTATTTTGTGATTGTTAAACAGAATCTAACATCACTATTATTATAATAAAATAATCAAACTCATTTTTATATTTTTTTTCTATATTAACATTAATATGGATTATTATTTATTTTAACAAGAATAATACTAGTAAAATACATTAATGTAGTTATGTAATTATAATTGTATATAGTTATAACTATATTTGTAACTATAATTAATAAATTAACATATATATAAATACATAGTTAAATTTATATTAGTAAAATCTATTATAAATGAAAATTAATATGTAATTATGCAAATTATCCAAAATCCTCAAATATTTAAAAAATAAAAACAAGATAAACCAAAAAATATTTATTCAAAAGAAAAAATATGTGAACTTAACTCGATAAAAGAGTTTCAGTAGTAATGGCACATAAAAGATATAGGAGTATGGCTGATTTATGGCGGGTTTTGGGAGGAAAGGGTGTAGCTTAGGACTGATCAGCAATAAACTTATCATAGGCTGACTCGTCCATCAGATTATCTAGTTCTTCCTTCTTTGACAACTTGAGTTTGTACAGCCAACCTGTAAATGGAAACTTCAGGTAAACATAATAATACAGTATTTATTGTTAAACTTCAACAATTAATTGTCCTATTATACAATATAATTGTATTTTATTGATTTAATGTTACGGGAAACCTTTGTTGTGCTTACATGTAAAAGATAGGGGAAATATTTCTATGAGATAAACTATTTCTTATTTGAATGATTAAAAAATATTAATTTTATTTTAATATTTATATTATATTCATATCTATATATATATATATTTAAATTTACTTTAAATGATCATTATTAATGTTTTAAAAATAATGAAATACATTTATTGTATGAGCTTTTTTAATATAGTATTTATATATTCTAATAATTTCTTAGATTCACAAAACATTGCAAAATATATCAATCCCTAAACAATTATTTAGTTGAATATGTTATAGATATCGGCATCTAAATTGTATATTATAAAAGAAAGTATTCATGAGCAAATAAAATACTTTCACTTCATTGGTTGAAACTGATGCATAGTGACGAGACCTATTATATAAATAAAAACTTACTTATTATCTTTGTTACATTTTTGAAATAAATTTTAAAACAATTATATTAGTAAACTATTGTAATAATATAAATCCATATTATTAGTTTAAAGTCATGAGTAAATTGTACATTTTAGGTACTTATAATTATTTGTAGATTTCATTACACTTACTAATTAATAATTATATATGATTATTAAATTATCTTACCAAGTAGAATTTATGTAAATAAAAATATAAAAAATGAGTAATTCATTTTCAAAATTCAATATAATTATGAATAAATATAAATCATTATCTAGTTGTACGATCGAAACTAACTTTGCTAACACAAATACACGATATGTACTATGTTTTACATTCGGAAGGATATTGTAAAAGAAACGATAGAGAGCTCTCTCGAACACCTACCCTGGTCGTACGGGGATTTGTTGATCAGAGATGGTTTGTCGACGACGCTTTGGTTGCCCTCGGTTACGGTGCCGGATACCGGCGTGTAGAGTTCGCTCGCCGCCTTAACACTCTCCAGAGCTCCGCATTCGTCTGGTAGGGAGTGGCACGCTTTTATAATGGATTGCGATTCTAATCGGGCCATTTTCGGATTGTTGATATAAAATTGTATTTGTTTTCAGACAAAAATAACATATTCTCATCTATACATGGTATTTAAATTATTGAAAAATATCTAATAGTTATGAAAAATATCCTAAATATAAACCTAGGATGGGTCGGGGTGTAGGTTATTTCTAAGGATAAATAAGATGTATATGATGTACAAAGAGAGTTCATTTTGTGGTGTGGATTTTGTGGTTAGGGGTTTGCTAGATGATTTGATAGATGATCTGATGTCAAGAGTTTGGGAACATCATTCAAAGAGATCTTTTAAGTCAGTTTATACGTTTTTAGAGACAAAACAATGATATACTTCAAATTTAATAATTGATAGATTTGTGTAAATAACATTGAAGAGGAAAAAGTATTAAAAAGTATTAAATTAAGTGAAATGCAACTAAATCATTTATCAAATACTATGAAAGTTCTAAATGCCATTCTCACGACCATTATATAGACTAAACATGTGCATTCATACTGATTGATTTCAGTTTTTAAAGTGTCTATTGTCAAGTGTAAACAAACATGCATGCTTAAGTACTGCATGAACTTTAAACCAATCCAAAGGTCAATGACCAATGGTCAATAGTAATGTATTAAAATCAAGGTATGTTAAAATTGTTATTTGCATAAATATATTTATTTATTAAATTGTTATAAAACTAAATTATTTCTAATTCCAGTATTTATAATTTGGATTATTAAATAATATTTGTCTCAACTCAATTTATTATGCTAAATTGTATTTCTACCTTATATTTAATAAATACTACAATCAAATTTATATATCTATAATGCTAGCGAAAATGAAATAAAATAAAAAGTTTTTACTAGATAAAATATTCACATAATATCAACATTATAACATTTTATGTAGTATATTAGTGAAAAAATAGTTTATAGTATATTAATATATATTATATAGTATATTGGCATATAATATATTAGTTAATATATTGTTTAATAATATAATTGTTTAATAATATATATTCTTTAATATATTAGTGTATAGTGTATTAATGTATAGCATATAGCATATTGGTATATAGTATATTAGAGAATAGTATATTAGTGTAAAGTGTAGAGTATATTAGTATATTTTAGGTCTCAATAGTGACTTAGGATAAGGTCTGCAGTGCGGATATCATGTGAATAAATATTTTATATTACCAATATATATTACAATTTTATTTATTATTATTTTCTCAACTAGTATCTAAATCTATCATATTAGCTAAAAATTGCCAACCTAATATATAATTAATTTATATGTATATATTTAATATATACATTTTTAAATAATTTAAATTACGATATGAAATATAATATATGTATCTGATGCAAATACAATAACAACTCTACCTTCATTTTATCTCGAGATAACTTGTCTTTTATGTGATACAAAGTAAATATGAAAGAAATATTGCAAATAGATAAAATCTATATATATATATATATATATATATATATATATATATATATATATATATATATATATAGAATTTGATAAATAGTATTTAGCCATTTGGCAACATTATAAGGAGTAGATGTGAATATATAAATATATATATAGTAGTAATAAACATAAGTAAGATATCTAGCTAAAATCGTTATACCTAATATATTATTAATATAAATATATATAAAATGAATATATAAATTTTAAAGTTAGTTAAAGTAAAATATGTAATATCAATATGTTTTAATATTCTATTATCATTGGTCAGTTTCATTAAACCTTCTTTGTCAAGTTCGATGCCGGACTCAGGAGGTTGGGCGTAAACTATATCTCCCAATTGATCCTGGGGAGTTGGTGTTATGATCAGTTTAGAACTATGATTATATTCACTGGTGTGCGCGAGTGTGTTTTAGTGCGTTAGTATGTGTGAATGTGTACTCATATCTATTAATATCATATAATATCATATAATATCATATAATATCATATAATATCATATACTATCATATACTATCATATAATATCATATAATATCATATAATATCATATAATATTATATAATATCCTATAATATCATATAATATCATATAATATCATATAATATCATATAATATCATATAATATCATATAATATCATATAATATCATATAATATCATATAATATCATATAATATAATATCATATAATATCATATAATATCATATAAATAGAACCTGTGCAAAGTCGCTGATGCCAATTGTAGCAATGGATCCATTGACGGTAATCCATTCATGTTTTTCAGTGTAGAGGCGGTCTGCGATATGAAGACAAGTTAAGCATACCTCACCCGTAGTGAATACTTTATATAATAGCTAATCTAATTTGAAAATAGGCAAATAGAAAAAAAAAACAAGTTTAGTATATTAAATTCTTTTATATAAATAAATTATTAAAAATACATTTTTTAAAACAAATGTATGTTATTAAAAAATTACATCAGAAAATCATCCAAATAAAAAAGAAAGATATGTTTATAATTATTATAATTTGAATAAATTATTATAATTTAATTTCATTATTGGGATATAATTAGATGTACTCTTGTAATAATATAAATATATTTGAGAAAGAGTGAGAGGGGGAGAGAGAGAGAGAGAGAGAGAGAGAGAGAGAGAGAGAGAGAGAGAGAGAGAGAGAGAGAGAGAGAGAGAGAGAGAGAGAGAGAGAGAGAGAGAGAGAGAGAGAGAGAGAGAGAGAGGAGAGAGAGAGAGAGAGAGAGAGAGAGAGAGAGAGAGAGAGAGAGAGAGAGAGAGAGAGAGAGAGAGAGAGAGAGAGAGAGAGAGAGAGAGAGAGAGAGAGAGAGAGAGAGAGAGAGAGAGAGAGAGAGAGAGAGAGAGAGAGAGAGAGAGAGAGAGAGAGAGAGAGAGAGAGAGAGAGAGAGAGAGAGAGAGAGAGAGAGAGAGATAGTGGGGTTGATATAAGTAGAGGTGACACTTGATAACTACTGGTGCAAAGTCCTCTCTAAAATAAACCACACCTACAATAATCCCAAATAAAATAATCTCACAAGGGTTCACCAGAAATGATTTGAATACACTCATGCCTCATCCACTTGTGTATTAGATCCAGTTCCGAAAACGAGTTACAACCAAATTAATGCTGAAGTCAGCAATAAGTATGTTATGACTGTTAATGCACTCGTCGCAGTTATAATGTATTAGTTTTTGTTGTGGATATTGTAACTGCACTAGTTAGTTATATAATAAGTTAACAAATCATTAATTAAACACTCTATAATTAATTTTGTGGGTTTACAATAGTGCCGATATATGAACAAATTTCGAGGACTAAATATTAAATATTAAAAAATATATATATATATATTATTATATATATATATATATTAATAATTATACACATTTATGTATTAAACAAATGTTAAAAATATCATTAAACCTGTTTAATCAATATACAAAAAAAATGATAATAATTAATTGTACGAATACAAGATATATCCAATAAGTATAAATCTAACATATAAATTCATAGTACTATTAGTTCGAACTTCTGTAATCCATTGAAATTTTTTATTTTTAGGTAAATTTATATATATATTGTATTTTATGGTTACTTATTCTTTCAAAAGTAAGTATTAATATCCATGCCTTACATTGCATTTCATGTATTGCAATTAAAATGTTTACAAGTTTAGTATTCATTATATTAATATTAAGATATCATTAATGGTGAGATACGATTAACTTTATTACACAAAACAAATTCAAATAAGATAGAAGGTTTATTAGATCCTATAATATTAATATTTAAATATTAAGAGTATATATTATATTCAACTATCTTAATGAATAGTGGTAGGGCATCGTATAGAATAATAATTATCAATCAATATATCATACATACATTAGTTAAATATGCAGAGTTTATATTTTGATAAAATAATTTAGGGTAATATAATAAATCCAAAATAAGATAAGATTATTCTAAGTTATTAATTTATTGTCACCTAGTAAATATGTAAAAAAAATAATATTCTGTGTCTTATCGATATACTAATTCAAATAATGTTAATTAACAATTAATTTTAAATAATTAAATTAATGATAATTATTAATTTATTATCATAAATTCACTATAAATTCTACTAGATTACTATTATAATTATTAGTGATTATTATAATCAACTTCTAATGGGAATTTATAAAACAGTATTAATATAAATAATTAAAATAATATTAATATAAAATAAATATGATGTAATATTGCATAATAATAATTATTATTATATATATAAATATATGTTCAAAATTTTTAATTTTAAATATTTTGCAATTACCATATAGATATTATTATCGATGAATTCCCTAAACTTTTCATATCATAGACATATTTAATAATACGAATTATTATGTTATTACGCATATATATTATTTAAAAATATCATTTAAAAAATTAATTAACAATTTTACAATTTGTATATAATTATATATAAATTGTATTATAATGCGTACCTGAAAGAATGTATGATGATAATGAAAACTGTCTATTTAATACTTCTTTATTTGCAAGTTTATAGCATTTGCATAGGGTCTTATGAGAAACCAATGCACGTCTAAATAAACTAGAAGACATAGTCAAGCCCTTGTAAAAGTGATATAGAAATGTCAAATATTACCTTTTTTTCATTATTATCTTTGGATACAATAGTCTCTATTTAAAATAATAGATGGAGCTAGAGTTTAATAATGCATTCTCGTTCATTTAATATTTAACAAATAAAATAAAATTTAAATCTTAATATTAAATATTTTCTAAACTTTATATTAGTAAATAACATAATTAGCTCATTGTTATTTCTACTACTATGGAAACATCAATTGATTTTGTAAGTATATATTTGTTAATTTATGAAATAAAATATATATTATTTATAAAATAAAATATCACATAATTTAATAAATAATTAATGTATTCATTAATAAATCTTTGTTTACAAAAGTTATGTAATTATTACCTTTGTATTATGTCTTTTAAATATGTTTAAGTATAAACATTAAAATAAAAATAACATAAAAATACAACTGAATTATTATTATTTTATATTACAAAAGAATATACCATAATAACCTTACTATTGTTAATAAAAACACATTTTATGAAATATATAGGTATAATTTATACAATCCTTTAATTTTATATTAAAAACAAAATATATACAAAGAAAGGATTAACATTTTAAAATTATATCCGTTACCTATAACCGCTCTGATACACGGTGAAAAGTTTTCCTTCGAATTTCCATCAATGCGATCAATGCAAATCGTGATAATAAATATGTTATCATAGTTATTTATAAATCGAAAAAATCATCAATAATAATAACCAATGTATCTAAATATGGTTATAATTTAAATATATAATGGCAACATGTGTCATGCATATATTAAAAATAGTGAATAGGTTAATTTATCAAATATGTGTAATGTTTCTTTTAGATATATTAATTCGCCAATATATACTCGTGTATTATGATTAGGTAGTGAATTGTATACTGTTGAATGAGAATCGTAGTTGTTTCTCTGTGCCACTTATTTATTTGAATTATCTATTTATAATTATAATTATAATGATATATGATACTTGCAATCGGTTGTACCGTGTTTTCCGCACAACTTATATACTATGTACCGTGTTTTCCGCACAACTTATATACTATGTACCATAATAATCATTTAAGTAGTGTTATAATTTCACTAGTATGGCATTGTAAAAATACTGCCACAATAAATTACAGCCGAAGATCTCCCTTTAGAATATATAGGAAATATAACGGATCCAAATCTATCGGTAGCTGTAGAGGTAGTACCGGAATAGGAATATATTTAGAATTATAGAAGTGGAACCTAGGATTTGATTATTTTAGTAACCTTGTAGTCATTTTTACATAAAATAGTTGAGAAAAGTAAATCCTATATACATTCATCTTGAAGTATGGATTTAACATAAACACTTGAAATGCTTATCATTACTATTTCTACCATCTAAGGTCATTTGTCAACATATTGATTCAGAAGTAGAGTTAATGATTGTAATGTATTACTGAGTGTAATTTACAATTACTCTATTACATATTAAAGCAGTATTTGTATTCGTCTATACATAACTTAGAATAATTTTCGGTTTATGGTATTGTAATCGGAACTAGACTGAAATATACCTTATATTATTTCTTTTGAGATTATATATGATTTTATATTATAAGTATTCCTATATAAATCAAATATAATTGTTTAAATATAACTAAATTAGTTTAAATAAATATTTTATTTCAGGGTATTGTTTTTAGATTACAGAAATTCCAATTATTATTGTATTATATATGTTATTATATTGCACAATCATATATGACATTTTTTTAAAACTGATTTATTTTAATTATTTTAATTAATTGTAAAATAATATTATATTTATTAAAAGAATATGGAATAAACATACCCTAATTAAAAAAATTACCTACTGATTAAAAATACTGTATAATTTTAATATACTATGTTTGAAAAAAATAAATTAGTATTTATCTTTGTAATTAGTATTCAATTTAATTTTATCTTATCTTTCTCCCAGATAATATTCACAACTAACAATATTGCGTTTGATATATTTTTCTACGAATTTATATTATAAATATATTCTATTATAGAAATCCTTATCCAAAGCATTATTCATCTTTGTGTAAATCATATATAAAGAATATATTACTAATAATATTATATAATGCATGTTGAAGAAAAATAGACCAAATGAACATTAATATTCCCCCAGGAAAACATTCTGATCTTTTCATTTTTTGAATTGCATAATTTCTTTTATCAATTTTTTTCTTTTTAAAAGATTTTACCAAATATTACATCAATATGTTTCTGGGACAGTAAACTTTTTATTTACATATTAGATGATTAAAATTAAATTTGTAAAATAAAGCATCATAATTATATAAGTATTATGTAAAATATTTTCAAAATATAGAAATACACTTTATATACAATGTATATTTTTTATTTGTATCAATGATAGTATATTGAATAATATGTTTTTAACTTTGGTCCAATAATAGTGTAATTATATAATGTATTACATATTCCATAAAATTCCATAAAAATATAAATATGCTTTGCTTTATTTTCTTAATTTTTAAATTACGTTATAAAATTAATTGAGCAGTACGATGATTCCTCCCCACTCTATTTTCCCACTCTATTCCTATAGTCCAATGTATAATCTCTACCTGTTTACTCCCAGTACAAGCCGATTAAGTTGGACACACAGCCTGGCACCTACCTAAACGGCAACAGTCCCCTGTTATTCGATGGCAAGGTAACCTGTAAACAGCGAATCTACATCACACAACTGCACATGATCTGCAATTTGTCTATCTACACAGAGAACGAGAAACTTTTACTGGCACCTCATAACTGTTAGAATGTAATGGTAACCAACTTCTTGATATGTTAGAATGTAATGGTAACCAACTTCTTGATATGTTAGAATGTAATGGTAACTAACTTCTTGGTCTGTTAGAATGTAATGGTAACCAACTTCTTGATATGTTAGAATGTAATGGTAACCAACTTCTTGATCTGTTAGAATGTAATGGTAACCAACTTCTTGATATGTTAGAATGTAATGGTAACCAACTTCTTGATATGTTAGAATGTAATGGTAACCAACTTCTTGGTCTATTAGAATGTAATGGTAACTAATTTCTTGATATGTTAAAATGTAAAGGAACCAATTTCTTGATTATTGTCTTCTATTTTTCTATTATGATTTCTTTATGGGATCAATTTGCAATTAACAGTAGATATCAATACATTATAGTAGTACATATACTGCTACTGCTGGTGTTAATGCTATTTCTACTGCTACTGCTCCTTCTGTTGCTGCTACCATTACCGCTACCAGATATTTATATTCATATAATTATAAACAGCTGTTGGTCAGATTATCAGCTTGCCTACAGAACTACAACTAACTGATGCTTTGGAAATTGACAATGTTCCGGAACTATTTAATGATGTTAGTTCAATTTTCAGCCGCTAAAGGCACAGGTTTCAATTATAGTTTAAAAGTTAATATGAGTTATATTATGTGCTTGACTAATATTGTATTAATAATTTATATCTTATATAATATATTAGTATTAGCTATTAATATTAGAATACTAGAAATTATTTATATACAAATTCGAAACGAAAGAAGAAAAATGGAATCTAAAGCATCTATTTTAAGATATTAAAAATTACTATTTTGTAGTGAATTGCATACAAAATATAGTGCAAAATGTTATATAATATGTTATTAATTTTATTTAAATTTAATATTCAATTTTAATTTTATATATAATTCCAGATGTTCGTGATTTATTTCTATTAATATGTAACCAGCTTTTAAATTTGCAGATAATGATAATATTATATATAGAAATCTTACTATATTTAATAGTATTATAACATCATTTTATTTTATATAATATATATAAATATATATATATTAATTTGTTATATGTGTTTTTTTAGTTATCGAAAATTTATAAAATATGAAAACTTTTAACTATATTTTTAGATATTAATATGATTTAAAAAATTCTCTAACTGTTAATTATCTCAAAATTCTATTTCATTTACCCAATCTAGGAAATATTGTGGTAATATATATATATATATATATATATATATATATATATATATATATTATTCTATATAACTATACTATTATATAATGAAGAAATATAAAAGAAATTTCACAATATGAAATATGAAATATTGTTATAAATTAATTAACTCGAATAGTTTTTGAAAAATACATATCACTTACATTTAAATAATGGCCATTGTTTACGTAATCTCACAAATTTATAGAAAATTGTGACTCGTTTACTTTTTTTAACCAATTATTAATATTTTAGATAAACTTGAATATTAATGTAAAGCTTAGTAATATTAGATATTTATATTATACGTTTGAGAAAAACATATTGAATGATAAGCATACATTCACTTAGTTTATGTTGTATTCACTTCATGTGAATACTAATAATATTTATACAATATATACTATATAATATATACTAATAATATTTTAATGTAGTTATGTATATTCAATATACAAATAATAATTTTTGTATATATAAATTTGTAAATATAAATAATGTCTATCCAATGTTGAATGGATGTTGCAAGTTTTCCGAAATCAATGATTATTATAAACTATTGTTATTATTTATCAATGATAATTAAAAATGATATAATTTTTTTAAAATAACACAATTATGATAATATATTTGTAGTCAATAAATATAGGCCGAATGATATATTGTCAGTATTTACATTATTTTGCAAAATATCATTAATAAATTGTTCACATGAGGTTAGCTTATACTTATATAGTTATTATTCTTATATTGTATTCAAAAAGTTACCTAATTATCAAATAAACTAAGCAAATGTATCATATATGTTACTAAATCATTGATTGTTAATTAACATTATATCTTTTAGTTTTAATAATTTAAGTAATTAATCAAAAAAAATAAATATATCAAATTTGAATTATTATATCCACCAGAATTAAAATATTTTATTAACATATTTACTGAGGTTATGATTCCATAAACCTAAATTATTTCGATTTGTTTAATTATTTGTAATTTAATATCCTACTATTTTAATATTTGTCACAAATAAAATACATATATTTAAATATTAATTTTTTAAATCTTATAATTACAATTATATTTAATATTGAAAGTAATAAGTACTATCTTATTAAATTTAAAAGCAAAAAACAGAATTCATTATTAAAATACCTAATTGTAGCATAACGATAACCTTATATTAACAACACAAATAAAGCTAAATTAAAGTTTATCTGATGATAAATAAAGCTTTATTTAGTTTATTTATACTTTTATTTTATACATCGTTATTTATCAGTTATATTATATATCTAGTAGATATTAATAATTTATTATAAAAAACAGTATTATTTATAATTAATAACTATTTTTTTATCTTATTTATTTCTTGTATATTCTTGAAATTTTAAATATATTTAAGTTTTTTTTTGATAATATACAATATTATATAATATAATATTTCTATCAAAAATAAAGAATTCATAAGAACAATATTCCAATTTACAATAAAATGAGTGCTAGTATTTTCTTATATTATATATACTATATTTAGATTTATTACGTCTAAACTAAATTAGTTTCAATAATAAATTAAAAATATTCTTCATTTATTTCTTTATAATAATTTATACATTTTAATTTCATTATTTATATAATTGTTCGTCTAATATATATAATTTTAATTTGTAAAAATATTAAAATAAAATTAAATGAATTAGTTTTAAATTTCATAAATTGTTTTACTTTTTATATATAAAATGAGTGTATATAATATATAAATATGTTTCTAATTATTATATTATAATCATTATATTTTATTACATAGACCATTTATTTATTTTCTAATGAATAAATTACAAATAGATTTATAATTTATAATATAGACCAATTCAATTATTTTAAATAGTTGTTTATTTACTATATTGTTATTTTCTTTGATATGTAATCTAATATTTAAAATAATTGAGTTAAAGCATATTTATATAAGCATATAATTTTTATTAAAGCATTTTTATAATAATATGCAGGAATATGTGGAATATATTCAAACCTACCAATATCAAAACAACCACGGAAAAATTACCAAATTTGTAAAAAGGTATGTATAATTAATTTGGTATATTTGATATATAAACCATTATAATTTATAATATTGTATCGATAGTAAAATATATTTCATGATTTCCAATTTATCTAAATTGTTATTTCTAATTTATAAAAATTCATAAATTCTTTTTCAAACAGATTTAGAATTTGATATTTATATTTCTTGTAAATAAATATTTTATTAATAATTGTATTTAAATTATATCTATCCAATAGTTACAGTTGATATTAATTGAAAAACTCTTATAATTTGTATAAGTGAAATGTAACTAATATGATAGGTTGAATTATTGCAGGTAATGTTTATATTTATATTATAATATTTATAAATTTTCTTAAAAATTTTTTATATGATTAAATTTTCAAAATTTGTATTTATTAAATATTTATATTCCTTGTACAATATTATTTATGATAATTATTAAAAAAATTATAAAAAAAGACATTTAATGTGAATATATTAATTAATAAATTAACTCGGTATTAAAATAAATTTTATAAAATGAAAAAACATTATTTTATGAATTATTATACATTAATATGTATTATATTTGCTATAGCTTTAATTTAATATTCTGTTTGAATTTTTTTAAATATGTATTTCATATTACAAATTCCATTATTGATTGTCTTGTATTTCCTAATTATTGAGAAATTCAATTTTAATATATGAAGATAATCTGTATGTATTTTTATAAATTCAATATTTGATAAAATAATTTCTATCATTAAAATATACGAAAACAAATGGGAACAATAAAGAATCCTCTAAGATTTGTAGCCCCATCTCTACCCCTCTACACCGACACCTCTACAGCTTGGAAAGTTTAGCGAATGCATACCCGTATCTGTCTCAGACGCTCTACTTCTGCCTGTACCTGAATGACCATTCGTTGGTCAAGGAACTCATGCCGCCGGGCGATGAACTTGATCGCTGTACTTTAAAGAGGTCACGGTACAGTGTGCAAGCCAAACATACTGACCGGACATTTGCGGTCAATTCATTGGTTGGCGTGTAGGGAATAGGAATTAGCCTAAAAGCCATTTACTCTAATTTAATATGTTTGGTTTAAGTGATATAACAAATTTAACTATATTGTATTATATACATGTTTTTTTAAGATGTAGCTAGTATATTATAACCATCTATTATCTTAGTTATAAATATCTGCAATTTATAATCTCAATGTGTCTTTAATACTCATTTATAAGATAGATCCTAGATATTGATTTTTAATTACTAGTTTTTAAAAATGTTTTACAAGTTTATACGAAATATTAGATTTACATTCGTAAATCATGTTTAAACACTAGTAAATGAAATAGCAAATAGTGATCAATTAGATACAAACCATTAATGGTAGTCTACGATTTCACTATTTACTAGCCGTAAAAAGTAAATTTCGGCAACATCCTAAGTGTCTGGTTTCTCATTCCGCGAGTTACCTTTTCCAACTGCATTATTGTGTACTGTGTACCGTGGTCGATCTACAGCGTAGTCATGGCAACAGGGGGTTGTTAACTAAATGTATCCTGTTCAGGTAATGGCCAAGGAGGTGGAGACCCTGGCCGAGGAAGGACATTCTCGTGACTGTTTGCGCTACTACACTCTGGCCCTGAAGGCTTATAGAGCAAAGTTAATAACCTTTAACCTCATTAGCTTTCGTCCAGTCGTACTGTGATTTAATTCGCAGTTTATTTAAAGTTTTGTCAACTAGGTTGATTTGTGAATGTTTCGTGTATTCGTTCAGTAAACTGATTGAAGTAATTCATTAATTCTCTGATGGTGTACCATAGTAGCATTAGTTTGAAACTATAATAGCATTAGTTTGAAACAATAATAGCATTAGTTTGAAACAATAATAGCATTAGTTTGAAACTATAGTAGCATTAGTTTGAAACTATAATAGCATTAGTTTGAAACTATAATAGCATTAGTTTGAAACTATAATAGCATTAGTTTGAAACTATAGTAGCATTAGTTTGAAACTATAATAGCATTAGTTTGAAACTATAATAGCATTAGTTTGAAACTATAATAACATTAGTTTGAAACTATAATAACATTAGTTTGAAACTATAATAGCATTAGTTTGAAACTATAATAGCATTAGTTTGAAACTATAGGGTAGTCGTTGCCCCTCGACGTCACGCTAACGGTAGCATTCCCTCCTCCGAGAACAGGAAGAAGTGCGAGGACACGAGGCGAAGGGACCAACTCAGCCATTGGTCTTTGTGCGAACGCAACCTCTACGACCGACAACCCGTAGCTCCAGGCACCGAGTGCTCGCCCTACCTCCTCGAGTCCGTCGAATTCGCGCGACACCACTGCGTTGCCGGCGTGTCCTTGAAGCGAGGCCCCGACCTCGACGTCCTGTCCACTCCGTCGAAGCTGAGCAAGTGCTGTCCCCCTGGCGGCGGCGGCGTCGTCGCGGCCCAACCCTTCGTTTTCGCCAGTCCTACGGCGAATCCGCTTACGAAGGGAGCGGTTCCCGCGACGACGTCGGCCGTCGCCTCCAGGGGATTCTACGACGACGTTCGAACCGTCGTGCCTTCGAAGAAGCACACGCTGAAGCCGAGGAAATGTTCGCCGTTGCCTCGGTCGCCGCTCTCCAGACCCTCGTTTAGGCCTACGATGGGTAGGGGCCGATTTCCGATCCCCGGATCGGCGCCGCTCCCGGGTTCGCCGGGATTTAGGGCAACTCGGCCGCCTACTCCGTCTCCGGAGCTCGGACACAACGGTGCGGGCCCTAATGCTCCTCCCTCGGGCTTTAGACCGCCCGGTAACGTCATGGCCAACTTTAGGCCACGTTTTCCCGGTCAGAGACCTCCGGGTAATTATAGGTCGCCCAATTTCTCCGGTAGACCTCCGATGGTATTTAATTCACTACATTCCGAACCACAAAATATCAACATGGCGCAGCAGGGTTTTACCGATCCCCATCAGCAGAACTTTAATGGTCCTCCCCCGCAGAATATGCATAATCCGATGCAAAATTGTAATGGTCCCAACATTCAGAACTTTAATGCCCCGCCTCATCAGAATATGAATGCCCCGCCCCCTCAGAATATGAATGCCCCGCCCCCTCAGAATATGAATGCCCCGCTCCCTCAGAATATGAATGCCCCGCCCTCTCAGAATATGAATGCCCCGATCCCTCAGACCTTCAACGCACCTCCACAGCAAAATATTAATAGACCCCCGTCGCAAAATTTTAATGGGCCAACACAAAATTGTAATACTGCACAGAATCTAAACATGGATCAACCGCCCGTTCAAAATATGAATCCACAGCAGCAAAATTTCAATAGACCGCAGCAAAACTTTAGCGGGCCCCCGCAGCAAAACTTTAGCGGGCCCCCGCAAGGAAACTTTAGCGGGCCCCCGCAAGGAAACTTTAATGGACCCCCGCCGCAAATTTTTAATGCCGGACTTTCGCAAAACATGAATCAACCGCCTCCTCAAAATATGAACGTACCTCCGCAGAATTTCAACATGCCTCCTCCGCAGAACTTCAACATGCCTCCACCGGACAACTTCAACGGCCCTCCCCAGCAGAACTTCAACGGACCTCCGCAGCAGAGTTACAATTCCACTCCGGATAACTACTCGGCCTCGGGTTACGGACAACCGCCCGTCGAAACCAAGGTATACGCGAGCGGTTCCATCGTGCCCACTCACGCGGATCTCACCGCCTACGATAAGGTATGTCACCCCGAGGGTACCGCTTGAAACCGCCTTTGGCGCGATACGCTGGTCTCGGTAACAAAATGTAGGCAAATATCTGTAGACGAGTATTGATTTGGTACAAAAACTAAAATTAATTTTTTTAAATCTAGGATCTAAATTTATAAATTTCACTTAAAATAACACTTACAATTTGTTCAAAAGAAATCTTAATATTTATTCTGTGATTAACAAATTCTTAATGGTATATTATACACTTTTCTGATGCATCTATTTACATACGTAAACTATATGTATATGGTTAATATTGTAACAGTAGATACACACCTTCCACCAACTCTATTATATTACCTTAGTTTAGGAATCCATTTATCCATTTGTAAATAACTGTTTGATCTAATATGATATAAAAATGAGGATAAAATAATAATTATAATAATTATAATATATTGTTGGTGATTATAGTAATAAAGAGAGATTTACATGTTAAATTGAAAATAAAAGTGTCCATATTTTTTTAATGTAAATTTTTTATTTTGTAGGTAATTTGTTCTAGTTGAACTACATTGAAAATTCAATATTTATAAAATTATACATTTTAAAATTTACAAATTTATTATTCTGAAATTTATAGTTAAAATCAATTAGTAAATATAAACTTAGATTGTCGTATACATATTATAAACAAAATAACACTATTAGATTTAATACATAATTTATAAAAATATATTTAGTTAGAAATAATTTAATTTCCTGTTTATTTTCATTAATCTCTTTTAATGCTTTCTTAATTTTTAGAATTAATTAATAATAATTAACAAACAAAAGTTTGTTTTTACAAAAAAAAAATTGTACATTTTTTTTTTTGCAAATTTGTGATAAATTATGCATTTTTACATACTGAAATATTATTTATATTGATATAGATATTGAATTAGAATAAATTGTAAACAATATTTACAAATCATTCTGAAGGTAAATAACAGATCTGGTGTAAATCACCCGTATCCAAATCAGTTCGGCTAGACAGCAACTCTTTTTATTACTCTATTTCTCGCTTACGACAGACGGGCACCGGCGACATGAAGACCTACGCTTTCTACGACAACACTCCGGCAGCCTCCAGCGCCGCCAACCAAGCGAACCCGTGGCTTATCGCCCAGCAACGTCTGCACCACGCGTCTACGACAAAAGTCAACGTCAGCAGCGATACCGACATCGACGAGGTGTGTCGAACGGAAGCTCGACTTGCCGACGCCCAGAAAGTCGGTTTCGCCGCCGCCCTCCATCTATTCGCCTGTACGGCTTTCTTCCCGCGATCAACCCATTTCACTTCCGCGTGTATCCATCCGTCATTTTCTATCTACCATCTCATTCTTCTCACCTCTCTATCCTAATTATAATTGAATATCACTTTCTAATTTCATTCTCTTTCTTTCCCTCTCTCACTCTCTCCCTCTCACACCCTCTCTCTCTCTCTCTCTACCTCTCTCTCTCTCTCTCTCTCTCTCTCTATTTCTTACTCTCTTTCTCTGTCTCTTTTTCTCTGTCCCTTTCTATCCCTTTCTGTTTTAAATACTTGTATAGATTAATACTATCATACCTTAAATAATCTATATAATGGAATAAATGCAATATTTTATTGATATTTTCCTTTATATTATAATAATTACATAATTATATTAAACAGTTATTATAAAAAGTTTTCCATTTAATTGCAGGCTACCAAGTCTGATATATTCAACACTAAAAACAACCCATCAAAGAAAAATAGTGCTACAGAGCCATCTACACCAGCAAAGACAGGTTATTATGTATTGTTTCTATTAAACTAAGACATATTGTAGATAGTACATTACATATCAATTATCTTGAAATAATAATTAAAATTTACTAATTATATTTAAATATTTTGATACCAATTTTAAATTAATTTAAACAATTTTTTTTGGCTATATTCTCATCTTATATTGAAATATCGTTTGTTAATAAATATAATATGCAATACAAGCTATTCGATTTGACTCTCAATAAAAAGCGCTCTACATTTCTACTCCTCAATATAGTCTGTATTAAGACACTGAAACGACGTCTGAATACAAGTAATCTAGGCCGTGATGTCACTGTACAAACGTTGCGTAGAAAGTTTGAGTTTTATGGCCGAGTTAGTGACATTTCCTCTCATTTAGTTATATATGTAGTCTTATTAGATCTATTTAGTGACATTTCCTCTTATTTAGTTATATATGTAGTCTTATTAGGTCTATTTAGTCACATTTCCTCTCATTTAGTTATATATGTAGTTATTAGGTCTATTTAGTGACATTTCCTCTTATTTAGTTATATATGTAGTCTTATTAGGTCTATTTAGTGACATTTCCTCTCATTTAGTTATATATGTAGTCTTATTAGGTCTATTTAGTGACATTTCCTCTCATTTAGTTGTATATGTAGTTATTAGGTCTATTTAGTCACATTTCCTCTCATTTAGTTATATATGTAGTTATTAGGTCTGTATAGTGATATTTCCTCTTATTTAGATATATATGTAGTTATTAGGTCTATTTAGTCACATTTCCTCTCATTTAGTTAGATATTGCTATTCAAAAGAGGTTCCTAGGAGAGAAATTTTAATTTGTTATTATTTCATTAAAAACCAAATGATATAAAAAAGTATTTATACAAATTTATTGTAAGTGAATTGTTTTGATATTAAATTTATTTTACATTTTATTATATAGTAACAAATGATTAATTTAATCAGGATGATTACTCACCAAGAAATTTAATTACAAAAACCCCCAAGAAACTAGATGTTACATCTATTATAAATTCTTATATAATTATTCTGAATAAAATATACTTATAATGTAATTGAATTACAAAAAACTAAAATGACCTGGTTTCTTTGGTTTCGAATACAATATTCTTTTAGCATATATCTATAAACTCAATTTGGCCAGACAACGCTCCACCGTATATTTCCAAGTTATAAGATAGCCGTTGAGACGTTCTCCTACAAATAATTGCTTTCACTGCAAACAGGTCGACGATCTGGACATCTTCCCCGATCCCAATATCGTTGGTAAACGTTTCGCCGTCATTACAATGCACACCGAGGAGGCGGCGATTATCGCAAAGACTGGTCTCCAGGTCAGTACCTCGAGCCAGCGGTGGTACCGTGAATGTAACTGCCGATGTGTAATGCGAATCTGCGAATCTGCGCAGATAATATCCAGGTGATATCTCGTGGCCCTTCTCGTCTGGCAATACGTCGGTAATTAAGGGCTATGACATTTGCGTGTTGAGGTATTCGGATCACGTGTCAGTAGGATCCGGGAGTGGACGCCGTCGCCAGGAAAAGACTACCCCCCGCGTGTCATTGAACGGGCGGGGATATTATAGGAGCTCCGATTACCTGCGCATACCTCGTCTGTCTTTTCTGTTGCTCTACTCGTTTAGAGTCTGATTCGGAGGATTGCTTAATCTTTCGTTTACAGAACAGTAAACTAAACGGAGCTAGGATGATCATCGAATCTGCCGAACTACCCGCCTCTGCGAAACCGGCTCCGTCCCCGGCTAATGCAAAGAAAAAACCCGCCAATGAAAGTTAGTGAATTGAACCCCACATTTCCAGGCATCGTCGGTAATTTCAACATAAAAGTAACATGTGTAATATACGATGTACAATATTAATTTAATAATTTTTCACCATAATTTTTAACTATAAGGAATAAAGATTTTATTTATTTGTATATTTCTTGTCATAATAAATATTATGGATGAATTATTAACAAATATAACAGATTCTTTTAGAATAGCATTGAATTTCTATTTTTTAATTTTATTGTTACAAATCATAATTCACAATCTTCCAATATAATATTTGCCACGTCTAAAATTATAATTATTATTAATTTGATATCTCTCTTTCTGTTCTAGGGGAACCAATTTATCAAGTTGTCATTGGAAACTTGTTCCCTGATGTGAAAGCAATGGAGATTGTGGAACTTGTGTCAAACTATGGAAAGGTTTGATTATAATCTTTATTTTTATATTTTAATAATAATGTAATATATTATCGTTATATTATTATTAATCCACATACTGATATTATTTGATTTATATATTTAGAATCATATATTCGCAGCAATTATTGTTTGTTATATTAGAAACTATCTGTATCTATATTTGACTAAATATATATATATATATTAATAATATCAATGTCATTTAAATTATATTATCCTAATTAAAAATCTCATCAAAATATTTATTTAAATATGTTCCAATAGGTTTAAAATATTTGATACATTTTATATCTATACATTTTTCAGAACTATCTTTTTCAGTATATTTAATAATATTTTTATTGTTTCATCGTTTATATTTGCATAAACTGGTTGTTAGATATAATAAATTATTTATATTTATCAATAACTTTCTAAAGTAATTGATATAAATTTATTTTAAATTGTTTATATTAGAATTTAGTAATACTAAATACAATATTTACATATTTATTATATAATTAAATAATATAATGAATTAAAAAATATTTCTATTTAAAACATATTTATTATTTAAAACTATTTAAGTATAATTTTAATCAAGATAATATAAAAGCATTATAATAATATTAAATATGATATAATATATATATATATATATATATATATTATAATTTGTGTATATATACATTTATTATTATAAATATAATTGTATGATTTGTAAGATTTTTAATTAAATTAACAAATCACTAAATTAATAATAATATTTTTAAATCTATTAATTAATTTGAAGATTTGGTATATTATTTTACATAAACATTAATATCATGTATATATATCATGTATATGTTTTATATTATATATATTATGTATACAATATTTTAAAATTATCAATTTCGATTGACCAAACCATTTAAAGTTATTTATTATAATCTATAATTCATTGTATATTCCAATATATTTAGAGAAAATTTCAACTGAATGTGTTGAATCTTAATTGATTTCAATATGATTGTATTAATTATATTATCATTTTGATTATTTGCTGTCAATTGACTGGTTACTTTTTATATTTTTATATTTTTAATTTCCTTAATTTCTTAAATAATGATTAATATGTCCTATATTCAAAATGTATTTGACTTGTATTTTAGTTTATATTATAATATTATATCTCAATTAATAAATAAAACATTATATATCAATTTATATTAGAGTGTAACTAATATTATTTATATTAATAAGCTTATTTCAACAATTTAAAATATTTATCTAATTTATCATATAAAACATTTATGTTGTAATAAAAAATCTTTATAATATCAAATCCCGATCAAATCATGAATTGCGGGAGTTGAAATAACATATTTAATCTATTTTAATTACCTTATAAAAATGTGTAATTATTTATTTATATTTAATTAATATTTCGATCAAGAACATATAATTAAATATATTATAATAATATATAGATATTATATATTTAATAGATTATATATAATTTGTAAAATATGGTTATTATATCAATAGATTTATCCTTATAAATATAGTTATACAAATTATTATTTTATATTTAAATTAATCTATATTTTACTTAAATCTGTTATATTTAATAGAAAATATTAATTATACCATTATATTATTATATAGGACTAGAACAAATTATTCATCCATATCTATTTTCATTTCATTTTAACAATTCAATAATTCACAATTTATCTTTCTACTCCTAAATTACTATATTATTAATAAGTATTTAAAATGATATTTAAATGAATAGGTAGTGAATTGCAAGATTGCTTCAAAGAATGGTAACATTTATGCGATCGTGGCTCTGGAGTCTGAATTCATAGTCAATGACGTCATACGTAATTTAAATAAAGTTGACTTCAATGGTAAATTATTGTCGATTAAAAAGGTAAGTGAGCATTGATTTAATACATTAATTTTGTATATCTTTTAAAATTATATACAGATTAATTTTAACTTAATATAATTATGAGTTTATTAAATATTAATTATAATTTACATATAATTTGCAATCAACAATATATGATAATGAACTTATTTATTTGTTAATTCACAGATGAAGGCAAAAGTAGCTTAAATTAAAGACAAAGAATATATTGTACAAAATTAAATATTTGTTTATTCTTTATAATTGAATAGATATGATGTATATTTATATGTATATTAAATATGTATATTAATATGTATATTAAAACGGTTTATTATCAGTAAATCTAAAAATGAAATCCTATCTTATTCATTTTATTTTAATTATATTTTAATATTGTTCGAAATTTGAAAAATATTATAAATCTGAGATTTTAAAACATTTTCAATTGCATCAAATGTTGAGCATTAGTTAGTATCATAGTTAGTATCATTAGTATCATAGTTATAATATGTATAAATCATACATGAATATTAATTCGATTATAATATAAGTTGTTTCAATATACGTACGACAGTCTATTATCAAGGGTCAATATAGCACTTATGCTATTCAAATGCAAGAGTGTTTCAATAATTCAATAATTCAATAATTTATTTAATAGAAACTATAACTTCTTCAAACAACTTTTCATACTTCTCAATTATTTCTGTACACAAATTACTTATTAAAATTAATAAACTATCATTTTTAAAATGATATATTAATTGTACGTAAAAATGAGAAGCTGTAATTGGTATACATAACTTTGCATAATGTATATCTAACAAATTCTGTATGAGTTTACATTGCATATATTTTCTATATGCAATGTAAATGCAGAGGTTTCTTATAACAAATAATATAAATCACTACTTTATTTGATTAAATATTCGAATTATAATTTCAGATTTATAGATGACTATTGAGCTATTTAACTATTAAAAATTCTCATTTATTATTAATTAATTTGTATCATAATAGGTATAGTTATAAATGCATCAAAGTATGATTTTCATTAAATTCATTTTTAGTGAATTTAGTAATGGCATCACCATTCAAAGTTATTCACAGATATAATATTTTTAATTTGAATATCAATTTCTAAAATATTTAAAAATTACTTATTTTATTACAATCACAAGATTCTGTGTTCCTGTATCAGCAGTTGGACTTTTTATGTTTCTCTAATTTATTATATATGATTAAAGATATCTTTAATATGTATTATTTATTTATATTAGGGATGTTCATAATGAATATTCACATATATGAATATATTATGATATATTTTAATTTTAAGCAGTAATTAATAATTATTTATAAAACAGTTTTTAAAATATTATTTATTTAATCATTTCAGTACTCATTGTATTTATTTATTAATAATTATAAATATATAGTAAATGTTAATAATTAATTGAATTACTATATATTATACATATAGTACAAATATAGATATTTTTGAAAATGTATCATGTATTAAGTTGTGAGCAAGATTACTTTCTAGTAAATATATAATTATTAATACTTAATAAATATGATACAAATATAATATAAATGCTCAATGTTATATTAGTATATAATATCCCTAACTTATATATTATCTATCAATATATATTTAATTTATATTAAATAATATAAAATTGATAAGGTTCACCCCAAAATTACACAAGAAGATAATATTGGGTTAATCTTAAACTCTATTAATAATATAATAAGAATAATTTGAATATTTGTTATTTATTTTTAATTATATTATCCCGAAATATCATTAGGTGTAATAATTGTAACTTTACTTATTATTAATTAATTAAAGAGATGTTATATTATACGAATTCACTCAAGTATTTGTCATATGCAAGATAAATCTTTATACACATTTTAATACATGTATAGATTTTAGTTTCTTTAATCTTGGATTTTAATCTTTGATATCATCCTTAAATCTTTACAATTACAGTTTACTTTCTTCAGAACCTGCCTCATAAATTCTTTAGGGAATTGTCGGAATTAGATTAAATTGATATCTATTTGAATGGTAAATATTAGTTGTATATAATATGTATCCAAAATCATATTATTTTTATATAATATAAATTAACTGTAATGATATTATCCATATGGTAATAATATAACGTGTTTAAGAATGTATAAAGTAAATTACTCAAAAGTATTAATTGTTACTCTAAATATACTTTATAACATGGTTAAGAATAACTTTTAAAAAAAGTTAAGTTATATAAAAATTTCTTTTTTAATATGCCATATTTCTTGATTGTGTTTCGAGTTTAAAATGTATGCACTATTAGAGAAAAGAAAAATATGCGATTTACGTACAATGATTTTTTATCATTAAATTCATTTTTCCATTCAGAAGGGTTAAAAATATTTCATAACTTACCCGATATGTTGTTTTTAATATTGTTTTATCTACATAACTAACCACGTATTTTATAACATTTACAATGACTATACAACGAGAACACTGTAACAAAATTAACGTTAAACATATTTCAAACTATAGTTTGAAATATGTTTAACGTTAATTTTGTTACTGTGTTCTCGTTGTATATTCATTGTAAATGTTATAAAATACGTGGTTAGTTATGTAGATACATATAGATACATGTATGTAGATAGATGTAGATAGATGTAAATACATATATGTATTGATTTAGGATAATATAATATTATAAAGATTACCACCTGGAATATTGGTAATCTTGTATAATATTCTATTAATTTATTATTTTAATATTAATGTATTAAGAATCCACTTAAATTTAATAAAGCTATTAAACTATATTTTCTTAAAATATAAAAGTTTATATATAATTAATGCTAATTTACTATATTAAATATTAACTGAAAAAATATTAATTTAAATGCATGTTAATGTTGTATTATATATATAATATAACATTGTTTTTAGTTCTTAGAATATGATTTAAATATTATTTTTTTTGTTTAATAATTATTTTTTATATAAAAACATGATTATTTTAACCGGACATTCTTTCAATTTCTAATTTCAGTTTTTAAAATATTATAATTGGTAATTTTCACATCCGAAATATACTCAAAATCTAATACTTGGAGATTTCTACTAGAGTAAATACTAGTTGCTAGTACTCTCTAGGCACCTTATACTTATTTATCTCCAACTATATATATATAATATATAATGCTTTAGAATATTCTTATGTTATGTGAATATATATTCTACTATATTTTTGGTAATAAATTCTATTGTGAAAACAAGAATAAATGTTTATCAGAATCAACTTAATTTTATTATTTTGAGAAATATGAATAACGGCTAAATTTAGAGATTTGACTTCTGAAAGGATTACACTTTAGAGCATTATTATGCTTATTATATACACTATAGTCTGCGGTAATTGTATTGGAATGAAAATAACAAGTATATTAGTGTATATGTACCAATGCGTTTATAAGTTGATGTTATAGTAGTTATAGATATATTGAAAATACAATTATCTATTATTGAAATAAATATATATTATATAGTATATCTATTATAACCATATATTTGAGGGAGAATTAACAAAGGTAATTTATTATATAATAGGTTTAATAAAGGTCATTTTGGTTAATATTACAAATATCAACGTAATAATTAATTAAAATATATAAGTCAATGATAAACTTAATTTTTATCAACTACATATATTATATGATATAAATATATACATTTATTAATAATAGATAGTATGAAATATATAAAATAACTATAAAATCTTTCACCCAGAAACTAAAACTAAATAAAATAGTTTACGCTTACACTTATACATGTAATTATACGACATTTAATTATAAATGTATGATTTAATTATTAATACGAAATATATTTATATATTATAGTTGTAATAGGATGGGATTAATTATTTACTCACACTTTTAATTTAGAATAATTATGTATAAACTATAACGATATTTTCCAACCTATAGAGATAATGTATTTAAGATAAATTGAAAAAAAAATATACATTACATAAAATTTATAATTAAGTTGCTATATTTCAGTTATAAATATCTTGCAACTTATTACAAAATATAACAAAAAATCTATTCTAAATATTATATTCTATATATTTATTTATCTTGCAATGGATTATTTAGTATTCTATATTATCAATAGAATTGTATAGCTATTTTATTTACCATTATTGTAAATTGCTTAAATATTAGTAAACATTATAGTGTGGTTATATATACACCTAAAAAATCATAATTTTAATGATAATTGTACTATCTATTGTGAAATATATACACAACTTAAGGGTATACGATATAGTACAAAATGTCAACACAAAATGCATATAATATGCTTAGATTGATATAAGAAGCTTGTTTTTAAGTCAAATTCTTACTATCAAAAGTAAGATTTTTAAAAGCTAATATTAAATAACTAAAAGCGCATTATTTTATTGAAAATAATTTATTTATAATTTAATAATGTAATGAATATATATTCATTTTAAAATTTGTCTATAATCAAATATAACTTATTTATTTATTTATGATTCTATTTGTTTATAATATGACCATGTGATAACTATATCGTTAATTGTTTGTTTTACTTATATTTCCATAATCACTATTTTATATTTCATTATTTACTACTTCATATTAGCATTAAATTAATACATTATATATCAATTATGTCTTTTTCTTCTAAAATATGTACAATAATGTAAGACCAAACGCGAGCTTTTTAAATATATATTGTAGGATTATATTTTCAGAATTACTATATAATTTTCTTATATATATTTATATGTAATTATATATGTATATTATTATTATTGTACTTGTATTGTAAATTTTAATTATGTTATAAATATATATATATATGAATACAGTTTTTTAATTGTGTATTTATTAAATACTATTTAATAAATAATGTAATACGAGGTAATATTACCTTGTATATATTTTATATAAAATTTAATATGTAATAATCCACTTCAAATATGTTAACCTTATTATTATGTTAACTAACTATTTTAATTCATAATGCTTTCAATAATGCATAATCTGAATACAGTGTTCATGTTTTATAAATAATATATTATTACATAATATTGTTTATTTTTAAAAAATATTAAATCCGAAGATAGTTGTATAAATGATTTTCTAATTTCTCTTTTTATTATAATTTTAAAATTATAATAGTATAAGTAAATATAATATTTTTCATTGTATTATACAGTATATAGATTCAATTAATATCGACAGAGTTATATAACTAAAATACCCATATGGGTATTTTAGTTGAATATTATTTTACATTATTATTAAAGTAATAGTTGTTAGTGTTGTTAAAATTAAAAATGTAACTGAAAACCTAGTGATTTCTACAAACACGAATATACCCATCATAATGTTATATACACACACACACACATATATATATATATATATATATATATATATATATATATATATATATATATATATATATATTATGGATATACTCGTTTCGTGCCCCATTTTGGACCCCTCTGGAATGGAACTTTCACGTGTTATTTTACATAATATTTGGAACCATATCTAACTCATTTATATAATAATGTAGCTAATTAATGCTTAATAATAATAGTAGATATTATTATATGTTTAATATATTGTTTCTATAATATTGAAAAATATAATTTTTCAAATATTTTACGGATTCAAACGTGGAATTATTAATCAAATCCGGTAATCTTAATCCCGACGACGTCCGACGGACGTTTTTACAAAAATTATAATTTTGAAATATTATTTAAATATTTAGAATACCATAATTGTCATGAGTTTCTTAATATCTTGAACAATTGTTTATGTAGTTAATTTACGCCGAAATTTAGAACAATCGTGTTTAATTTATGTAAACTATGATACGAAACTGCATAAAATATCTCGTTATAGATATTTTATAAAAACAAAACTTATTAGCAATAGTTCCATTGACCATAAATTTACTCTAGCATTAGTGCAACACTTTCTAACCTAATACGACACAACATATATATATACTTAAAATATTTGTTGAGAAATATTAATTTATTTAAGAATTTAGTAATAGTACTCTACAGAAAGTAGTTATATGATGTGTGTATATAAAATTAATAAAGTTTACGTATCAACTTAAAGATATATTCTAATTCATAATATTTTATTTATAACAAGTACAAAATTCAATATTTATATTTCTTTCATTGGAATGTTTATTTATCTATAACTATTTCATAACTACGGGAGCTATATAGCTATATATATAAGAATTTATTTTATTCAGTATAAGTGGTAATATATGAATTAGTTATATATTAATTAAATATTCAATATCTATTCAATAATTTACTCATTTGTATTTAAATCATATTAAGTATATTCTTATTGATTTGCAATTATTAAATATTGATATATTGTTATACATAACTTTAACTTTTAGATATAAATTTATATTTGAAAAACTGCAATTTGTATGTTTGTTATTAATTATATGTATGTGCTTTAAATACAATAAAGTGCAGTTAATTAAAAACTATGGAATATTTTATATTAATCTTATAAAATAATATAAACATGATCATATAATATATATATATATATATATATATATATATAATAAAGTATTTTATCACATGTGTATTTTTAAAATAAACTACATTTTGTTTTGTTTCATATTTATATCACAAAATAAATGTACTATATATATAATACAACCTGTACTTTTTAGTTCAAATCATCATTTACAAGTTTTTTGTGTCTTAATTTATCGTAATGATTAACAGGTATAGTTTCTATATATATAATATATAAAAATATCATAATATGTTCCTACATAATATTATCATACATTCTATGTAATATATAATTCAAATGATATTTCAAAATCTAGGTTCGGGTATTTATTTTTCATAGAATATAAAATAGCTATACATAGTTATGTATATGATAATATGTAATAACTATACATAGCTATGCATATGATAATATGCATATTTAAGTTGATCATTGCAATATATGTATCTCTAATATCCCTCCTGCTTAATTAATGTAAGTGAAACTAAGGATATAAAAAAGAGATGGAAATCTAATGAGATTAACTTTGCTAGTTACACGTTCTGGAATAAATATTCATATGAAAAGCTTCTCGTTATTGTATTTTCGGAAAGGTTGTTTACATCATGTATCACTTGAAATATATTTCAATTTGTCAAATAGTTATATATTATAAAAGAAAATATGTAGTTAGAAATAATTGGTTACTTTTGTACATAATATATAAAGTATATATATATATATATATATATATATATATATATATATATATACGTATATATATATATATATATACGTATATATATACGTATATATATATATATATATATATATATATATATATATATATATATATATATGTAACTATATGAAACGGATTGCAGAGTGTGAATGTTTCTATTAATAGAATGAATGTTTTGAAGTGTGAATGTGTAATAACAGAATTGTGTAAAAGTATTCGTATGTAATTGTGTTATTGTGTTTGTATAAATTTGCAGAGAATGATTGTGTTGACGTCTTGATGTGTATCGGAGCGTGACTGGCGTGACAGGTATAAGTGTTCATATGTGGATAATGTTCGCACTTCATTTGTATATCAAAATAGAATACACTTCTGTTAAGCCTTGAGAAGAACTCCATTTTCGCTGTAACTATATTGATGAATAAACGTTAACAAAATCTGTTTGCTGAATGTATTCTTGTGTTCCCTAAAATCAGCCGGCAAGGCAACATATATATAAATTTAACAATGAATTAATAATATTCTTTCTTATATATTTATATTATCATAGTTACCAGTTTTCATTTAATGAATCCAATCATAAACAGGTAAAAATAATAAATCTAAAGTCTATTATAATAGTATTATTGAACTATGACAATGACTAGTACTACTCCACCCCATAACTACTAACACAACTACACTGAATATCACCACTACCATTAACAACTATACCTCCCATAACAAAACACTACTACACTATTTTCAAATATGCGTTATTCGATGCTGCCAGTATTATCAACCAACAATATAATTAAGTATTCAAATGTATGTATTTAATAATGATATCTATAATGAATATTATATTTTCATAAAATAACGCCAAATTATATTTTTTAATATATAATTGGTTCTTTTAAATGTTCTTTTAATTTGACTATTATTATATTAATTAATTGTATTATTATTTATTTTATTCGCATCGATGATAAGTCACCTTAGATATAAAATGTTTCGGAATTAAAATACTTCAGATTCAGTATTTTATATACTTAATAGACAAACTCCAAAACAAAATATTGTTATTGTGTACCTTGAAATATTGATGATGCATTATCCATCCAACGGAATACATACTTTTTCAATGTATGTTCACCCTAATCTATATTTCGTAACTTTTTTTAAAAATAATTGAAAATGTGTTATAATCTATATTATATATCATTATGTATAATTATAGTTAATTGAATGTAATTAATAATTATATAAATATTCTGAACTAATAAACTAATAATAAATTATCATTTACGTATGACTGCATAATAAATTATTATAATATTACAAAAATAGAAATACACTATATATATTAATCATAAGCCATTATAATATTAATTTAAATTCTAATTAATAAAATTATTTATATATATTATAAATATAAAAAAAATAAATGATATTTAAAAAAATTAATAATAGTTTTATTTTTAATTATGTTCATCAAGTTAACTTTATAAATCTATTACATAAAATAAATTATTATAAATGATAATTAAGTTAAAAATCACTAATATTAATACAAAATAATAATATTCAGATAAATATATAGTTGTTTTAAAACAAAAATTTTAATTAATTTGTTTACACAAATAGAATATTTATAAATATATTATACAATGTATATTATCATTATATTTTTTAATATTATTAAAATAACAATGGTAATAATTTGAAATAATATGTCACCATGTCAAACATTTAATATATTTATTTGATATATTATTGTTTAGATTCTAATAATATTACCTCGATATGGATAATTAGATAACAAATTTACGCAAATATATATTTCCAATAATTAACCATATTTTATTATAATTCATTTTCACTTATACACAATAATAATATAATGTACAAAATCGAATGTTATAAATAAACTATTTAATATTTTTTAAAATTGTAAATATGTGATCTATAGATATGCAATAAGTATAATAATAAATTAATTGCTTAATTAATTAGATGTATTATATTGGAGTAACTATATATAATATATAGGTACATTATAAAGTTTGGTGGATCACTGTTATCACGATTAATTTGATCATTCAGGTTATATACTTAAATATATTTTCATACCCATCATATAATCAAAGAGTGATTTTTTTTGCAATATTGAAGTAGCGCAATAGGTATGGAATTTAGATTTTTACAAAATGTAATCAACATTTATAGTCAAAAATAAATAAATACTTGTTTCTTCTGTTATTTCTGCAATATTTTGTTTATACCCGTTTATAAAGGTTTATACCCTTGGGTTTATACTATATTTTTTAATATTCAAAATATTCACAACGAACTAAACAAATTTCCATTTTATACTTCATTTACACTAAACACTACAAAATAATCGTCAGCTACCAACATATATAGATATTTTATGATACATCTTAATTAATAAGTACTATAATGAGTGCTTATTAACTTAACAATTCAATTAATATTTATTCTAGTTTTAAAATAATTTATTTATAATTTGAATTTTTTAAATTCTAAAATTTTCTGGAATAAATTCAACATTTTTTATATTCAAATGTTAATAAATTATCAATACTCTTTATATATTCAAATACATGTATATGTATTATTAACTATATCTGATACTAGTTAATATTACATAAGTACAACTATTTAAAAATAATTAATATTTTGTAAAAAAAAATACTATGTTCTATAACATTTAGCATTTAATTATATATGTTTTCCCTCGACGGTGTACAAGCATTGCATAGCATTGCATTACATAGCATTGCATATAGTTTATTACCGCATAACATGTAATTATTAAAAAAAATTATTTTCAACTAAAATAATATTGATTATTAGAAATTTTAATTGTAATACATTTATATTTAAATGTACTATATCCCACTTTTTTTACAAATTATTCCATATGTAAAAATATATTTTATATAATGTATAATATATTATATTATTAATTTATATTTATAAATATTGAAATTGATTATTAATAATAACAATTATAATATTAATTACAATTATTATTACCTTTTAATATATTTTATATTACTTTTTTTATTATTATATTTAATTACTTTTAATATTATCTTTTATATTATTTAATTTGTATAAATTTGTATAAAATTTCAATAAAATAATTTTTTGGTATAAAATAATAACTAGTTAATTTTTTGCATAAATTTACAATAATTAGAAAAGGTTATCAATTACAATTGTAATTAGGTACAATTTAATATGTACTTTGTAAATTGTACTAGGTATATAGATAACTGCCATAGTATACACAGTTGTCTGTATAATTATCGATCCACAAGCCTCTTTATTTCGAGAATTGTTTGTTTAGTGTATTAGTTACGTTGACAATTAGACAATTCAAAGTCTGTAATAATAAATACGATCTAGTAGTACGTGTATCTTAATCTATTATTAACTTTTTAAATGGCGACTAAATATAATAATCTTTCTTATCATTGTTCTTTATATAAAGTGGGTTGATAAAATAAAATAAAGTATTACGTTCAAAGATTATGATTAAAATGTTTAGGAAGAACTATACATTTATGTTATTTAATTATTTAATCATGTGCATATATTGATATTAACAACGAAACATTTATTCATCTTCCAATGCCCTCCAATCATCTGCCTATGTTCATATATGAATATTTTTTTTTATATAGTTTTTTCTTTTCCAATCTCACCAACTCTCTCTCTCATCCTCACACTCCATAATCTATATAACTACCCATAATATTATCGTAATATCTATATATTACTATTGTCATATGTTATAGTAATATGATCTAAGCTTTAAAGAAAAATAAAACTATGCACATGTATTTAAGTTAATTCCTAAATTTAAATTACGATACACGCAGCAAGTTGTAAAGTAATATTACGTATTGAAAATAAATAACAACGACAATGAACGCGCTTCCCAATGAGAAAAATACTGTTGCTATAGATACTTAGTTCGTAGAAATGCAGGAATCAAATAATCTAGGTTGGTCTCATATAAATTGCAATATATTTTAAACTCATTTACAATTGTATCTAATTATAATAATATGACGATGCTCTTTAATATTTATATTGCTTACTATACATATGTTTGTTATTGGTACGTATTACTCATATACAGATTATAACAGTGATACAAACTGTCCAATGTAAATAATCAAAATATGTATAGTAATACGATTACCTAAACTTTGATTATTAGTAGGTATTTATATTTTTTAGATATTAGTTATTTATAAATAATATTGTGTTTACTATTGTATTAATTTTAAAACTAATATTGTAACCTATATTTACAATTTAATATATATATATGTACACATTAGGTTCTATTAAACAAATTCCTAATATTAGTCATGTAAAGAATAACCTTTAACCGTTAATCATTTCGCATATGAATTCGCTATACCTACATTATACGGTTACAGCTAGAGTCATTATAGTGGACTACAGCGGATACGTTCTGCTCGATCTGTTGAACAAGACCTCTGAACCGATAACGAACTACCGTACGAACTATACAGGTCTGAATTCCATGTATCTGCTGAAAGCGAAATGGTTCGAGAGGTGAGGAGACTAGTTGCGGATATAATCGAGGTCAATATTTAGTAGATATTATGCAATCGCATAACAGGAAATTCATAACAAACTTCTATAGATATTTAATTAATAAGAAATGTAAACTACCTATTTATAGATCTATATATTCCATATGATTATTAGTTTTGAATATGAATCTAATATTGTATATTTTATATATAATTTAAACTCTAAAGTATTAACAATTATGATAAACCTCTAAAACTGTAGATCCTTTATGGTATATATGATGACATCAATTATTCTATGGTAAATATATATGTAATGAAAGCTATTTATAATTCAAAACCTAAATACTAATGTTTTATTAAGTGTATCACATAGGTGATTATAACCATATATGGTTATAATCCACCGAATATTCGAAACCATCGTAAACAATAGCTCTAAATTTGTATACTGCATAAGTTTATAAAATTATCTTTGAAAAAATAAAACAAATATGTGGTGGGTCATGATATCAATAAGGATTTGGGTGTACTGATGATTGATCACCCCGCATCTCTTACTATCGACACTCACTACCACAAACTTCTTATTGAAATGACATTGCAAAACGGAGTTAACCCCTAGCCAAATAACAGATTCTCGTTAAAGTTGCTATCTAAATTTTTACTAGGTAATATTTGTGTTTACCAGGTACAATTTAAAGAGAGAAACTAACATTTATTTTAATAACATAAGTTTGATATATATTTGTTTTAATTAAATTCTAATTAAATTCTGCAAATAAAATAATTCGTAATTATAAATCAAATTAAATATTGAAATGTAATAGTAAAAGTTATTCAAGACGGAGTCCATTGTTCTATTGAAAATGCGAATTCAAATATGCTTTTATACAAAAAGATAGAACATGATAATACAGCATCAATGAAAAATTGATCTTATCAAGTGCATTTAAATTGGTTTTCTAATATTCACTATTAATTACTATGATAACTTTTTCTATCTAGTCACTATTTTGACGATGGTTCTTTATACTTTTGTTAATAGTCATTAACGTACTTTCTTTCAATAATAAAATGACATATCTAGGAATATTTTTAATATACTATATCGGGTGTAAGGTTAAACTTGTTCATTTATATAATATTCTATCTTGATTATGTTATTAAATATTTAAATTATAACAATTGTAATGGAATATTAAAAATTATAAATTTAAGTAAGTCTATAAATCAGAGTTTAAAAATAATGTTTCATTTAAAAGGGAATATAAAATATCAAAAGCTAAATAAAATGTAAATCTGATGAAATGTATATAGGTAGAGTATTAATAAAATAATGATAGTATCATCTATTTTAAGATACATACATGCAATACCAATATATTTAGATAATAGCTAGTATAAATTAAATATTACTTTCATAAATTCCAGATAATATTCATTCTAACCATAATACAAATTTGATAAATTCAATAATTAAAATTACTTGGTGTTACATCCCATTAAGATTAGGAGTTTTTATAATTTAACATTTATCAAGTCTTTTATTTCCCTATAAAGTACATTTATTGTAACTAAATCTACCAGAATATTAAGTTTACATATAATTGTTTTAAATGATATTATTCTATTAGAAACGTTTTTTATTGTCTTTTTATAAATATATATACTTAAATAAATTTATATTATATTTAATTTTGAAACTTTTTATGATATAAATTATTTTATGAAAATAAAACATAATATTGGTACACCATTATAATATAATATTGGGTTAACACCGGATTTATAATCATACCAATAAAGTTATTAATCGAAATAAAAGAAACAGTATGAATATTATTGATATAGATTACAATAAATATGTAACATTTTTTCAAAGTATATATATATATTTGTTATATATTTTTAAAAATTGTATAATATAAATTATATATTTTATTAAATTATAATTAGGTAGATGGTCAATGACCATCATTCATCATCTCATAATATTGTATGACATAATATTTATAATTCCTATCGGTATTTATGTTACCTATAATTGATAAATGAACTAAAATAAATTAAAGTTGGATATATATCAATGTATAGAAATCTATAGAATGTAGTATAAAAGAACTAAGCTTAATTTAAATAGTTATTCTAAAAATGAATTAATCTAGTTTTTAGAAATACATAATATAATTATGCTGCATATAATAAAAGTAGAAATATTATAAACTACCGATAATTAGTGAACAAGAAAAGTATTCTTAAAATTAAATATAATATACTATCAAGGGTTTGACATACATTTATAACATTAAGAATTATTAAAATATTTCTTTCAGAAAATTATAAAAATAGTTAATATTTACAAATAAATAATTTGTTTCAGATGTTTATGGTTTTGTTTGAGTTATGACCTGGATGTATGCATTGTATTTATCCATAATATATTAATATTATAGAATATACAACTTTATTTTTAAATTAGTAGAAATAAGTGACTGAATATTTGTATTATTTTCCGGTGTAATCTTTTAGAATATCCATGTTCATTGTTGCGTTTGAGAAGTTTTCCTTTGCGATTGTTGGTTTTACGCTTCAAAGGTTGCTGTTGGAATAGGTACATCAAATATAAATGCATGCTATACTATGATGATATAACTGTTACAACGTTTACAATTACTATGATAATATTTAAGGAAAATTCTATATAAAAAAATTGAATAAAAATGGCAATGCTATAAATTTAGAAAATATTTTATAATCTTTTTACTACATTCTTACATCTCCTTAAAATATATATTAATATATTTATACAATAAAAAATAATATATAATATATACATACAATATATCTCAAATAACCAGATAAGAATTGTAGTATAAGTTGTATTTGATGGAGTGGAAATAGTATTTTAAAAGCGGCAATACCAACCACGGTCTTGAGGCCTGCATCCTGCATACTCGAGATGCCTTGCTTGTTCAGGTACTCTTCGATTTTACCTTCGTCCACACCTTCCACCGATACTCCACGCCATAATTTCACCAATTCTACACGATCATATGATAACAGTGGCTAGCAATCTTATTTTATGAAAACAAATAAATAAAACAATGGTCTAAATTCATCATCAATTTATTTTAATAAAATTTAAAATAATATATATATATATTTATAGTAGTTATGGTAAAATTGAAAACGATTATAATTATTGAATTACAGATTGAATTAAAGATACCATGAATTTCAAACCTTCTTCAATCTCAAGTTCGTATGATTTATCGTTGTAGAAAATAATCTCTTTTTTATCGCCAGGTCGAGTGATAATTGTAATTTGGTCTCCGAGATGCTATGGATGAGAGGACTTAGGCTATTTGAGAATGATGTATGGGTGTCGTATGCAATATGGATTGCTATGCAATATGGATTATAACATGTGACATAATCTGATATTTTTGTATACATTTACAAATCAATTATTTAAAAATATATAGTACAAACTATAAAAATACTAATTGCATTTATAGTTATTTTGTATTAAAATACATTTTTACTATAATATTTTTATAAAATATTATATTGATAAATTTATTTATTTACTCATAGGCGTGTCTAAAGTATTTTGAATTAAAATTCAAATGTTTACATGTGAATTTCGAATTCAAAATTTCATTGAAATCAGTAATATTTATTTTCAAAAACATCTTATATAATGAGTTTTTTTATTCTAGCAAATGATATATTATTTTATTTATTAAATAATAAATTTCGTGATAACACATCTTATAAACAAATGTTTAACATTAGAAGATTGATCAAAAATAAAAGATCAGCTTCTAATGAAACATTCTTTCTCAAAGATAAAGGTACTTATTGATTAAATAAATGTATCCTAAAATATGTGTATGAAAATTTAATAATATATTGATAATAAATATATATGATCTATATTATTATATTGAATTTATTATTTTGTTCCGGATTTTGTTACGGCAAATTATAATTTTATAATATATAATCATAGATTTGTATTTACCAATACAAATATATATATATATATAATCAATAAAAAGATCTTTTTCTAAAGATGTATAGCTTCTATAGTTATAATTTCAATATATTACTACAATATCTCTAAATAAATAAATTATTAAAATCACTTAAATAAGTATTAATTTAATTATCAGTATTAATGAAGACTACACAGGGGATACAGACTACAGGGGTATACAGGGGACTTCAATTTATTTATCAAAAATGATATTAGAAAATGGCTTTTTAATAATTAAATAATAAATTGAATTGTGTAAATACTATTTACTAAATAGTATCTATACAATTAAATTTATTAATTATAATTTAAAAATTATAATGTTTATCTATTTTCATTGCCATGGTTATTTAGTTGATTGACATCTAGAACATCTTATAAAAGAATTTTATTTATTGTGAGTAATATTATGTTGTATATTTCTTAAGTAAGATTACGCTTTAATCAATTGCGAGATTTTTTATATAGACGTAAGATACTTATATAAAGCAATTTATTTTACTTTTATGATTATTTTAAAAGTATTTAACAATATACGATAATAGGAATTTCCTTAGTTTCAATGCTATAATCCATATTGCATAGCAATCCATATTGCATACGACAATGGGAATGAGAAAAAATGAAAGAAAAAGGATAAGCGATTAAATTTTGAGAACGATTAAGAAACAAAGAATGTGAGAGATAGAGATAAGCAAAGTGTATGAGAACTATATTTTCATAGAGGGCGAGACATAGAACGAGAAAGTAAAAATAAGAGAGTTGTGTCTCACTCGAAGAGTTTTTTTGAATCGAGGAACTGATTCCTCGACATCGTCCATTTCAGTGCCTCCGAGTCCAGCTTGGTCGTTACGATCTAGTGCTCGCAGCAAGGATTTCTTATCTTTGACTCCTGTGAGGGCTGGCAGGAAACGAAACGTATCACCATCCATCACTTCAATTTTGGGATTGTTCTGAAGTGCCTGGGAAGATTTCATGTACTGTAAGTATTCTTGATTACGAGGTAAATACGCTTAATTGGATTTTAAAGAGTGTTGGTATGATATAAATATAAGGCAATAGAGAAGTATAGGTGGTGCATAGGTGATAATGGTTATACAATGGTTAACTTTAATAAGGTATAGGTAGAAATGGTATATTAACTATATCATTGTGGCAAGACGAGTCATTGGTAATTAATTAGGGACAATGGGAACACATTGGAGATTCTTGTAGACTATTTTATGACAAGAAACAGTGTTTAATTAATTATACTTGATTAGGACTTTTCGCAATTATATGAATAAAATAACTATCAAAGCATAGATATTATCCTACCACAATATTATAAAGATGGTGCAATTACTGCTAGGTAAATCAACGTAAATAATCTAGCAAATTTCCAAACTAATTAGAAATTCAAAACATGTTATACAAATTGCAAAATAAATTACTTCATATTTAAACTCAAATAACATAATATGTGTATTTAAAAAACTATTTAATTATGCTGAAATAATCTGCAAAAATTATAGACACTTTTAAACACCTATAAAATATATAAACACCTATATACATATATAAATACCTATATACATATATAAATGTACTATTTACGGAATACATCAATGAAGATCCATATATGTAACTTTATTGAAAAAGTAGCATACAATTTTATTTAACTTTATAAAAAAAAGACCCAACTACAGAAATAGCTAATTCTCTTTAGTTTTCTCACAAATCCACTACTGATCCTTGCTATTACTAAGCATATAAAGAATAAGTAACTCATTGAACAGACTTATAATTAAATATACAAATAGACTAATGATAAAAAATGATAAAATATAAATACCCAAATTATTAATAAGACATGATAAAACATATTAAAGACTACTAGATATAACTAGATGATTATGCACACCAAAACACCCAAATACCTATATAACCAGCTCTTACTAACAAAATATAATACAACACAGACTATTAACTCATATTACAAATTATCTAAACAATATTTTTTTTAACAGTAATTGTTTCAGGAATCTTTCATTCCGATATCATGCCCCCAACATCTTCAATCAATTATCATAAATCTACTAATTAGTAATTTTCTATTTATATTGATTCTTTTTATTTACTCGCTCATCTTTTAAACATATTCGTAATTAACTATGGCATTATATTCCAGTGTATAAATACATCTATATTTGTAGGATCAACTATAAAAAAGTTCCCTAATTTAAAATTTAAACTAATATATCGATTACCAATCAGTGCTACAGGAGTGCATCCTAGAGGTCAGATATCCTACCTCAGAGGTCAGCCAGTGTTTATTACGCAGCGAAACATCGGTTTGATTTGTCTCATCTAGGATATCCTCTAGACTTAAAGGGTAAAGGTCACCTTCCTGGCGCTTCATCTGGTCGATAGATAGTATGTGTAATTAAACCTTATTCTCTTATTAGTACTCAATACTAATAAGAAGTTAGCATTTCAAGATTAGTTATATTTAGTACATATATGTACATATATTTAAGTACATATATTTATAGTACATACTATAAATATAAATATATTATATATCAAAATAATATATATGAAATATTTATATCTATTAATTATATTATAACTACTATACTATTTTTAGATAAATGAAATTATTTATAATAAAGAAAATTATAAGAATCACTGAATGGAAATTAAAATAGTTGCAAACTAAATGTACCTTCATATGTTTCACGATTTTAGAAAGTATTCCAAATTTAAGATGGGAAGAGCCAGTACTTGTTTTGTAGTCAAATTCTAAAGTTACAGACAATGAAATAGAGAATGATATATACAATAATGTAAAGTATTCTATAAATAAATATACATATATAATTGGGTGAAATTAATTTGATCTCCTATAGGAATATATATATATATAAATGAATAATATGGAATATTGAATATTAACTTAAGGATACAATGTTCACCTCGGTTAGATAGTTTTGGTTTCTTTCGCGGCCGATCTAAATTGTCATTGGTGACAGAGCGTTTCTTCTCAATGACCGGCATAGCCAAATCACGCTTCTTGAACGCAGTGCGTTCTCGGATTAGTGCAGCGTCCATAGCAAATGTCTGATTGAGGAATAGTCTTGAATATAATATTGGTGGTAGTGAACTAAGTATTGAGTAGAGAGAAATGAAGTAAGTAGTGAGTACTGAAGGGAAGTTAAATAAGTTATTAAAGATACAATGAATTTCAAACCTTCTTCAATCTCAAGTTCGTATGATTTATCGTTGTAGAGAATAATCTCTTTTTTATCGCCAGGTCGAGTGATAATTGTAATTTGGTCTCTGAAATGCTATGGATGATAGAACTTAGGCTATTTGAGAATGATGCATAGGAATGAGAAAAAATGAGAGAAAATGAAAGAGGATAAGTGATTAAATTGGAGAACGATTAAGAAACAAAGAATGTGAGAGATAGCGAGAGAAAAATGTATGAGAACTATATTTTCATAGAGGGCGATACATAAAATGAGAAAGTAAGAAATAAGTTGTCTGACTCGAAGAGTTTTTTGAATCGAGGAACTGATTCCTCGACATCGTCCATTTCGGTGCCTCCGAGTCCAGCTTGGTCGTTACGATCTAGTGCTCGCAGCAAGGATTTCTTATCTTTGACTCCTATGAGGGCTGGCAGGAAACGAAACGTATCACCATCCATCACTTCAATTTTGGGATTATTCTGAAGTGCCTGGGAAGATTTCATTTACTGTAAGTATTCTTGATTACGAGGTAAATAAGAATTCACGCTTAAATGGATTGTAAAGAGTGTTGGTATGATATAAATATAAGGCAATATAGAAGTATAGGTGGTGCATAGGTGATAATGGATATACAATGGTTAACTTTAATAAGGTATAGGTAGAAATGGTTTATTAACTATATCACTGTGGGAAGACGAGTCATTGGTAATTAATTAGGGACAATGGGAACATATGGGAGATTATTGTAGACAATTGTTATGACACGAAACAGTGTTTAATTAATTATTCTTGATTAGGACTTTTCGCAATTATGTGAATAAAATAACTATCAAAGCATAGATATTATCCTACCACAATATTATAAATATGGTGCAATTACTGCTACGTAAATCAACGTATATAATATAGCAAATTTCCAAACTAACTAGAAATTCAAAACATGTTATACAAATTGCAAAATAAATTACTTCATATTTAAACTCAAATAACATAATATGTGTAAAAACTATTTAATTATGCAGAAATAATCTGCAAAATTTATAGACACTTTTAAACACCTATAAAATATATAAACACCTATATACATATATAAATATCTATATACATATATAAATGTACTATTTACGGAATACATCAATGAAGATCCATATATGTAACTTTATTGAAAAAGTAGCATACAATTTTATTTAACTTTATAAAAAAAAAGACCCAACTACAGAAATAACTAATTCTATTTAGTTTTCTCGCAAATACATTACTTTGCAAGTTGCAAACTAAATGTACCTTCATATGTTTCACGATTTTAGAAAGTATTCCAAATTTAAGATGGGAAGAGCCAGTACTTGTTTTGTAGTCAAATTCTAAAGTTACAGACAATGAAATAGAGAATAATATATACAATAATGTTAAGTATTCTATAAATAAATATACATATATAATTGGGTGAAATTAATTTGATCTATTATATGAATATATATATATATATATATATATATATATATATAAATGAATAATATGGAATATTGAATATTAACTTAAGGATACAATGTTATAAACAATTGATATATATATATAAGAACGTCAATTATATCTACAATAAGTGTCATAATGCGAACAAAATATTAACATTTGAAATCCCTTATTCATAAATGCATATTTTTAGACAATGCATTTGTTATAAACGATTAAACTTAGCATATATTTAAAGAAATTGACATGGTTATGCATCAATGTTAAAAAACTAAAGAAAATACAACATTTTTTGGCAAATATTCAAAATAAAAAAGAATAGCACATATTGGTCAAGAATTGGAAATTAAAATTCACCGTCTCTTTAAAAAGATATACATATACATCAGAAATAATAACCAAATATTAAATCTAACTATATAATATATAAAAACCAGGGATAACTAACTATTTATTCTAGTAATATATCACTATCACTTAATATATCATCGAATTCTAAAATAAGCTGCAATTCATCATCGTAATAATAGACTGAAATGCCGAAAATATAAAATGACACTCAAGATTTTTAGAAACTGAAACTTATTATTTATTTACAAAAACCAGAGATAACTAATAACGTATTAACTACTTGAAGTGTTAGTAGTTAATATATGTTTACAAATTAATTCTTCATATAACTATATTAAATAATAGTTTTTATCTGAATATTATAATATTTTTAACATAAATAGGGAACATTCTTTTTATATTAAAGTTAATTAGAGATAAATGTAATTGTATTAAATAGAAAATATGTCAGATATCAAATAGAAATTATATTATTTCTATACATTATTCAGATTGTTACAATATTTGATATCAACTTAAATGATTTGAACAATACTAATATATATCTATATATATAGCGAAATCTATTGATTTACTTAGAAGCAAAGTTAATGGAAAAGAAAAGAATACATTAAATTAAATTATTGAAAAATGAATTAATCTAGTTTTAAGAAATACATAATATAATTATGCTGCATATAATAAAAGTAGAAATATTATAATCTAACGATAATTAGTGAACAAGAAAAGTATTCTTAAAATTAAATATAATATACTATCAAGGGTTTGACATAAATTTATAACATTAAGAATTATTAAAATATTTCTTTCAGAAAATTATAAAAATAGTTAATATTTATTTGATTAAAAATAAATGATTTGTTTTAAATGTTTATGGTGATGTTTGAGTTATGACCTGGATGAATGCATTGTATTTTATCCATAGTATATTAATACTATAAAATATACAACTTTATTTTTAAATTAGTAGAAATAAGTGACTGAATATTTGTATTATTTTCCGGTGTAATCTTTTAGAATATCCGAAACATGTTCATTGTTGCGTTTGAGAAGTTTTCCTTTGCGATTGTTGGTTTTACGCTTCAAAGGTTGCTGTGGGAATAGGTACATCAAATGAAAATGCATTCTATACTATGATATAATTGTTACAACTTTTACAATTATTAGGATAATATTTAAGGGAAATTCTATATAAAAAAAAATTGAATAAAAATGACAATGATATAAATTTAGAAAATATTTTATAATCTTTTTACAAAATTCTTACATCTCCTTAAAATATATATTAATATATTTATATAATAAAAAATAATATATAATATATACATACAATATATCTCAAATAACCAGATAAGAATTGTAGTATAAGTTGTATTTGATGGAGTGGAAACAGTATTTTAAAAGCGGCAATACCAACCACGGTCTTGAGGCCTGCATCCTGCATACTCGAGATGCCTTGCTTGTTCAGGTACTCTTCGATTTTACCTTCGTCCACACCTTCCACCGATACTCCACGCCATAATTTCACCAATTCTACATGATCATATGATAACAGTGGCTAGCAATATTATTTTATGAAAACAAACAAATAAAACATTGGTCTAAATTCATCATCAATTTATTTTAATAAAATTAAAAATAATATATATATATATTTATAGTAGTTATGGTAAAATTGAAAACGATTATAATTATTGAATTACAGATTGAATTAAAGATACAATGAATTTCAAACCTTCTTCAATCTCAAGTTCGTATGATTTATCGTTGTAGAAAATAATCTCTTTTTTATCGCCAGGTCGAGTGATAATTGTAATTTGGTCTCCGAGATGCTATGGATGAGAGGACTTAGGCTATTTGAGAATGATGTATGGGAATGAGAAAAAATGAAAGAAAAAGGATAAGCGATTAAATTTTGAGAACGATTAAGAAACAAAGAATGTGAGAGATAGAGATAAGCAAAGTGTATGAGAACTATATTTTCATAGAGGGCGAGACATAGAACGAGAAAGTAAAAATAAGAGAGTTGTGTCTCACTCGAAGAGTTTTTTTGAATCGAGGAACTGATTCCTCGACATCGTCCATTTCAGTGCCTCCGAGTCCAGCTTGGTCGTTACGATCTAGTGCTCGCAGCAAGGATTTCTTATCTTTGACTCCTGTGAGGGCTGGCAGGAAACGAAACGTATCACCATCCATCACTTCAATTTTGGGATTGTTCTGAAGTGCCTGGGAAGATTTCATGTACTGTAAGTATTCTTGATTACGAGGTAAATACGCTTAATTGGATTTTAAAGAGTGTTGGTATGATATAAATATAAGGCAATAGAGAAGTATAGGTGGTGCATAGGTGATAATGGTTATACAATGGTTAACTTTAATAAGGTATAGGTAGAAATGGTATATTAACTATATCATTGTGGCAAGACGAGTCATTGGTAATTAATTAGGGACAATGGGAACACATTGGAGATTCTTGTAGACTATTTTATGACAAGAAACAGTGTTTAATTAATTATACTTGATTAGGACTTTTCGCAATTATATGAATAAAATAACTATCAAAGCATAGATATTATCCTACCACAATATTATAAAGATGGTGCAATTACTGCTAGGTAAATCAACGTAAATAATCTAGCAAATTTCCAAACTAATTAGAAATTCAAAACATGTTATACAAATTGCAAAATAAATTACTTCATATTTAAACTCAAATAACATAATATGTGTATTTAAAAAACTATTTAATTATGCTGAAATAATCTGCAAAAATTATAGACACTTTTAAACACCTATAAAATATATAAACACCTATATACATATATAAATACCTATATACATATATAAATGTACTATTTACGGAATACATCAATGAAGATCCATATATGTAACTTTATTGAAAAAGTAGCATACAATTTTATTTAACTTTATAAAAAAAGACCCAACTACAGAAATAGCTAATTCTCTTTAGTTTTCTCACAAATCCACTACTGATCCTTGCTATTACTAAGCATATAAAGAATAAGTAACTCATTGAACAGACTTATAATTAAATATACAAATAGACTAATGATAAAAAATGATAAAATATAAATACCCAAATTATTAATAAGACATGATAAAACATATTAAAGACTACTAGATATAACTAGATGATTATGCACACCAAAACACCCAAATACCTATATAACCAGCTCTTACTAACAAAATATAATACAACACAGACTATTAACTCATATTACAAATTATCTAAACAATATTTTTTTTAACAGTAATTGTTTCAGGAATCTTTCATTCCGATATCATGCCCCCAACATCTTCAATCAATTATCATAAATCTACTAATTAGTAATTTTCTATTTATATTGATTCTTTTTATTTACTCGCTCATCTTTTAAACATGTTCGTAATTAACTATGGCATTATATTCCAGTGTATAAATACATCTATATTTGTAGGATCAACTATAAAAAAGTTCCCTAATTTAAAATTTAAACTAATATATCGATTACCAATCAGTGCTACAGGAGTGCATCCTAGAGGTCAGATATCCTACCTCAGAGGTCAGCCAGTGTTTATTACGCAGCGAAACATCGGTTTGATTTGTCTCATCTAGGATATCCTCTAGACTTAAAGGGTAAAGGTCACCTTCCTGGCGCTTCATCTGGTCGATAGATAGTATGTGTAATTAAACCTTATTCTCTTATTAGTACTCAATAATAATAATAAGTTAGCATTTCAAGATTAGTTATATTTAGTACATATATGTACTATAAATATAAATATATTATATATCAAAATAATATATATGAAATATTTATATCTATTAATTATATTATAACTACTATACTATTTTTAGATAAATGAAATTATTTATAATAAAGAAAATTATAAGAATCACTGAATGGAAATTAAAATAGTTGCAAACTAGATGTACCTTCATATGTTTCACGATTTTAGAAAGTATTCCAAATTTAAGATGGGAAGAGCCAGTACTTGTTTTGTAGTCAAATTCTAGTTACAGACAATGAAATAGAGAATAATATATACAATAATGTAAAGTATTCTATAAATAAATATACATATATAATTGGGTGAAATTAATTTGATCTCCTATAGGAATATATATATATATATAAATGTATAATATGGAATATTGAATATTAACATAATGATACAATGTTCACCTCGGTTAGATAGTTTTGGTTTCTTTCGCGGCCGATCTAAATTGTCATTGGTGACGGAGCGTTTCTTCTCAATGACCGGCATAGCCAAAGCACGCTTCTTGAACGCAGTGCGTTCTCGGATTAGTGCAGCGTCCATATCAAATGTCTGATTGAGGAATAGTCCTGAATATAATATTGGTGGTAGTGAAATAAGTATTGAGTAGAGAGAAATGAAGTAAGTAGTGAGTACTGAAGGGAAGTTAAATAAGTAGTGAGTACAATAAATTACAGATTTTAAATTACAGATAGATTATTTACTTAGTATAGATATTATTAGAATATCTGATTATAATTAAATGATAACATTTAATATTATATACAACATATATGTGAAATCTCTAATACCAGAGATTGTGATTGATTTATAAAAAGTATATATGCAAAGTCATCACTAATAGACTATGTTGAAGGAAGTGGGATATATTCTTATCTTCAATAAGAATCTATATGACCATTCAAAATAATAATAAGTGTGAGGGTCATCATGACTAAAATACTTCATGTTAGCCAAATTATTTCACAAAAAAATCATTATTTAATACTTTATTAGTTTCTACTAATATTATGCACATGTATCTTTATTCACTCAGACAAGAAATCGATTATTTAATTAATTATTTAATAATCATGTGAAAGTAAAAAATGAATGTATACTAGATGTACAAACTAATTATAATAATAATCTATATTTTAGCGAACATAAATAATTTTGTTTACAATATGAGTACCTACAGTTTTTGGATAAAGTCAATAAATTAAATTGTTTATTAAATATCTATAGTACGATATTATGATTTATATCATATGTTGGCTTAATAACATTATAGTATAATTTAAGTAAATCACATTAAAAAATAATATCATCAAGTATTGTATTTTTATAACAATCTTTACTGTAGGATGTATTTACGAATTCAATTCATTTTTTACATAAATTATTTGTAATTAAACAATTGTTATATTCGTTACATATTATTATATACGTATAAAAGGTTAGTCATTTTAATTTTAATTATAATTTTAAATGAAACCAATAACAATATATATTGTATAATATCATTGATATATAATGATATATTAGTAAATATTATAAATAAATATATATATATATTTATATATAATAGTCTAGTAAACTAAATTTATAAATATGCGAAAACAAATATTTTAATTAGTATTGAAAATTTAATGTTGCATTACCTAGACTGTGGACTCTTCTGATTTGCCTGATTTGTTTACAAATCTTATTTTAATAATAATGTTTTTCTCGTGTCTTTGTGGTTCATATAATGATTGGTTATTTATATATTTTTATAGCTCGATATAGCCTTTATATGTATGACAATATTTCCAAATTATATGGTTTCTTTAAAATGTATAGATATTAATTTTTATCTCAATAAACTTTATTTGTTACACGCAGATAATGCCAGATTGATACTTTAAGATAGTTTAACAAATTTTATTATTGTTAAGCATTTTCCCCCATATATTTTTTCAACAATGATGTTGATAATAATATGAGGATAATGCATATTTGTTTTCGATATTAAAATTAATATCTAGAATAATGACAACACCAAAACATATTTTATATTTACTATTCGCATATGTCTGTATATTGCATATAATAGTATATATTATCCATATATTATTTAAATAATAATATGTATTCGTAAGCTACTTAAATAAATAATATTATTATTCAATTTTTGTAATAGTATATATTATCCATATCAATGTATACATAATCAATGATAAATACTCCCATAAATAGTAATATTGTTATATTTGTTAATTAAATTCAACACATATATTTGTCATAGGTATTAAATACAAATTAAATACAAACTCAGCATAAAAAGTTTCCCTGATATTCTTAATATTAAAGCTATATATATTTGATATTAAATACAACACAAATTAATTGCCTAGAATTATTATCTTTTAGCACACATATATTAAACAATATATTGTTTATTTAAATTGTATAGAAGTTGAATTGATCTCAATATAGATTTTATTTGTTACATTCGAATACTTCCAAATATATACCATTGATAGCCAATATTACCTGGAATTACCTGGTAATCTTGCTATAATGGATGATGGAGACATTTTAATATTGCAATCAAATAATCATTGTAACCATATTATTTTTCAACATTAATATTTAAATAGAAAAATAATATGGGAAACATTCATAATTATTTACGATATTAAAAACAAACCCAAACCCTCAAATATGTTATATTTGATATTCTGTCATTATTCAGTCATAATGACCCAGTGGATAATGACTACGTCCAATTGACATCGTCCATTGGATGTTGTCAAATAAAGTGAAAGGCACCAGACACAATTTTAGCAGATCTGTCGGCTGATTTCAATCCAATTGGATTTAAATCAACCGATAAAAGAATTTTAATTTTATTTTACATTCGCATATTGCGGTATATTGTACATAATAATATATATTATTTAAATACTATTATGTATTCATAATCAATAATAAATAGTCTGATAAATAATTGTATTATTATATTAATTTAAATACATACTATTAGCCAAGAGGTAATATTGGCTATTAGTTAAAAGTAAATATGTAATTTATAATATAGTTTATATTTATATTTACTACCTATATTTAAAAATCAGCCACATATGAACAATAAAAAGCTAAAATTTATATATGTTATATATTATTTATAAATGATAGTAGTAATTAATAGTATATATACTTCGAGTTCAAACACATTATCAGTTTTTGATAATTTAGTAATTAAATGGGGACATATATTGAAAAACTGTATATTTATATGCATTGGCTAGATAGCCTGTTAACTGTGCTACATTGTTTACAAAGCATTTGTATACATTGTTTACAAAGCATTATTTAAACTTCGTGACAGTGTCTTCGTACAATTTTAATATACAATTCAAATAATTTAATAATTATATCATATTGAATAAATATTTTTTTATATGTAATAAGTATACGATTTACTAATTATTCTATATATAGAATCTAACTAATATAATACACTAATAAATATACATTTCCCCGTATTTTTGCTTCGAAATCAGTTTTGGAAAACTATAGTATATAAAACTTTTACTATAATAGTATATATGCTATAGCATATATGCTCAAATTCTAGTTATAGCTAAATTAAAAATATACATTTTAAGTTATATATCACATTAACTATTAATATATCTAGTATAGTTAGTTATTTCAAGTTTATTTATATATGATATATATTATATTTTATATAAGTTTATTTATATATATAAAAAATTGTATGCTGAAAATAAATATGCATTTTCCTTATATTATATTTAACTAGTTAAAGTTCTATTGATATTAATGCAATATCTATATTTAATAATCAACCATATATGAACTACAAAGACAAGAAAATTATTAATATTTTTTTAACAATGTAAACAACCGTTCACAGCCAATCTTCTTTAACATTCATTATTATAATTTAAACCCAAGGGGTTTCACTCCGCTATCTCGCAATGCAAATATAGCGAATGTAAACAAACCCGCGTTTTTGTAAACAATCGCCATTGTTGATAGTTTTTTAATTCATAGATATATAAATTTCATTATTATAAATACTTATTATATATATATATAATCAAAATACTACCATATTTTATATAAATAATTGATAAATACAATACAATTATATAATGTATATATTATATATATACATTGTATAAGTGTATTTATTACAATGTATATATTATATATATATATATATATATTGTAACTATTTAATTTTTATTTATAAATGATTTATATAAATGCATAAAACTTGTATTGTGATTTTGTTTTATTAGTACATGTATATAAATTAATAAAATATAAATAAACATCATGCTATATATAATATATAAAAAAATAGTATACACATATTTGACTATACATGCTTTAATTTTAATAATTTTCGACATTTACGGATACCTTTCTTATTAAAGGTAATTGAAATATCATGATTTTCTTTTGATAGAATTGATTTAAATCGTATATGTACAAATAAATTAATAATAAAATCATTAATAAACGGATTAATAGTATTACAATTTTTACAGAAAATAAATAATATGTCGTAATTAGTAATAATACGCTTAGATAATTGACGAACATTACAAAGATGAAGTATAGAGTAGATATATTTAGAAAAGTAATATTCTAACTGCTTTATATATGCAATAAATGAATTTGTTGGTGATATTCTATTGTTTATATTTTTAGATTTATCCATTATATAAAGAAAATTGCTTGAAAATTCAGTTGAAACATTATTGCATATTAATTTAAAACAGTCAGAACAATGAAAATTTTTACAAAACTTTACGACGATATCAATACAAAGAGCTATAAGTGCATTATTCTCTAATAAAGGGTTAATAACATCATTAATAGGTATAACATCATCGGTGGTTAATAAAGTACACTTATTAATAGGTACATGCACTAAAGATTGAAATTGGTTTAGCTTAATTAAAAAATCACCTGCATCCATACTACAATTACTACCACGTATCTTTGCAAATATTGACTCTATACATATCTTTCTATATTCCGACATAAACTCAAAGACTGATGGATTATCACGATTTCCTCCACCATGCCTCATTCTAGAAAAGAAGTTCTCAACATTATCTTGATTGCAGTTTTTAAGGTATAATTTACTAATGGAATAATGTGATCTTAAATGATCGAATAAATTTAATACAGCAATTACATTACATTTCCAACCTAATAAACAAGGAAGCGAATTTGTATATCTTGAACCATTATATGTTATACTATTTAATATATTTAAGGCATTATTTAAAAAATCTAATGAAATACTATTAGGTACTAATACTGACTTATATGGGTTAGATGTATTGAGATCAGTTGAATTAAATATGTCAAATAAATTATTAAAAAATTCACAAAAGTCTGCTGTATATAGAGAATCTTTTGATAATTTTTTAGTTAATATTGCAATTGTACGAATTCCAGATGCAACTGACTGCGATAATACTTGTGTGGCTAAATTTACCCTCATTTTACTGAATGAATTTAAATCTACATGTTTATCTGATAGTTTTCCTGCTATTGCTATATTCATATCTTTTTTAATGTAATATAATTCTTTTATATATTTAAATGAAACGTCATTACCCCTAAAGTTAAAACCATCCTTATATAATCCATTTCTTATACTTTTTAAGAGATGTGGAGGATCATACATAAAAAATATAATATCATTTTTATGCTTGAAATATTGTTTTTCATTAATATTTAATAATGTACTACAACCCCGATTACTTGGTCCTTGATCACATATTACTATTTTGGTTATAAGGTTACATTCATGCATGTGATCAATGCATTCTAACAGTTTGTCATGTATATTTTTTGATGCCATAGGTCCCGATGATATGAAAAAACCAACTGGCTGTTTCCATGAACCACTAAGACTACGTACCATAAAAACTGTAATATAACTTCCTATGTCATTTGATCTATCACTTCCTCCCAAATCTTCATATCCTAAAATGCAATCTAAATTTTCATTATATTCTAGTTTTGTTTTGATGGCCATTTCATCAAATGCAATCACTACTAATAATTGTTCTGTGGTGAATTTTAATGTTTTTTGCTTAATGGAATCTAATATACATCTGTGGAAGCCAGGCTTTAAATCTATTAGTCGAATAGTTCTGTGTAAGGTAGAAATAGATGGTAGAGAAAAAGTTGTTTTCAATAATCTGTAACATTTTGGACTGGCATTCCACAGAGACATAGCAAACATCTTTTCCTTACTATTATACCTATTACCCTGAGATTTATTGTTTTGATATAATTGACGCTGCATAAAATTTTTGGCATTGATACTTAAGTTATTACTTTTAGGAGATACATTTAATTTACTATTACCCTTACACTTTCTTTTTAATCTAAATACTTTAGAATGTAGTTTACTAATGGATTTTCGCAAATGACATATCTGTTGACTTTGATACCTTATTCTAGATTTTAGTTTTAATATTTCCTTATCCTTATCTAATAACAGAGAACTTGATTTTAGAGATTCGTTCAGACAATTTGCATATGGTTCTTCTTCTTCACCAGCTGTATCCGTTAATGAATCAGTATTCTTTTCTTCTACTGCAATTAAAATTAAATTTTGTTTTAGTATATTTATTAAACTATTATTATTTATTTTATAACTTTTTCTTTTCTTCCTTTTAACTGGAGTCTTTACAATATGCCGCCGGGTATTTATTTGTGGAGGTGGATTTGGAGCATCGATTAGTGTTGGTAAGGCATTATAAATCAAACGTTTCCTATGTAATTTAATTTGAATATATTATTATAAATATTAAGTAGTATAAAGAACATATATAAATAAAGTTATATATAAATTATAAACCTTTCTATAGTATTATATTGATTATCAGCAAAGTGCCTTCCACATATCCTCTGATTATATACTGAATCAATACCTTCTTTTTTTATTCTTTCAGTAAGTTCACTATTTCGTGTATAAATAGCCCATTTCTTTCTCCTATATATTTGATTAGAATATAGAATATATATATATATTGGTAAATGTATATTATAGAATAAGAAAACATATATTATGTATATATGTGATATATATACAATAAAACAATAAAATTTCAATAATTTTATAAATATTTTATTTTAATAATATTAATACTTACTGATCGTGATCTGCAGGAAATTTGTGGAAAGGGTATTCATTATTAAATGAGTATTCATTGCAATTGATTGCAGAACACCTACTACCTTTTTTAATTGACATATTGCTAATATTCTAGAATATATAACAATTATTCGAAATTAAACATAAATCATCAACAATGGCGGATTTGATCACATGACCCTCAATTTTTCATAACATTACGAATTCTCAAAATCGGCTGAGTGAAACCCCTTGGATTTAAACTGTCAATTATAATTATATAATTATGATGTTTTTCAACATCTGCAATCATATAACAATGCCCAGTGAACCTTTGTATTTTATATACCTTTAATTGTCATGTATTATTCATTATAAAGTGATTGCGCATTTTTAATACCCTTTTAATTTTTAATATATCTTTATTTTCTAATCCTTTTGAATATACCCTATTTGATAAATAATAGTATATTGTCGTATGTAATTTTGGAACCCTCGCGTAATATTATCCTTAATCTTTGTTTACAAATCATTATAAATTAGAGATAAATATATTAGTATCACCTGAAGTATACTAATAATAGAGTATATTTAAATCTATAATATATTTTTATATAATATTTAATGAAAATTATTTTTCAAATTTGAATGAAATCGAATTTAGCATATAAAAATAGGCGTGTCTCCGATAATCGACTTGTGATAATACAAATATGTTATCAATGCGCTATAGTTATTTTTTGTTTAACATACTCATTTATAATAAAATCATTTAATAGTAGTTACTATTAAATTAAGTATTATATTCAATTAATCAAAATGTTATTTTTTAAATTACAATGTTTATATTTTGATAATTGACATGTTTATAAACAACCTGAGTGACATCTAGAACTTATTAAAATTGAATTTATATTATTCGGTATAATATATTAAATACTATTTCTTTTAAAACTATGAAAGAATTTATATATACATTTACTAATTAAATTTACTAATTTATAATACTTTTAAAATCATTTAAAATGTGTATATATAATATTGAAAACTTAAAAATATATTACTATTTGTGAAAGTTCCTAAATTGCATAGGTTCCAAAATTGCATATGACAATATATCGTGTGCCAGTTTAAAAAAAATTCAGGAATAAAAAATATTTATATACTTGAAATTTATTTTATAAAACACATGTAATTATTTTGAATTTAATATTAGACACGCCTATCTTTATTATAAAGTTCATGCCTATTTTTCCTTTTTTCACGTCCAAGCTTAACTTTATAATAATTAAATATTACAGAAAAATATAATATAGTAACATCCGATTTATATAATTATTTATAAAACTTTATCAATTCTAATATAATTTTAATAAGTGTTTCGTCATATTTACAAAGAAAATAAAAGAGGTCAGTTCATAATGACCAAATTGCACATGACTCTAGCCCCGATCTAACCAATGCTTATATACAATTCAACTTGTAAAATATGTGAAATATAATTATCACAATAATATTAATATCGATGAAAATTAGTAAAAAATCTAACCATGTAATAATTTGAATTTAAAATTAGTCACGCCCACGCCTATTTTTTGTATAAATGAAATCATAAAATGTAGTATTGATAATGTTAAACATTATTATTAATTATTATAACATTATTGTAGTAATATAATGTATTTTTATATAATTGTTTAAATTGTATTTACAATAAAAATATATATCACAGGAACTATGCCAAATTTCACATGACAATATATATGTTGAAAAACAAAATACTCTGGAGAAATTCCTATTTGTTAATAATATTAATAATTATCATAATTTCTAATAACATACATTTGTAAACATATTAGGAAATATATGTGTGTAAGAAATAAAATATATATCAAGATCCATTGAATATCTATAACATTTAAATCAACCATATGTAAACCATAAAGTCATTAAAATTGCACAAATTATTAAACTATTATTTGTAAAAAAAAAGAGAAAATTCCACAACCTCTCTGGCCAATGAATAGAGTTACAATTTTGGAAAATAGGACCAAAATAGGACCTATTACGTTTTTTAATCGCAGCCCAAGGTAATCTTGGTCTCAGCCAATCGAAATAGTAATGCAATCGTAGATTTATATGTAACATAGATTTACAGTTTTCATTTTATAATTTTTTATTTTAATCCAAGATTACGGTAATCTTGGTTTTAATCGAAAATCTATTATATATATTGTATAAGAACATATATATCAACATTGTTTGCTATGCTTGATCCCTGATTTAATAGTTAATAATTATATGTCTACATCACACTGAAAAATACATAATTTTATATAAACAATAGATGAATACATCAGATTACATTATTAATTCTGAAATAAAGTTTATATAAGAATATATTCCTTATGCGTTTGTAAATAGACTAATTGATTGACTAGTTTCAATTATTAATATATTATAATTAATGACTTTATTTAGTTTATACAATTTAATATAATAATTAAAGTAAATAAAATATTTCATTAATGTAATCGTTAAATATATCGTTAAGCAATACATTTATGCCGGATATAAAATTTATATAAAAAAACAATATTGTAAAGAAGTGTACAATAATTTTAATAATTTTTGTCGAATTTTGAATACAGTTTGTTGGTCAATTATAACACAATTATAACACAAATTGTGGAATTTATTCCAATGATTATTATTCATGTATTACAAATTATATTAATCGGTTAATTAATAATAACCAGCAAATCATATTTACGTAGGTTAATATTTCAGTTATATTCTATTTGTAATATTATATAATATACATTTTTGTCCAAATAATGACCTTGAAATTAAATAAATGAATAATATTAATAATAATATTATAATTTGTTATATTAATTTTATTAACATAATAGTTGTTTCTCTATACAGATAGTGTCAATCTTATAAAGTCTAAAAAATATATAGAAATAAATAATAATTATATAAACAAATCAGTTACTTTAATGATTAATTATTAATTTAGTATAGGGTTATGAATTTTGTATAAGAATTAGATATTGTATTGGCGTGATCAGAAAAAGAAGACGGAAAATAGTGAACGCGCTGTATAAAGCCATAGTTGACCCCTAGATGTTGACAACATCGTAACATGTTCTTTTTCTCTCGATAACGCCAACATCGGTGTACTGCAAATTTTCATCGAGTTTGCAAGGGTTCGGTAGTACATAGTTTTGACCACCTTCAGAACGACACTTAGTTCCGGTCTTGAATTCACCGTAACGTCAATACATTCATCAGTCAGTATATTCAGCTCGTACTCTATATCTACAATGATATGTATGGCTTGTGGGTTAATGTTCTAAATATATTATACGCGTAAGAACTATGATCTGTTTATAAATGATTAATGGTTATCTTTCGGTAAGAACGCATTCAATAAATCCCCTTTACACTCGTATATTGGGTCTTTTCTATGATATGCTTATATTAATATGATATTTCTTCATTGTATATTAAAATATAATTTCAATTCTATATTAATTTACCTTTTTTCTAGATAATATTTGAAATATTATAACATACTGCATACCATATTTATAAATTTATATATATACTTATATTAAATCTCATTTATTATTTTTAATTCTATTGTAGCTATATTAAGCTGTGATCTTTAATACTATACTGAATATTATATATATATATATATATATATATATATATATATATATATTGTCATGGAATACTTATTATTTAGAATGGCTGGTATTGCTAGTATCGTGAATTTAATATTTCATTTATTAAAAATGTCATGGATTACAATAATTACAAACATAAATAAAATGGTGACATTTTATACAAATAAACTAAGTAAAGGAATGATAAATATTATTATACCTCAACAATTACTTTAACTAGATTATATTAATTATTATTAAAACAAAATAAAATTATTATGATAACAATAAATTAAACAATACTCCTAAATTAGATGTAATTATTAAAAATACCTCTCAACAGATGAATTTAATGATGAACTAATTATTAAAGATGCATTTAATATTCGATATAAAAACCAGTTATTAACTTTTAGCTAATTTTAAAATATGGAATACAAAAACTCTAACTTAGTAGTATTAAAGACAGTGGCCTGGGTATCAAAGTATTTAGCTTATTGTTATTATGGTATTTCTACTAATTTATATTTTAATAGCTAATGCATTGTTGATATATAGATGGCAGAGCAATATCATTTAATCATTTATACAATGTAAAAATGGTTATGAAAATACTATCTTCTCTCTCGCTCTCTTTCGCTCTCTCACTCTCCATTTCTCTAACTAAGATAATATTTTATATTCTATAATAAGATATATATATTATATAATATAAATAAGAAACACTAGTTAACACAGAACTACAGACAACATATACAATATGTATTTAAATTGTAAGATTTAGAATATCTCTAGAAAATAAATAAATCTATTGTATATATAAATCTTTAGTGACTAAATAAACTTTTATCGGCGAAGCTGACTGATCGAAACATCCATGCTAGCGAGTAGACATCAGATTTCATATTGCAGATCTTATCCACGATAATTTCAGGAGCCACTGTGTAGTAAAACTTCAAGAAGCCCTCGCGATCCTCTTTATTTATCTCGTAGTCAAGCTTAAGATAAATAGAATCGTTACTTTCGTAATGATTCTAAATATTTACTCTAATGGTGAACTAAGGACATATTCGTATGTTATTTATTTTATATTATTATTTGTATATATTCAATATTATATACAGTATGCTATATTTAAAAGTTTATAAATAATTTATATTTTACTTTATTGGATATTTGTGAATAGGTTCTATGTATTAATATAGGATCAAAACAAATTATTGTTTGATATAAAAATTAATAAATGAATATTGTATTTGATTAATTCTATATAATCAAAAAACAAATATGTTAGGTAAATAATAAATAAATAAATCCACTAATTTTATTTATAAAAATTACATAATATAATTATTACGAAAATATTATATTATAATTATATTATGTATGATAATAGCTTGTGAATAAGTTGTTATAATTATAATATATATATATTATACTCATAAAAGATTTTTCACGACAAACCACATAATCGCTTTTGTATCGCGACATTCCGTAATCAACTAAGAAGATGTTGTACACGTCCTCAAAATATCCGTTAGGTAAAAACTTGCAACCCAACATGCTCTGTCGACCAGATATAAGAATGTTGTCGGATTTGATGTCATTATGGACCACTCCTGAACAAATAAATCACTTTAGAAATCCATTCCATATAGTATTTCATACACTAAATTTGACTAGCATTTTAATATTCAATTGTGCATAGAATATGTTTAAGATTATAAAATTATTATTACAAATTTTAAATATCATAAAGTCAATAATAAATATAATATAAATAATATTTATAATTAACTATACTTTTATATATTAACCCAACTTGTGAATATCTTCTATACCAGCTATTATAAGAACTAGAATCGATAACAAATTAATATCTTTAATATCAGCCTCTCCCAGAAGTTTATTAAAAGTTTGACTATTTGGAATATAATCCTATTAGAATTTGAAATAGTATTATTTAATAATAGTGCTATAAATGAACATTGATTTAATAATTGAATGTGAATAAATGTTACCATAATGATTACTATACATCATAGTGGTACACGTTTCTTATTAATGTTGAGTATATGAAATTCTATTTAATTATTCTCACTATAATATATATATTCTATTTATTATAATGTTTAATTTATAATAATAAAAATCACGTAATAATACAAAAATTTTCATATATTATTTTTTCTATAATATATATATATCCAGTATTTGGCCAAGAAAAGGTTATGTATAATATCGATATGATTAAATTACCAATTATAGCTCACGTTTTAAATTATAATATATATATAAAATAAAGTACCAACTTGAATAAGAGCATATTTGAGATATCTATTATCGTCTTGTAAAACTACCATTCCCCAGAAATCAGGAACACAAGAACAATTCTATTAAACAATTCTCAATTAGGAATATGGTATATCTACATATATTATATGTATAATGTATTACTTCTGAATCTTTAAAGTATAACTAACATATAACTATTATTTAAGAGTTTGTAATTGTTATAATTGTAATTAAATATTAGAAAAGGTAATTTTTAACATAAATTATTATCTCTAAAATGTGATCTATTACTAATAAATATATTATTTTATAGTTAACATTAGTTATAATATATATTGACTATATATAATCTTGTAAGGTTACTATTTCAATCTAGCTTTATAATCTAGCTTTATAATATAGCTTTATAATCTAGCTTTATAATCTAGCTTTATAATCTAGTTTTATAATCTAGCTTTATAATCTAGCTTTATAATCTAGCTTTATAATCTAGCTTTATAATCTAGCTTAATAATCTAGCTTTATAATCTAGCTCTATAATCTAGCTTTATAATCTAGCTTTATAATCTAGCTTTATAATCTAGCTTTATAATCTAGCTTTATAAGCTAGCTTTATAAAATAGCTCTATAATCTAGCGGTTTTAACTGTAAGGTGTTGAGCTATGCTGGCCTCCCAAATCACATCGACGTCTCTAGATTTATCCCGAAAAAAGATTTTCATTGCTAATTCTTTTTTCTCATTCATCCAGTTTTCAACTAAGTAAATATATCCATATTGACCCCTAATGTATACAGTAATATTATGCATATGTTTATATATAATCTATGATCTATAAAGTATTTCATTAAATATTAAATATTATGATTTTTAAGATTACATTTATTTTTAATTCTAAAAGTAGATAACTTCCCAGGAAGAGACTTGTTAAGTGTGAAATAAAGTGATAATTTATTTGGAATCACAAGAATATCTAAAATATTCCTTTACTGCCACCAACCTACTGACATAATGTTCTGGTGTATTTTCTCCTCTTACATATTGTAAAGTGTCGGGTCCTACTTGCCAGATACGTGGACAAGTTGGCATTCTAGTTAAAACAGTGAAATACCGATGTTTCATTTTCTCTAACTCATCTTCAAAGAAAATTATATATTTATATATTACTTTATTATTATTAATATTTATATTTGTATATTTAAATTGAATGTTGTTAATTCACAATTATATGATTTAGAATATGTCCAGTTATATTTAAATAAATATACAATATCATATATTTATAAATTGAATACAAAAAGTGAATATTATTAATAATTATTATTAATCCTGCAAACTATCAAAATAATTACATTTTTTGCAAAGTATTATTTAGTTAATATTGTTTACATTTGTAGACAAATCAACAGATTTTACATACATATTACATTTCTTTGTTTATTACCATGTTATAACTAAAAGTATAGTAATATATATATATATATATATATATATATATGTAAACTATCTATACTTTAGTAGTTTTATACTAGGACAAGTTGTATACCTATTTTGTCTGACCTTTTGCATTGATATGTTCGAGACGAGGAGGATTCTTCTCCTCTCGAGTTTTCAATTGCAAAAATCCGCTACTCTTCTTTAATAATTCGGTAGATCGTAGTTTCTTTGTTTGCAAATACTGCAGAGAATTTGTTATTGATTAGTTATTGATTAGCTATTGATTAGCTATTTATTAATAAGTGATTAACTATTAATTAGCTATTAATTAGCTATTAATTAGCTATTGATTAGCTATTTATTAGCTATTGATTGTCTATTAATTAGCTAATGATTAGCTATTGATTATCTATTGCTTAGCTATTGATTATCTATTGATTATCTATTGATTAGCTATTTGTTAGCTATTGATTTTCTATTAATTAATAAGTGATTAGCTATTAATTAATAAGTGATTAGCTATTAATTATCTATTAATTAGCTATTGATTAGCTATTTATTAGCTATTGATTATCTATTGAATATATATTGATTAGCTAGTGATTAGCTATTTATTAGCTATTGATTATCTATTGATTAGCTATTGATTGTCTATTGATTAGCTAACGATTAGCTATTGATTATTTATTGATTATCTATTGATTAGCTATTTGTTAGCTATTTATTTTCTATTGATTAATAAGTGATTAGCTATTGATTAGTTAGTAATCAGTTAGTTAGTGAATAGTTGGTGATTGTTGTTGTACCCAAAATATGCATGAGACTAACGATATATATATGACATTTTAATTTATAGTAATCTGATAATCCGCAGATAGATTTTGAATTACGGAAGGTATAAAGATTATCCTTTCTAAAAGATTTGGTCCAATTCATCAGTTCACTTAATAAGTGTAGCCATATCCGTATAGTGATAAGGCTACTAATTAAATCTGTTCTGAGATCTCGAAGAGATTTGGAAATAAATATAATAATATATAAATAATTTTTTTTGGATAAATGAATATCGTTCCGATAGTATAATCCTACGAATAATTAGATCAGTTAATAAACTATAACTAGCATTTATAATATATTGATATATTATTGTTTACGTTGATATCTTCCTCACCCTGGACTAATTACTTTAACTTAAAACTACATTCCGACTAAAATAGCTATATGAAGATACTATTAACCCAGCAGCACCATAGTTTGGTAATTATATGTATGTATATGGTTATTTTTTACAAAACATTCCGCATATAACCATCCATATAATTCCTCCCACTATGGATCAGTTGATATCTTATTTACATATATAGTATTTAAATATTTTCCATCAACGAATCTTACCACACAGTTTCAATATAAATATCTAAAGTTCCCCATCGACTAGACCACAGTTACAAACTAGATATAAGAAACATTATTAAATGTAAACATTCTTTTTAAAAACTTACTAACTTACATTGAAAATATGCCAATATCAATATTTAAATCGAATCTATGTGTAATCGAATCATTATTAAATTACTAAGCACTATTGAGTTTCATCAATCTGACCGAACATACAAACTAACTGACCTGTAATCGAGAATGTTTACAGCGAGATCTTTTATCGCAAGTCGATTTACTGAAATTACACAGAGTAATTGAAGATGTAAGAGCTACATCTTTATAGGTGCTGTCTTCTTCTTCTGACGAAAGTGTGTTAGTTGATAGCTTCGCATTGCTGTTTGACATCTCCATATATATATATTAATATATATATATATATATATATATATAAATTAAAGCTTCCCTATCGGTAAAGTCATCGTGGGTGTATTCTAATTAATCTCGTTTGATATTTGATATTTTATTATTATATTAAATAAAAAATTGCTTTCTATTTATTTATCTATTATATTTTATTTTATATTTAAAATAAATTATTAATTATTAAATACAATTCTACGTTGGTCTATTTATTTGATATTGGCAATTCAGATGTTGAGCTTGCTTTTCGTTTTACTTTGCAAGTAATACATCAATTATAACGCCATTGACAAGGTCTCAACAATAAGTATACCAATTGAGATAATGATTTATGTATAATAACTATAAATGAAATTATATAGTATTCAAATATCATCGAAATTACTATAGGAATACATGATCACACACGCACACACACACACACACACACACACATACACACACACATACACACACACACACCCACACATACACACACACACACACATACACACACACACATAAACACATACACATACATATATATATATATGTATATATATATATATATATTTATATATATATATATATATATATATATATATGTGTGTATATTTATATATATATATATATGTATATATATATATATATATATATATATATATGTGTATAAACTTCTTTGGACATTAGAAGGATTCACCACCAAATCGGTTTCATGTATATCTGATAGAATATATTCTTGTATATCTAATTAGTTGTGTTCTCTTAAAACAATTACCTTATATGTTTTCACTCGAGATATTGAAGCTGTGGGGAGTATGGTTACCATATTCTAAATATTTAAACTAGTTAGCATCTGACGTTGTGTGGGAGTAGTTACTCCCATAATCATGAGGTATATATACCGTATATGGTACACGGGTTGATTTGATCCTTTCTAAAAAAAGTTTAAGTGAAGTTGTTATGTAATACCTACTTTAATTGTCAACTATTGTATATTATATGTATATTATTCTCCAGTTAACATTAATTTATTTATATTAAATGTTTTGTGATAGACTGGGGGAGTTATGAATCAAACGAAGCTTGTATATTCATTTATCTTTTTATTATTGATATTTTGTTGTTTTTTTTTCATATAGATTTATGTATTTATTACTCAAAAGACTAGATATATATATATATATATATATATATATATATATATATGTGTGTGTACCTTATAATGTTACTATAACTGTTATTATATATAATTTATAAATTAAAATTAATAATTTATTATACTTGTAATCCAAAAATCAATTAATTTTTAAATTTCAATTTTAAAAATTAATTTACAATTCCCATTAAAAAAGTAAATGTCATATGTTATATATTCTCTTGTCATATAGTGTATATTCTAATGAAACTTTTACAATAATCTTAGAAATCAATACAAATGTATCATTAATTTTAATAATTTATTGTTTTATCAGCTTAGTTTGAGATGGCATCAGTACAGTGCAATAAACACCAACATTGGCCGCATATGAGATAATAATATAAGGCGTTCTATGAAATATCTATAATTTCCCCTTGTATTTGAAGTCGACACCTTTAATGTGGTTGACTAGCCTGTGAGAATACAATTGATAACATATTAATATTGCAAATAATATAATGAAGATAACCAAATATACATATATTTCTAATTTTAATAAAAAATTGATGATACAGTGGCAGAGTAATATATTCAATATTGTATTAGACATTATAATACTATCATAAATAATAATATTATTATATATATATTATCATAGATAATATTATCTATTATTATCTATTATTATCTATGATAATATTATCATAGATAATAGTCTCATGTCCGTCATTTCCCACTAACCATGTCTTTGCGAAGTCGACAGTTGCCTGGTCGACTGGAGCTGAAACTCCTCCTAACTTCTTCACAAATTCTGCGTGCAGTTTTTTGTGGCTTTCTGCATCGGCGTAGTTGGCGGCATCTAGCATTTTCTGATGTGGAGGTTCGGGGGTGATATAATTGTGTACGGGCTATATAATAAATGTATAGACCAGTTAAAATATTACCCGTCTATAAATATATAAACCAGTTATATATGCAGACAAGTTAGAACTTGATATTTAATAAATATATAATAATAAATAATAATCTAACATATAAACGAACTAAAAATAAATATCTATTAACACATGAGAACTAATAATTATTTAAATTAAATGTCACCACATTTAGACAAGTATAAGAAATCTGATGGAATTGATTAGAATTTAAGAAGTGATTAGAAATGATTAGTTGGAATTGTCTGCGAAAGTTAATGATAAGCGAAATGTACGTGGAAAATTTGTGATAAGCTCACACATCTTAAGGACATCGTATGGTCTATTATGTATATATTGGAAAGTTACTAGAAATATTGTATGGTGATTGGTGTCGATGATAATTTTTAAATATGTAACAATATTATTTATTGAGAACCAGTATATTTTATATGTCAGAATACCGATTAGTTATAGAATATTTGTAATCTCATTATTTGGTAGCCTACAGGAGAATCGATAAAGCTATATGATAAATATAGTATTATAGATTTATTATATATTTGTATAAGTTATAAAATTTAACAAATAACCTCTTCATTTTTAAAATGTTCAACGACTGCTTTTACTAAAATGTCGACTTTTGATTGGTTACTGGGATCAGCTGCCATGTCAAAGATACCTATGAATAGGCCTTGGTGCTCCTTGTCGATAGATTCGTACTGAATAGTTTCATTATTTTATCGAGTCAGTTTGAAGTCGTTAATTTAAAAGTAATGATTTCAATACTTTAAGTTAATTAATATTATAACCTAATTTAGAAATTATTATAATTATTAATAACTTAATCAATATTGCAAAAATATTTCAAGAAAAAATGGCTTATTAAAATTTAAAAATCGTATAATAAAGAATATATAAAAAACTAAAAATTAATACATTTTTATAATTATAAAGAATGTTGCAAGTTTAAATTATCACAACTAATCAACTACAGCGAACTAACGAATACTTTGAATTCATCGGACCATACATAGGGATCGGGAATTGCCATTTCAAAGCTACGAAGTTAATGATACTAAAAAAGGTTGAGTTGGTCGAAGCGGATCTTGAAGTGTTTCTGCGAACGACTTGAAGTACGAATACTTGTTGAATTCGAATCGCGAGTATTTATACTCACGCGAAAACCGCCACGAGGCAAACGCACGCAAACGCCCCGCATCACGGTACTTACCCAGAAAGTGAATCCTGCGATGAGAGAATATCTCTCCAGATTGCGTAATAGATATGTCATTATACGGGTTTCTAAATATAGCACCGACACGTACTCCGAGTTCTCTGGTGATGAACATTTTCAATTTTTTCCGTACGTTTAGTAATATCGCCCGTTTCACTCACAGATGTTTTAGAAAGTTCTATGCACAGTACGATAGAAAGTATTATTATATAATTACATATTATACATATTACTTAATTGATAATAATGTTAAATAAATTAATTTAAATTTATAAATGTAGATATTGAATTTATATATTATTTAATATTTAATAATATATGTGTATTTTATAATAACAAATGTGTATTATATAATAATAAATGTATATTATATAATAATAAATGTTTATTTTATAATAACATACATGTATTATATAGTAATATATGTGAATTATATAATAAAATAATCGTATTATATAATATTATATATTTATTATATACTACTATATTATTATCTATAATACTATATATATTATACCACATGTGTAATTAATACTATACGTGTATTATATAAGTATATATATATATATATATATATATATATATATATATATATTATATAATATTACATGTGTATTATATAAACTATATATATTTAGAATATTTAAATTAAAAATTCAAACTTATTCTTTGTGCATTGACGATATCGAGTTAGATATCATTGGTCATAAACTTATATGTCTACTCTGAGGGACAATGAGATAAGCTTTGTAATGGTTGGTCTTCTGACCTCATGTAATACCATTGTAAAATTCGAGCAATTTAATCATTAATAATAGCGACGATGTGTATGTATCGATTGTGTATATAATTGTGTAGAATGGTTTTGATAACAAATGGGTAAATTAAGGCCATCCACGGGGTTGTAAAAATAAAAGTATTATTATATTTTTATATTATTTAATATATTAATTTAATTTATATCATCTGTTAAAATTTCGAATTAGAAATAAATTATAAAAAAGTGTTTATAAAAGCTTATTATTTATCAATCTTAAGAAATGTATCAGATTTTTCATTATAAAATGGAAACATATATCATATACATTTGAATAATAGAAGTAGTGTTCATTTATAAAATTGTATCTAGTTTTATTTAAATTAAAGTATGACCTTTTGTTTCTATCTATAATTACAAATGATAAATGTTATGATTATCAATTATTTTTTTCTATCACTATGGGCATTAATACCACTACTACCAACACCACCAACACCACCAACACCTACAACACAACACCACCAACACCGCCAACACCACCAACACCACCAACACCACCAACACCACCAACACCACCAACATCTACAACACCACCAACACCACCAACACCACCAACACCACCAACACCACCATCACCGCCAACACCACCAACACCACCAACACCACCAACATCACCAACACAACACCACTAATAACACTACTACCAACACCGCCAACACCGCCAACACCACCAACACAACACCACTAATAACACTACTACCAACACCACCAACACCACCAACACAACACCACTAATAACACTACTACCAACACCACCAACACCACCAACACAACACCACTAATAACACTACTACCAACACCACCAATACCACCAACACAACACCACTAATAACACTACTACCAACACCACCAATACCCCCAACACCACCAACACCACCAACACAACACCACTAATAACACTACTACCAACACCACCAACACCACCAACACAACACCACTAATAACACTACTACCAACACCACCAATACCACCAACACAACACCACTAATAACACTACTACCAACACCACCAACACCACCAACACCACCAACACCACCAACACCACCAACACAACACCACTAATAACACTACTACCAACACCACCAACACCACCAACACAACACCACTAATAACACTACTACCAACGCCACCAACACCACCAACACACTACCACTAATAACACTACTACCAACACCACCAACACCACCAACACAACACCACTAATAACACTACTACCAACACCACCAATACCACCAACACAACACCACTAATAACACTACTACCAACACCACCAATACCACCAACACCACCAACACCACCAACACAACACCACTAATAACACTACTACCAACACCACCAATACCACCAACACAACACCACTAATAACACTACTACCAACACCACCAATACCCCCAACACCACCAACACAACACCACTAATAACACTACTACCAACACCACCAACACCACCAACACAACACCACTAATAACACTACTACCAACACCACCAATACCACCAACACCACCAACACAACACCACTAATAACACTACTACCAACACCACCAATACCACCAACACCACCAACACAACACCACTAATAACACTACTACCAACACCACCAACACCACCAACACAACACCACTAATAACACTACTACCAACACCACCAATACCCCCAACACCACCAACACCACCAACACAACACCACTAATAACACTACCACCAACACCACCAATACCACCAACACCACCAACACCACCAACACAACACCACTAATAACACTACTACCAACACCACCAACACCACCAACACAACACCACTAATAACACTACTACCAACACCACCAATACCCCCAACACCACCAACACCACCAACACAACACCACTAATAACACTACTACCAACACCACCAATACCACCAACACCACCAACACAACACCACTAATAACACTACTACCAACACCACCAATACCCCCAACACCACCAACACCACCAACACAACACCACTAATAACACTACTACCAACACCACCAATACCACCAACACCACCAACACAACACCACTAATAACACTACTACCAACACCACCAATACCACCAACACAACACCACTAATAACACTACTACCAACACCACCAATACCACCAACACCACCAACACAACATCACTAATAACACTACTACCAACACCACCAACACCACCAACACAACACCACTAATAACACTATCATCAACACCGCCAACACCGCCAACAACACCAACACCACCAACACAACACCACTAACAACACTACTACCAACACCACCAACACAACACTACTAATAACACTACACTTACAACTATCAACACCACTACTACTACCACTAGTATATAAACTACCAACATAACTACCACAAATATCAAACCCACTATCACAACTACTAATAATATCACCTCTATTAACAATACTACAAGCACTAATAATATGATGATCGACACCATATCAAATACTACAAAGCGGGAGTACCAAACATTCCAAATAACATGACCTGCTTCAAATGCCCCGTTACAATGACTACCATCGCTACCATAACATCATTACTTTATTTACCCCTCTGAGGTTATTTAGCCACAGGTGATAATAGTACAATAGCTTTGTTATAAATGCATTATTATTATTATACAGATTAGTGAACTTTATTATGTCGAAATAAACACTTCAACTGATTTCTGGACGTGCGAATGTATGTAAACAACATCACGCCATTGGCTACACTGTACGTCGTACAGTAAAGCCAATATAGTAAAGAGACCAAGGTATGTGTACAAACGCAATGCACATACTGGTATACCTGTACACACGCACGTACACACCCACTCACGCACGCACGCGCACGATCGTATACAAACACACGCGCACTCCCTCTAACGTTCTAGAACGCATTCCGGCAAACACACGCAAACTCGCGCACAAACCCGACACATTAACATTAACATCCGTGCAACTTATTTACACGCATACAAATGACCATTCGCAACGTACATATCGTAACGTACACGCACAACGTGTGTCGCACACGCACACATTCTCGCATATACGCACACACATATATACACTCACAGACTCACTTATACACACGCATACACCCATATACAATTGCAAACACACATAAGTACACAAATAAAAATACAGAACTAACTAATCAAACGATCATTACAAATATGTATTACATTAATTGTTCTAATTTTGAATACTTTAATATTATATTACAACAGAGACAATGAACAATTAACACTGTACGAAGTGGTATCAATAAACTACAAACAAGATCCGACTCCACTGTCTTTCTTACGTAACTAAAATGGCTGAGATTCAAATAAAATCTATAAACTAGTATGCATAACACATAGTCCAATTTATAAAAAAATACTCGAAGTTATCTAACATTCCACATTACGAAACTTACCATATATGGAACACTATACTCAACGGACAGTAAACTAACTGACTATTCACAACTAGTTTTCCTACTTAATGATCCCTTCCTGTGGAAAAATTTGCAACCCAAATTACAATTAAAATACAAAAAAATCCTTCAAATGAAATTACTCGTTTTCTTAAATTCTACTCGTCTTACATGACCAGACTAATTAATCTCATACGTGATTTTGTTACACTTCCACTTAGAAATTACCGACTAAATCCTCTTCGCGTACGTCCTACGCACTGAACACATATACTGTTTCACTCCCGTTGCCATTCCGTATCACCCACGTACACTCACTCTCCTATTTCACTTGTTATACATCGATCATATATACCTTACGCATTTCATATTATAGTTACATTCGACAACGATATGTGCACGCATGCGTACACGCGTATACATGGTACGTTGTACACGTGTACACCTATATAGACTAACGCGTATATAGACGCACGCGTACACATATGCACACACTCACAAGCACACGTACACATATGTATATAAATACACACTCACCCACACACACACACACGCACGCACGCACGCACGCACGCATACGCACACGATACCTGGAATTCATACGGATGTTGCATTAGGAAATTATATAATACCGAGTTACACTACCATCGTAACTACTAGTCCATGTAGGGACAAGTTCTACTTTTTGGCTCTACTTAAAGTCTCCTCAGTTATCCGCAAGTATTTCTTATCGGCTGGATTCGTCAGTCGTCCTATTATTTTGGGAAACTGAATTTTCGTCGTACACTGAATGGTGTAACCAAGGGTTGGTATGTTACGTAACCAGTGATGCGAGTAATAAGCCAACTGTTGCGCAATGAGTTGTCGGGACATGGTGATATCATCAGTTAATCATTTAAGAAATGAGCGACATATTAAGCTAATAAATACACTTGAGTATCCCCCGCGATGGGCTGTAGGTAATACTAGAAGATGCAATGATGTACTTAATAAAGTATATACCTCTACATATGATATACATCGTGACTTACCTCTACCTATTCCATACATCGTGACTCACCTCTACCTATGATATGACATACGTCGTATGTTCTTAGAAAATATTTACATAATATTTATATTTATACGTACAGAGTATGACTCACCGGAATTGAGAATTAGTTGATAATCCAGAGATTAAAATTGACTATATCATCAGCACTGTCATACTGTCACGTATACAACTTACATTATAACTATCATTACAACTACAACTACCACTACAACTACCACTACAACTACCACTACAACTACCACTACAACTACCACTACAACTACCACTACAACTACCACTATCTCTACAACTACAACTACCACTACAACTACCACTACAAATACCACTACAACTACCACTACAACTACCACTACAACTACCACTACAACTACCACTACAACTACCACTACAACTAATACTACAACTACCACTACAACTACTACTACAACTACCACTGCAACTACCACTACAACTACAACTACAACTACCACTACAACTACCACTACAACTACCACTTCAATTACCACTACAACTACAACTACAACTACCACTACAACTACCACTACAACTACCACTATCTCTACAACTACAACTACCACTACAACTACCACTACAAATACCACTACAACTACCACTACAACTACCACTACAACTACCACTACAACTACCACTACAACTACCACTACAACTAACACTACAACTACCACTACAACTACTACTACAACTACCACTGCAACTACCACTACAACTACAACTACAACTACCACTACAACTACAACTACAATTACCACTACAGCTACCACTACAACTACCACTATAACTACCACTACAACTACCACTACAACTACCACTACAACTAGCACTACAACTACCACTACAACTACCACTACAACTACCACTACAACTACCACTACAACTACCACTACCACTACCACTACAACTACCACTTCAATTACCACTACAACTACCACTACAAATACCACTACAACTACCACTACAACTACCACTATAACTACCACTACAACTACCACTACAACTACCACTGCAACTACCACTACAGCTACCACTACAACTACAACTACAACTACCACTACAACTACAACTACAACTACAACTACCACTACAGCTACCACTACAACTACCACTATAACTACCACTACAACTACCACTACAACTACCACTACAACTACCACTACAACTACCACTACAACTACCATTACAACTACCACTACCACTACCACTACAACTACCACTTCAATTACCACTACAACTACCACTACCACTACCACTACCACAACCACTACAACCACCACTACAACTACCACTACAACTACCACTACAACTACCACTACCATTACCACTACAACTACCACTACAACTACTACTACAACTACCACTAGAACTACCACTACAACTACCACTACAACTACCACTACCACTACAACTACCACTACAACTACCACTACAACTACCACTACAACTACCACTACAACTACCACTACAACTACCACTACAACTACCACTACAAATATCACTACAACTACCACTACAACTATCAATACAACTACCACTACAACTACCACTACAACTACCACTACCACTACCACTACCACTACCACTACCACTACCACTACCACTACCACTACTACTACCACTACCACAACCACTACAACCACCACTACAACTACCACTACAACTACCACTACAACTACCACTACCATTACCACTACAACTACCACTACAACTAACACTACAACTACCACTACAACTACTACTACAACTACCACTGCAACTACCACTACAACTACCACTACAACTACCACTACAACTACCACTACAACTACCACTACAACTACCACTACAACTACCACTACAACTACCACTACAACTACCACTACAACTACCACTACAACTACCACTACAACTACCACTACAACTACCACTACAACTACCACTACAACTACCACTACAACTACCACTACAACTACCACTACAACTAACACTGCAACTACCACTATAACTACTACTACAACTACCACTGCAACTACCACTACAACTACAACTACAACTACCACTACAACTACCACTACAACTACCACTTCAATTACCACTACAACTACAACTACAACTACCACTACAACTACCACTACAACTACCACTATCTCTACAACTACAACTACCACTACAACTACCACTACAAATACCACTACAACTACCACTACAACTACCACTACAACTACCACTACAACTACCACTACAACTACCACTACAACTAACACTACAACTACCACTACAACTACTACTACAACTACCACTGCAACTACCACTACAACTACAACTACAACTACCACTACAACTACAACTACAATTACCACTACAGCTACCACTACAACTACCACTATAACTACCACTACAACTACCACTACAACTACCACTACAACTAGCACTACAACTACCACTACAACTACCACTACAACTACCACTACAACTACCACTACAACTACCACTACAACTACCACTACCACTACCACTACAACTACCACTTCAATTACCACTACAACTACCACTACAAATACCACTACAACTACCACTACAACTACCACTACAACTACCACTACAACTACCACTACAACTACCACTACAACTACCACTACAGCTACCACTACAACTACAACTACAACTACCACTACAACTACAACTACAACTACCACTACAGCTACCACTACAACTACCACTATAACTACCACTACAACTACCACTACAACTACCACTACAACTACCACTACAACTACCACTACAACTACCATTACAACTACCACTACCACTACAACTACCACTTCAATTACCACTACAACTACCACTACAACTACCACTACCACTACCACTACCACAACCACTACAACCACCACTACAACTACCACTATAACTACCACTACAACTACCACTACAACTACCACTACCATTACCACTACAACTACCACTACAACTACTACTACAACTACCACTAGAACTACCACTACAACTACCACTACAACTACCACTACCACTACAACTACCACTACAACTACCACTACAACTACCACTACAACTACCACTACAACTACCACTACAACTACCACTACAACTACCACTACAAATACCACTACAACTACCACTACAACTATCAATACAACTACCACTACAACTACCACTACCACTACCACTACCACTACCACTACCACTACCACTACCACTACCACTACCACTACCACTACTACTACCACTACCACAACCATTACAACCACCACTACAACTACCACTACAACTACCACTACAACTACCACTACCATTACCACTACAACTACCACTACAACTACCACTACAACTATCACTACAACTATCACTACAACTACCACTACAACTACTACTACAACTACAACTACAACTACCACTATAACTACCACTACAACTACCACTATAACTACCACTACAACTACCACTACAACTACCACTACAACTACCACTACAACTACCACTACAACTACCACTACAACTACCACTACAACTACCACCACAACTACCACTACAACTACCACCAAAACTACTACAACATATTTTACTACTACTATTACTATAACTACCACCACTACTACTACCACATATTTTACTACTACTCTTACTATAACTACTACTACTACTACTACCACATATATTACTACTACTGTTACTATAACTACTACCACTACTACTACAACATATTTTAATACCACCATTACTATCACCACTATAACTGCTAATACCATATCTACTGCAAGAAGTAATTTCACTATCATCACTATAACTACAATGTCACCACCATCAATATTACTGTTATAACTATTACCACTATCACAAGTACCACTATCACCAACAATTACCTTCGCAACATAACAAACTAATATCCTCTGCAATGTGCGCATCCCAAATTAGTCACATGCATACGACCATAATAAAAAGACCCAACTTAGACGAATTCGACTTGTCCAACAACGGCCCACTTTCTATTAATTATTCTTATTATAGAGGCTTGGACATATTGTCGACCGCTGAATCAACACTGACTGCTACGACCACTAGAAAGCAAATGCAAACGGAAGTGCCTCACACGAACACGTATAGAAACATCCCGACTCACATATCGCCCCACTTCTAAATCGTCACGAAATGAGTACGGTGAGTATTCTCCTGGATCTTATTCGCGGCCTTACCTCAAACTATCTCTGCCTTAAATATATCTAAACTGAAACATTTCTATTCAATATGTAGCCTGCTACATTTGTTTAATGAAACATCTCAATAAGCTATATAATACACAAACTAATTATAAATGTCAATATTATTTTCAACTTAAATTAAAATTCGTAATTCATATCAAACATATCTGCATTTACTTTACTTTACATACTCATTGTTATTCCAACCCACTTTCTACACATCACTCCATCTCCTCTACCACCTTCATACCAACCCGAAATTACTTTAATAATATGCATCATCACATATATTACACACATACATATCTACACACACATACACCCACACACACCCACACGCACATACACATACACACATCTAGACACGCACACATCTAGACACACAAACATATTTATACACACACATATAACTACACACACATATCTACACACACGCTCACATACACACACACATACACATACACATATATATGCACTCACATACATATCTACACACACACATATCTTCATACTAACATATCTACATACACATAACTACATATCTATACACATACATATATACAAACACATGTATGTACAAACACACACATATTTATATACACACATATAACTACACGCACACATACACACACACATATACACATATTTATATATCTACACATACATACATATCTACACATACGCATATCTACACACGCATACACCTTCTATCTAGACTCCAGACTCATTTGGACATTAATACACATTCGCCAACCTCTACACGTGCAAACTCAGCGTTGTAAATATAAGACAACTACTTACAATACTCATACACTTCCTTACCTGATGTCCTCACCTTTACAAATAATATTCTAAACCTCTACAAACCTCCCAGCAAATTACCCAATATTCAAAGTAAGTTCCAAAAATCCTCAACTACCACTGACTCATAACTCATCGTCTTCGTAAAATTCCTCCAATAAGCTACAAACCTAAATACCTTCCTCCTTTCGTCACTCTTTTTATATCCTTTATAATCACCCTCCACTTAATACACTTTCTAAACAACTCACATATCTTAACCTTCACATACCTTCCTCACCTTCACATTCCTTCCTTACCTTCACATACCTATATCACCTTCATATATCTTCCTCACCTTCACATACCTTACCCACCTTCACATTCCTTCATCACCTTCACATTCCTTCCTTACCTTCACATACCTTACTCACCTTTACATACCTTACTCACCTTCATATACCTTACCCACCTTACCCACCTTCACATACCTTCCTCACCTTCACATACCTTCCTCATCTTCACATACCTTCCTCACCTTCATATCCCTTCCTCACCTTCACATTCCTTCCTTACCTTCACATACCTTCCTCACCTTCACATACCTTCCTCACCTTCACATTCCTTCCTTACCTTCACATACCTTCCTCACCTTCACATTCCTTCCTTACCTTCACATACCTTCCTCACCTTCACATTCCTTCCTCACCTTCACATTCCTTTCCTCACCTTTACATACCTTCCTCACCTTCATATACCTTCCTCACCTTCACATACCTTACTCACCTTCACATACCTTCCTCACCTTCACATACCTTCCTCACCTTCACATACCTTCCTCACCTTCACATACCTTCCTCACCTTCACATACCTTCCTCACCTTCACATACCTTACTCACCTTCATATACTTTCCTCACCTTCACATTCCTTCCTTACCTTCACATACCTTCCTCACCTTCACATTCCTTCCTCACCTTCACATTCCTTTCCTCACCTTTACATACCTTTCCTCACCTTCACATTCCTTCCTCACCTTCACATACCTTCCTCACCTTCACATACCTTCCTCACCTTCATATACCTTCCTCACCTTCACATACCTTCCTCACCTTCACATACCTTCCTCACCTTCACATACCTTCCTCACCTTCACATACCTTCCTCACATTCACATTCCTTCCTCACCTTCACATTCCTTTCCTCACCTTTACATACCTTTCCTCACCTTCACATTCCTTCCTCACCTTCACATACCTTCCTCACCTTCACATACCTTCCTCACCTTCACATACCTTCCTCACCTTCACATACCTTCCTCACCTTCACATACCTTCCTCACCTTCACATACCTTCCTCACCTTCACATACCTTCCTTACCTTCACATTCCTTACTCACCTTCACATACCTACACATACCTTCATCACCTTCAAATTCCTTCCTCACCTTCGCATACCTTTCTCACCTTCATATATTTACTCACTTATGGGTTAAGAGTTATACCACTCCTTGATAAATACCCTCCAACAAATACACTCATTCATAAACCTCCTCACCTAAATACCTCATTCTCGTATTACTTCACCTTCACACTTAATATCCCAGTCCTCCGCTCACTACATACCTCCGCTAACTACATACCTCCCTAGCACACCTTTACGTGCACAATCTTCTACAACACCATTCACCCACCGTCTAGGCACCAGCCTCCGGAAATACTAAGATATGATGTACACGAATTTGCGTGTTGTTGAAAAAACTGAGATAAAGGCAGTTTGGAGAATAATGTCTATTAATAAACAAGTGTAAATTAATAACCTTGCTTCATCGCATAATCCCGGCATAATAATAATTAAAAACTAATAAATATTAGTGTATATAATATTGCAACATACATATATGATGTGTATAATATTGCAACATATATATATGATGTGTATATTTACGTGTGTGTATGTATGTGTACGTTTGTGTGTATATATGTGTAAGTGTGTGTATGTATATGTATGTATATGTGTATTTGTGCATGTGTATGTATAAGTGTGTTTGTGCGTGTGTGTGTATGCGTGCGTATATATGTGTGTGTATTTGTGTGTTTCGTGGATGTGTATGTGTGTGTATGTGTGTATGTGTGTGGGTGGATATATAAGTACGCGTACTTACAACTACTACATATTCAAACACTGAGGTGTGTTATTCTAATGAATTGAGATCGAGGTAAATAAACAAATCATAACCTTTTTAGTTGTTTTATAACACGCAGACATTTTATTATGAAAGACATTCTTGGAGGAGAAGAAATCCTGCAATCGAGCAATCATTTAATTACACGTCACCAGATGTTATGCGTGTATATTACGTAGGTATATTACGTATGTATATTACGTAGTAGATTCGTTTCCATTCTGAATTGTCATAATAGTATAGTACTACTTAATCTAATATCAATAATATGACGTTATTATAATAGAATTTGAGTGAAATCGAGTCTAATATTCCTAATAGTAAATTAATTTAATTCAATATATGTATTATCTATAATTATTTAATGTGTTATGATATAGATTATAGACCTTTATATATTAATAATGCTAAATTTAATTCCTCATCGTGAATTAATATGAAATATAAATTAATTAATAATAGCCTAAATATAGATTACACAATATATTAATTAATATTAATTAATATTAGTAAAATAATAAATAATATTAACGATTTACTTGTAATTATTAAGAATACATTTAAATACGTGAAAGCATATCTTTTTAAATACCAGAAGTTTAAGCCATATACAAATTTGAAATCCATAAATGCGTTATTAGCTCTGCATGGTATAGGCAATGTATAAACTGATACAGTGTTATGTAGATGGTGTCAATATTCGTATACACAACCACATAACAGGTGTAATAATGATGTTGATATCTCATTGCATATTTCCCACACTTGC
>OZ038317.1:20719293-20997117 GCA_964035775.1 Osedax frankpressi
ATATATATATATAAATTTGATACTTGGATTATGCAATTCGTATGAAAGATGGGCATATTGTAATATTACTACAGTTGTTATTCGCTGACTTGGTGCACGTACAATACATACATACACCCTATGATGTACACTGTACAATGTACAGTGTACAGTGTACATTGTACACTGCATACATACACCCTATGATGTACACTGTACACTGTACACTGCATACATACACCCTATGCCGTACACTGTACACTGTACAGTGTACACTGTACACTGTACACTACATACATACACCCTATGATGTACACTGTACACTGTACACTGCATACATACACCCTATGCCGTACACTGTACAATGTACACTGTACACTGTATACTGTACACTGTACACTGTACACTGTACACTGCATACATACACCCTATGCTGTACACTGTACACTATAGATATTGTACAGTGTACTATGTACACTGTACACTGTACACTTTACACTGTACATTGTACACTGTACAGTGTACACTATACACTGTACAGTTTACACTGTACACTGTACACTGTACACTGTACACTGTACTCTGTACACTGTACACTGTACACTGTATACTGTACAATATACACTGTACACTGTACAGTGTACAGTGTACAGTGTACAGTGTACAGTGTATAGTGTACACTGTACAGTGTACAGTGTACACTGTACCCTTGTATAGTGCACACTGTATTCTCACATCCCATACAGTACAGTACACAGTGTAAAATGTACAGTGTATAGTGTACAATGTACGCTGTACACTGTACGCTGTACACTGTAGACTGTGTACTGTACACCGTACATCGTACACTGTACTCTGTACACTGTATAATGTACACTGTATAATGTACAGCATAGGGTGTAAGAATACACTCGATCCCACAATCCGCTACGTACATCATTTGATGGAGAGGAGGTTTACGTGTAAGCGTGTATTGGGCGGCAAATACAAAGTTACGGACATGTGTCATATTGAGTGGAGGTTTCCACGTGTTATTATGTGACCTGGTCCAATAGTCGGCCGTTACATATTTTAAACAAATGCCCTGGCTACCGGATAAACACGTGACATTTAAGACCGTACAACTATAATTTATAACCTATAAAATTATTTCGAACTCGTAATTTTGAAATTACTACAACTGGGACCATCTTAGAAATGATGCATACCATCCAACGTATTGCTAACTCATTCAGGTACGAGAATTCTGCACTGGGAATTGAGGTATATAATATATTCTTATAACGGTATTTATCACCTATAAAACGTTGATAATAAATAATAAAACACGTAGAAAGTATTTTATAATGCAATTTCATAACGTTTAATTGTATTATTGAGGATAGAATATGTAAATAATATATTTCAAAATATGATCTATATAAAATATTTATATGTATTATATAATCGTAAGCTCTCCATTGTTCATAGAACATTACAACATATATGTCATCATATTCATTCTGTTTTCCAAAATATATTCTAGAAGATATTCTATAAATCTTTAAATATTTTATGTCAAATAATATAGTATCTTCAAATATACAACCAGTCAATACAATTCTCAATTATTTGTTGTCAATGAACGCATATAGCTTCTTATCTGATATGTTGTAGAATCTTTAATGTATGATAATGTTATCTTACATTCTTTTAAAAATATAAAGTATATATTCTTTGATATATTTACTATTTTAATATTTTATATATAATATAATATATACAATTGTGACATATCATATTTGAATATATATATATAAATTATATAATTACTATTCTATATTAGATGATATTACAATTAATGTATAATTATATATTGATTTATAATATTATAATATAATGTCGTATTACATTTGCTAATTAAGTCTAATTAAATCACCAATAGAAAAGAAGAAATCCTTAATAATTATTCTCGTATAAAGATATTGAATACATTATTATAAACATCAATATAAACATTAAACTATTATAAAACATAGTTTTTAAAAATTAATATGCACGGACATATCTTTGTTTTCGCAATACGAACAATTATAAATTTGAGTTGGTTTTCAGATAATAGTATATTATAATATCAATAGAATAGAATATTAATATTTCAGGTATTAGACTATTAATATATCAAGTAATAATAAGTTATCTTCGTAAAATTTAAATAATTTTAGGCATGAACAAATTTTTCTAAAATCGTTTACGACGTTATATTGCATATCTGTTAACTTATATAGTTTACTGTTCTAATTATAACTGAACTCATTCTCTCACAGTATGACAAATATAAATATTACCCTATTTATTTTCTATTTAAAAGCAAGTTAAAAAATTAAATAAACACGTAAAATCTGTAATCTGTGTAATGAAGTCAAAACTATATGCATCTAATGTCTAGTATGCCTCTGATAGTTGATAATTGTAGATTTTATTTATAATACTTAAATTTATATTTATAATACTTAAATTTATATTTATAATACTTAATAATTAAATGTTATATAATGTATAAAATGAAAAATTATCATAATTAATAATGTAAATATTATAAATAATATTTGATTATGTATTAATTATGATAGTATTGATTGATAAGTAGTAGGTTATAATAATATATACTCTATATTGCGTGTTGGTCATTATAGTGAGCATATGTAACAAAGAGCTATGTTGAAAAGATAACAGTGTTGATAAACCTCATTTCCAAATAAGATCAAATAAATCTACACATATAAATATTTAAAAAATTACAAATCAAGTTATATCAATAATTAATGAATATTGTTTGCAATAGTTTGTCAAGATTGAAATTTAATATTATAATTTAATTGAATTCTGATATCATTTACCATTAATTTCTTTAGTAGAATTTAAACAAACCATAAAATTATGTTTTAATAATGTTTACAAATTATTGATTCGTAGTATCTATATATAGACAATATATATATATATATATATATATATATATATATATATATATATATATATATATATTGTACCTATTTGATAATTAAATATGTATTGATTTATTGATTTAAATTATATGTAAAATACATTTGATAATATCCTCCTCGTCAAAAGAATATTTTATTATCAATTAGATTAATAGCAAAACCATCCTATGTTGTATGGGAATACAGAAACTTTGTTAATAATCAGTATAACTATCGTTATTAGATATATTGCATAACTAAACTTAAAATGTATAAGACAAGATGTCCAGTTAACTTGACTATTAATTGAGTTATATTTAGTTATACTCAATTTAAACTATTATATTATATTGCATATATTTACTAAAAGTACATGTAATATATCATCACTCGTCACATATAGGCCAGGTTTGTATATATGATGTAAAATATAGAAATGTAGCCTAACTCTTTCAATATATAAATTATTATCAATATATTTATGTTATGTTCATTATAGTTCAACAAGTATACCAATCGTATAAGATATAATATACCTATTTAAATGCGAAAAGTAATATTTAATTTAACATATTTTATCCACATTTGTTTAGTAATTTGCATACATGAGGGTATGCTTGGAATGTAGGCTACTTCGATATATAATGATTTGAAATAAAGTAAATTAATGAATTGTTCAAGCAAACCGAATCGAAAAATTAATTATATAAAATTATATAATGAAATATGAAAGTAAGCAGTTGGGCGGAAACAAAAATAAAAATAATATTCTTGAGAAAATCCTGTGTTTCAAGTTAACGGGAAATTGAGATCCTTGTATATTTATTAACAATTGTTAAAATACGAATGTAAATGATTAGATTTAGATAAACTGTACATATATATTTGGTAAGTGCATACATATTATATCTACTATAAATTCTAAAAGTGAACAGCTGCCAAATCAACAATATGACTTGAATTCTCATAAGATTGCTTGCAAATTGCATGATCGCCTATCTTGAAAGTCTCGACACCTTCTACTTTAATCGACGTCAATGTTCCCTCTTCATCTCCCCTTCCGTCGATTGTAGTTTCAAATGCGGGCGGCGGAGTACCCGGCGGAAAGGCGTGTCCGGACTGGGCGGAGTGGGCGGAGTTACGGTCCTGCGGTACGTAGTAACACTGAACGGACGGAGGTAGCTGATGTCGACACGGTTTCAAATCGTACGTTTCGCGATGCATGGTTGCAACCTATACAAGATTAAAGACGAGTATGATAGAATTGGGATGTCGATCCACGTTAGTTACTATGTAAATTCGCTACAATGTATGCGTATCGATTATATAAAGCAGACGTAATATTTAAATTAGTATAATAAAGGTGTACTAACGGCTTGCGGTACGTCTAGTTTGAGGCTGGCAAGTGAATGCTTCTTTGGTTTTCCGAACCATCCTTTAGTCCATTGCAAAGCGCACAACTCCACATCCAACAGCAGATCCGACATGTCGGGGCAGAGACCATCGTATACTATGACGTCATCAAAGCATATCGTATCGGGTCGTGTGCTATAAGAGGGTGTAGTATTAGTTATAACTGTTTATCTATGTGTGCATTTACGATATTTTTAGTGAGATACTAGAATTCATCTAAATACATATTATTATTGGTTTTATGAGGCAATTGAAGAATTGAAATCCACATTATACTGTATTATTAAATATCATACAAATAAAACATTTATTTTAAACAGTTACATTATATCAATTGTTAAGTAAAGTTATCTTTCGAATACATTATAAATATTTAATTTTTGAAAAGTATTCTATTATGATTTCTTTTATAAATATATAATATTCAATTAATAGATATGTACATTCAACATATTAATAAATACAGTTAGAAGTAGAGTTTCGCATATTAATTAATAACATATATTATCATTATAATTCGTTATGTTACGGAAGAGTTTCACTATATTTAATTGCGTGGATTTAAAGTAGCTACTACACTGTACTCATGGAATACAAACGAGCATTGGCCAACCTAGAGGCAATGGAATTAGTGGCAACCCTTTCTGGTAGATTTACTCTTTTGGTCTTGCGTTTGGTCTTCCCTTTCAAATCAGGTCGCAAGTGACATCTAACGTAGACACTGCTTATTTCGCATATCGAGGCTATTGGGAAAATAGTGGTGAGTGATATAAGAACAACTATTGTTATCTAGAGTATTTTATGTGTAGTCTATAGTTCCGAAGATAGCCTAGCTATCATTTCCTAGAGTGATTATACATATTATTTGTTAATGATATAGTGATAATAATTCAGTCAAAAGTATAACTATACTAACTTATAAATAGACTAAAATATAACTAGACTAGAGTATAACTATACTAAAGTATAACTATCCTAAAGTATAACTAGAATAAATTATAACTAGACTATATAACAGCTATTCTAAAGTATAACTATATTATAATAAACTTTATAAAATTATAACTAGAATAAATTATAAGTATATTAAAGTTAACTAGACTATAGTATAACTAGAAAAACCTGCAGGAAATAAAATATTAAACACTTTCCAAATTCTTATTTTCAATGTTTTCTTTTTTTCGTTAAACTCGAAACTGAGTTCTATGTTTGCTAAAACTGTAAAGTGTTTGGTGTGAAAGAACCATATACAAATAAACACTGTTTTAATTATAGATAACTATTATAATAATTCGAAACTGAGTTCTATGTTTGCTAAAACTGTAAAGTGTTTGGTGTGAAAGAACCATATACAAATAAACACTGTTTTAATTATAGATAACTATTATAATAATTCATTATCATTATTATATATTTTTAAATAGTTATAGCTGGTTATATAACTATTGATACATATGGATAATAGTATTATTGTATAGCATATACTATAGACAGAATATGACGAGTCCAACATGCAGGGATAAATAGAGTATAAACTAATAATACTAGTAATATTTAATATATCATTTGTAGTGGATTTAATTCTGAATAACTTAAATTTTTTATAATTTAAATACAATATAGTTTATGTGAAGTAATATTATATTTTGACAAATTTTAAATGTTGTATTTTAATATTATAATATATTTTCTATACATACATTAATTATAATATTGTACTATAAGAATGTATCGCATTTCATTTGTTATCTCTTCAGGTATAATTGTAATTTGTGGTGAGACATACTGGTAAATTAAACTTATTATAATCGCCTATAACTTTTTACTTTTTTAACTTAAATGAATATAATGTGTACTGTTATGCATTATGTAGTAACACGTATATGTATTATATGTATATAACTGCTACCTTAGAAAATTACTTTTAGAAAATCTAATGGTCATTTAGGTGTCTGTTATTAGGGCCCAGGTTCCTGAATACCAGCTACCGTTAGATAATAATGGCCCGTGACCGTCGGCCACCTTACAATTAAAGGTGATGATACTAGTTTATTATTAATATCCATTCAGAAATTGATCGATTAATAGATTTATTTATTAGCCAAGCTTGGCCTATAGGCTACAGCTATAGCTTGGCTGTGGTGTTTATCGATTTGATAATGTCAAATTAAACGCAGGCATTATAAAATAATTATTAAAAAAGTGTATTAACTTCTGAATTGAGAATTCATAATTATTAACGATAACATATAAGTAAATCAATAAAATACCCATCAATTGATTATTCTGGCATTTATGCGGCAATAACTTAAGCTATTAATAAGAAGACGCGAGAATATTTAATGTACATAATAATTTGAAATTTTCCAATATACAAAGTAAGCTACACAATATCATAATTATTACGCAATAGGAAATTAGTTAACTAACAAGAACTCGATACTATAGTATCACTTATGTAATATAATTATATAATATGTGTAGAGTGTAAACACAGAAGTGTGTATAAGCACAATATATAATTTAAAATATACAGTTTATATATACTTCAGAATTCACACTATAATGGATATAGTATGTATACATATTATACTGACCATATCTGTTTATAAATTATAATTTTCTTATGGGCAAATATGTTAACTACGGTAGTATACAATATATTAAAATATATTATATATGTTATACGAAGCATAAAAGTATAAGACAATTATGAAGCCCTAATGAAGATATGTCTACTTTAGCAGACAAAAATGACATATATCATAAATTTAATAAATATATCAAATAACCTAGTAATTTTTATATACTTAATAAACTATATATTAATATATTATATATCAATTAATTAATATTTGTATACGCATGATTATAATGATTGTAATAATTACTTGAAATATCAATTTCAAATCTATTTTATTAATGTATATACTAATTACACGTATATGTGTAATATATACCTTTATAAGTAATACTATCTGTTTATTTCAAATATTAATAATAATTATATTAATATAAATAATACATAATTGACAGTTTGTAAATATTGTAGTAAAACATACATTTATTACATTTTACGTAAGAGTGTATGCGATATTTAATAAGTATTTACCATATTATATTATTCGATGAATATTAATATACATATTAATATTAATATTAATATTAATATATGAAATAATATTAATATAAATATATTACATCAAATTATTAATAATATATATATTTAGTACATATATGTACAATGTGTATTCTGCTAACATATTTTAAATATATATAGATTCTACAAAATAAACCAATATACTTTATATTGTACTTTTTGAATTATTCATTTATTATTAATTAAAAAAAAACGCATGAAAATTAAAATATAACTTTTATTGTTTAGACATATAACGTATTAACTTCTATTAATGACTCGAATACCGACAGAATGACCGGTATTAATGAATACATGACACTGTTAAAATTGTCCATTAAATCACTATAGGTGTATCATTATTTCAGAATATCGAGGATAAATACTACTTAAATACTACTTAAATACTACTTAAATACTACTTAAATACTACTTAAATACTACTTAAATACTACTTAAATACTACTTAAATACTACTTAAATACTACTTAAATACTACTTAAATACTACTTAAATACTACTTAAATACTACTTAAATACTACTTAAATACTACTTAAATACTACTTAAATACTACTTAAATACTACTTAAATACTACTTAAATACTACTTAAATACTACTTAAATACTACTTAAATACTACTTAAATACTACTTAAATACTACTTAAATACTACTTAAATACTACTTAAATACTACTTAAATACTACTTAAATACTACTTAAATACTACTTAAATACTACTTAAATACTACTTAAATACTACTTAAATACTACTTAAATACTACTTAAATACTACTTAAATACTACTTAAATACTACTTAAATACTACTTAAATACTACTTAAATACTACTTAAATACTACTTAAATACTACTTAAATACTACTTAAATACTACTTAAATACTACTTAAATACTACTTAAATACTACTTAAATACTACTTAAATACTACTTAAATACTACTTAAATACTACTTAAATACTACTTAAATACTACTTAAATACTACTTAAATACTACTTAAATACTACTTAAATACTACTTAAATACTACTTAAATACTACTTAAATACTACTTAAATACTACTTAAATACTACTTAAATACTACTTAAATACTACTTAAATACTACTTAAATACTACTTAAATACTACTTAAATACTACTTAAATACTACTTAAATACTACTTAAATACTACTTAAATACTACTTAAATACTACTTAAATACTACTTAAATACTACTTAAATACTACTTAAATACTACTTAAATACTACTTAAATACTACTTAAATACTACTTAAATACTACTTAAATACTACTTAAATACTACTTAAATACTACTTAAATACTACTTAAATACTACTTAAATACTACTTAAATACTACTTAAATACTACTTAAATACTACTTAAATACTACTTAAATACTACTTAAATACTACTTAAATACTACTTAAATACTACTTAAATACTACTTAAATACTACTTAAATACTACTTAAATACTACTTAAATACTACTTAAATACTACTTAAATACTACTTAAATACTACTTAAATACTACTTAAATACTACTTAAATACTACTTAAATACTACTTAAATACTACTTAAATACTACTTAAATACTACTTAAATACTACTTAAATACTACTTAAATACTACTTAAATACTACTTAAATACTACTTAAATACTACTTAAATACTACTTAAATACTACTTAAATACTACTTAAATACTACTTAAATACTACTTAAATACTACTTAAATACTACTTAAATACTACTTAAATACTACTTAAATACTACTTAAATACTACTTAAATACTACTTAAATACTACTTAAATACTACTTAAATACTACTTAAATACTACTTAAATACTACTTAAATACTACTTAAATACTACTTAAATACTACTTAAATACTACTTAAATACTACTTAAATACTACTTAAATACTACTTAAATACTACTTAAATACTACTTAAATACTACTTAAATACTACTTAAATACTACTTAAATACTACTTAAATAGATATATTTTAATAAGTTTTGTTATTTTATTTTATATAAACGATCTCGTATGGCAATATTTAAATAATTTTCAAAAGTAACTCATTATTTTTATTCTTCAACTATAACTTATTTATTATATACTATTTTTTAAATGGTAAACAAATTCTATCTAACTAAATAATTATGAATTGTTTTAAATATGTAAATATATAATAATGTATTATTTACACATCTTATGAACTAGAGGGGTGGTCGGTATTACCTATTGGACGGTATTAGGTATCTCTCTTCTAGTTACATAAAAGTAGAATGATATCCACCAATATATTCATACTAAATTAAATGCAGAGAAGATCACGTGATTATTTTTAATATGACAAATATGTTCAGAAAAGAAATATAAATTATGTAAATAATTGATTTATATTCATTTAAATGTGTCATATTGAGGTATTCCCCGTAGAAATGAAATACATTATATTTAGTAAAATGATACTTATTTTAAGAGTTGAAATATTTCTTTATACTAACATTGTTGATAATATGAAATTGTAATATACGTGAACATATTTAAAATAGTAAGAGTATTAAATCAATTTAAATAATATAATCATGACATATTTCGATAAAATATGAATATAAATATAAAAATGTTATATTTATATATATATGTATGTGTATGTGTGTGTGTGTATGTATATATGTATGTGTTAGTATGAGGAGTGTATATATATATATATATATATATATATGTATGTGAGTGTGTATACATCGTACACTGTACACTGTACACTGTACTTATATATTTATTTGTTTAATAAATGTGAGTGTGTGTGTTTCTACTTCCTGATCAATAAGTATTATAATATAAATTATATATTATCATTATCATTAATACAGTGATAACATAATAATGATCTAATCATAGACACTAGTATGAGTATATAATATCACTGCATACACTACGATACCTAATATATTTGATAAATATATTTCAAGGTTTTAACATTTTTAATTTATTCCGAATTCCGAATTGTATATAATATTTAGTAAATTTAAGTTGTCGAAAGTGAATTAAGTAAGTGTAAGTTATTTGATATTTAGAAGTCTACTAACTTTGCTTAAGCGGTTTCACTACCATGGATATGGGTTGCGTATTATGGCACGGTTCTTCAATTGTATTCATATTATCTGTATGCGAGATTCAATATATCTTAAACCTCGTAAATAATATGTTGGCCGCATATCGTATACGATAAGGAGTGCAAGGAGTGCACTCAGTGCATATAATATGGGTATTTTTAATACGAATATATACAAATTAATAATAAAACACTCTCCTAAATATTAACTCGTTTAGATATAATGTAGTTCTAGAATTATATACAAGAGTTGTGTATAATAAACTCTATTGAATAATAATAATCTTGTGGTTCATTATCTTTATTATATTAACTACCAAATATTATATGAATACAATTGTATGCTGGCACACTCAATTTGGCCAATTGTAAATGCATACATATGATCGCGAGTATATATGGATGTATGTACCGAATTTGCAGTTTTAATTTATCTATAGGAATATAATAAACATAATTGAATTGAATTGTATTTAACCGGTATTATCATTGGGGATCAACCATTCTGACGAGTTTAACAGATCTATAATTGTAATCATATTGAATTCTGAAGATTGGTGCTTCTCCTGAGCTAATTCAGAGGGAAGGCGATAGACCAGGGAATCCCGAAGTTGTGGATTCGCTAAGTGGAATGTAAGGAATTCCAATTAGACATTATATACATAGCAAAAAAACAATACAGTCACATTAAACTGCACAAGTAAATACAATAATGTTATACTTTAATCATAGATCTAACTAATAATACCTGGTGGTCTTCGTATCTAGAATACATAAATTCAAATCTATATTTGTAATACACATGTTACGTAATGTTGTTACGTAATGTTTACTTGTATTTTCCTAGTATTTAGTATCTATTCGTCAAAGTGCATAAATAAATAAATTCAAATATATTTTAAAAGCTATATCATGTAAACAATAACTAGGACGATCTTATAAAACATATTACATTATAAACTAAAGAGTATGTTATTATTTTAAATCAATTTATATTATTCAACGATGCATATTTTTTAGATGTTTTAAATTTTAACAATTTATTTTATAAAAATGAAATCTAAATATGAATTTATTCATATTTTTCTATATTACTATTATATAACCTAACTCATGAGTATAAATATGGAGTTATAAAGTATATTCTGAATATTCCCATCCTCATTATAATCCAGAATAACAATAGACACGTTCCAAAGTATGGTGCATACGAGACGATAAAAGCAAACCTCCGTATTTCAGCAACAGTTTTACCATATCGATATCTGCGACGTTAACGGCTTCCTGGAGAGGTGTCCACAGGAGAGAGCCTTCGCCGTCCACCGAGTAGTTTCCCTGCTTTAGTAGACATTGTAGTTCCCTGGTGTCTCCCATGCGAATGGCTTCGTGAATCGGTGTGTCCATAACGTCTGGTGTACCTTCTATATATACATTGCGTTCCATGTATGTGTGCGCGTAAATTATACATAAACGCAATAATAGATTAATAGAACTTAATTTTTTAAGATAAGTAAATATTATGATTTTAATATATCCATGCATTGATAAAAAATGTCTATATTCTATAACAATGATTATTCTAATGTGTATTGAGGATGCATTTACCTTCTATATATCCTTAGTTATAGCTAGTATAATATTGTATAATATTCCAAATTGTGTATAGTTTAGTATATTCTAGTGGAATAATGTGAAGCTACATTAACATAACATTTTGATTAACTAATACTTTTAGATGTATAAATCTAGACCATTAATGAATAAATTATGCGTTATTACATAATTGGTTGTACTGATTTTAGCAAATACATATTATACATATTATTAGCTCTATACAATATTAAATATACTATCACATGTAATATAAGTATTGAATCAACAACAAAGTATTGTATTTTTAAATGATTTCAGTTTACACCTATACTGCTTACCAGTATAGGTGTATTTTGTATATGTTCGTGATTTATTAAGTATTTGATTAGACATTTCAAAATATCTAGCAATCCATTGAATGTAAGTTGTATTTGCGATAATTGATATTTACTGTATCCAACTACATCGAAACTGCAGCATGATAATTTAAATCATTTTCTACGAATTATTCTACATTGAGATCGGGCTTTGTAATTTAGTTTAATTTAATAAATACCAATACTAATAAAGTCGTGATAATTACAAGAACGTATTTTTTTGAGAAAACAACATATTAAGACGTACTGAAATAGTACTAGTATTACTGACTACACATATATTTACAAGCTGATCAATATTTCGCTATAGCATATATATAGATATTATAATTATCAAACATATCATTACAGAAATTAATTAAATGAATAAAATAATATAGTGTACATTATAAAAAATATAATAACTAACTTAATATTAATTAATGAACAATCTACTTATAATAGTACTACTTATTAATGTACTTACTACACACAAACAAACTTACTAGTAATAAATTAACGTATTACTGATAAACGAACTTAATACTAATAAACGAATTTTCTAAAAAAATAAACTAACTTAGGTTAATAGTACTTACAACAAATGAACGAACTTACAACAAATAAATGAACTTACAACAAATAAACGAACTTTCAACAAATAAACGAACTTACAACAAATAAACGAACTTACTACAAATAAACGAACTTACAACAAATAAACTAACTATTAATAATCAAACTTAATACTAATAAACGAATTTCTAATAAATAAAAAAACGATCTACAAATAAACGAACTTATTACTGATAAATGAACTACAAATAAACTAACTTAAATTAGTAGTAATTTATAAAAATAAACTTAAATTAGTAGTTATTTATACAAAAAACTAACTTAAATTAGTAGTAATTTCTACAAATAAACTAAATTAAATTATTTGTAATTTCTACAAATAAATTAACTTTAATTAGTAGTAATTTATACAAATAAACTAACTTAAATTAGTTGTAATTTCTACAAATAAATTAACCTAAATTATTTGTAATTTCTAGAAATAAACTAACTTAAATTAATAGTAAATTCTATAAATAAACTAACTTAAATTAGTAGTAATTTCTACAAATAAACTAACTTAAATTAGTAGTAATTTATACAAATAAACCAACTTAAATTAGTAGTAATTTCTACAAATAAACTTACTTAAATTAGTAGTAATTTCTAGAAATAAACAAACATTTGTAATTTCTATTTATAAACAAACTTATTACAAACAAACGAACTTAAGTTCATACGATAGTAATAAGGGTAATAAGTATACTTATTACTGCTTATAAGCAATACTAATAAATTAACGTACTATTAAACTAACGTCTTATAAATAAACTAACGATCTAATAATAAACTTACTACTAATAGACGACTTTACTATTCGATATATCAGGTAGCACGTTCTTACTATGTTAAGATATAGAATACATTTTAATATGATAGAAAATTAAAATTCACATAAATCAAGGTATTAATCAAATGTGTTCATGAACATCAAATACTTACTTTAATTAATTAAATATATGGCTACATATTATTTAACATCATATTAATTAATAAATATTTATTAATAAATGAATGAATGTTTTATAATGAGAACAAAATAATTCAGACAAATGTAAATTAGTTGTATATAACTGGATATAAGCCACGCCCTTGGATACCTAAAAACGCATTCTAATAACCGAAATCAGCAAACTGCGTTCTATATATATTGTAATTTAGAAATCTATTTACTTAAATAGGACTTTACATTAATATAACAGCATTGTTGTATCGGTGTATCCATTAAGTATACTAAGTTTTAAAAAAACAATATATATATATTATATATATATTAACAAACTGTAGATCATATTTATGTTATATTATTTGAATTATTTCACTTCATTTTTTTAAACCCAGAACATCTGATTCATATTGATATGCATAAGTTTAAATTAAACTACACAAAAGTGCTTGGTATGGTAAAATTAAATACATCGAATACGTTGCAATGCAATATTATTATTTAGCATCAAAGATTATCTTATTAATCTTGGATAGTATTATATATGTTGTGTTATGTCCATCACTATTCTTGCAAAATGATCTTGCATTAATATATATTAAAATACAAAGTGAAATTCAATAAAAGTATACAGTAAAAAAGAATTAATTAAAACATTATTGTTTATATAATTAAAATAAATAATTTATATTTATATTAATATTTATATTAATTATATATTATAAATGCATATATTATATAGTATTTTATTAAATAAATATGATATGTTAATGTTAATGAATAAGAAATGTATTAATTTACATTATATATATAATAAATAGTTGATAATTAATAATTAAGCAAACTTTAATTAAAAAATATAACTATATAATATATACATATTTGATAATAGTAATATTAAAATATTAAATAATATAAATACTGTTTTATTATATATTAGTAAATAAATAAATTATATTATACTATAGATTTGGATTAAAATAATAACTATACTCCAAATCTATACATTAAATTAAATCTATAAAAGTATTGAATCTATTAATAAAATATTTTTCTTTAGTTTAACATAAAGGTCAATATAGAGTTCACAATTTAAAATTAATCCTATATAATTTTTAAATACAATTTATATAAATGACATCTATATTAAGAAACAATATTCTCAGATCTTTACTATTAATCAATAAATCTACATGGTAAGTAATGTCAATTAATAATGATAAATAATTATAATATATACATATATTGTGCTATATTATGTAGGCCAAGCATTTTAGTATATAACTGAGGATAACTTAAAAATTCAAAGATTTTAAAATCGACAGTATTTAAACTTATGCAACATCTTTATAGTATAAACTCACTAATATTCTAATTATTTCCATAATTTATTAACAATGTGATTTCGCTATTAAACAATAATAAGAAAGTCAACTAATACAGATACTGTAAATTCTAAATGTTTTGACACTGTCTTGGTTACACGAAGCGCACTGTGTCGCAGAATAATATTACTAATATAACGTCATAACTGATACATGGTATTGTACAAGCTAAATAATATTTATTTTGAAAACTTTCTAGTAAAATCAGTTATCAATCGATTTAATGCGACATGCATGTATCTGTAATGACGAGGATGATAGCGGTGCCAAGCTGTATGTTTGAGTGTACAGTTAATTAGTATTTGTGATTACAAATTATTACTAAATACGCTTGCAACTTAAAGATAAAATGAAGTCACTGAATGTACAGTAGCATGTCAGACTAGTTGTTTTTTTAAATAGTCCTCTAGAGAAGGTCAATATATTTTGAAAGATATATTTTAATAGAACACATTATTACCGTTTTAGTTATTTCCGATATTATTAAACAATAGTTGGATGAGTTAGGTAAGGATAAATAATGTATATTTATTTTAAAGAACTTGCAAAATTTTATGATAGTTATGTAATTAGATAGTATACATTATTAAATATGATAATTTAACTATCTTTTTATTCCAGTTTTCTACCTTTGAAGCGAAACATTGTTATGGATGATGATGGTGACATCAATATTATGCAAACAACTGTTTCCTTTATAAATAATAATAACGAACAGCAATCTTCATTATTCTTCGATTCATACTCTACAGAGGTAGTTGTAATGTGAATATGTTGTTTTTAGAAATTTAATGATATTTCCAATAACAAAATCGATACGTTTTAACAATATCTTTCAGGGCTTCAGAATGAGCTCAGGAATTAGAGTAATAGGACCAATTGCTATTTTTCCAAGATCACTTCTACATTGGAGTGTTAGTTAATTATATCTATTTATTAATAAAAAAGTAATCAACAATTAATATATTTAATATTTATGATACAATTAATTTATATTTAATAGTAATTTTACAAATGTAAAATAATTATAAAGTAATTACATTTTTATTCTTGTATACAAATTTGGTTTTAGATTTCTGGAATAGAAGATATCAGTAAAGAAAGTCTATCCTTATTTACAATACTTCAACCAAAAATTGGTATTCCTATATTTATAAAAAATATTGATTTTATTATATTATCATTAAAAATATCAATTAGGAGTATAAACAAGTTCAATGTTGTCAACTTGGAGGAAATTGTCAGTATTACTAAAAGCAGTAAGATGATCAATAATAATGTTTCCTTATTAAGATATATTGATACTTGGAGTTGGTGAAAAAGAAAATGTACCAAAACTATCACCGGACATTATGTTGCACCTTCGTACAAAACATATCAACGTTGAAATTTTACCAACGGTTATATAATATAACAAATTAATGATAAATATATATTTTTCTATATGATATTTAAATTAATTAATGTTAAAAATAATTGTAGTTTAAATAGAGATTGTATAAATCTTCCCATACTACACTACCAGTTATATTATCTCACAAAGTCAAGTCATAAATCGATGTATATAAGGTAAAAAAAACTATTTAGACGCATTCATTACAATGTATTTATTTAATGCACGCAGGACCAGGCATTGGCTACTTTTAATTTTCTAAACTCTGAAAATCGCTTCGTTGCCGGTGCCTTTATTCCCCCAAGTTATGTTGTTTCCAATGTCGATGAGATTCTACCTCAAGAGGAACCTCTTAAACATGGTTCTAATTAATGCAATATTTCTTAGACATGGAGTTTAAGAACTAGCGATATCTATATAGTTCATAAATAAACAGTTCTATTTGAATGCGATTCTCTACATAATAGATTATCGTTATAGTTATATGTTGATCAAGGTAGTTTCTAAATATTAAATTTCATCATTCGATGTCAAATGCCTTCATACATATATCAAGTTTATTTGACCATCGGTTACATTGACAGGATTACTAGAGAATGAAGATAGTGACATGACTTTTGGAGACTTGGTAAATGCGACTAAACAACTGCAAGATGAATTCTCATTGGCCAGGATGGAGTTTGTAAGTGAGCGGACATGTTAGTTTTGAAAAAATGAACTCCATTGAAATTGCACGATGCATCTGTGATTTTATGCTCATTTATACCTATCGCTAAATGATATCTCATGCACGTGTATATGTAATATCCGAATTTATTCATATTTTAATAAATCATTGTATTTATTATTAGTAATTTAATTAATGTTGAATTATTTAATTATAATTTAAATATTAATAATTTTGATTTTGCAGCAAAGGAATTCGGGCATATGAAACCACAAAGTTGGGAAGAATTAAGGAAAAAGTGTAAACCAAAATAAATATTGTCATTTATTTATATTTATTTCATATTGACTCAAGTATAAAAATATCAATATTGCATTTGTAAATAAAGGAATTTCAGAAAATTAAACATATTGTTTCAGTTCTTTCTCAAAATACATGGCTAATAATTCTTTTTTATTGATTTTTCCCATAGAATTGGTTTTAATGCTGTCGATGTATTTAACAATACTTGGAATCTGTGATGTATTGATGAATAATATTACTAAATTGATAGAATTAATTCAATTTATACAATGATATTTATAAACTAGATTTTATATATATTAAAATATATATGTTAATTTAAATATAAACCTCATAAGAACTCAAAAAATTCAATTTATACAATGATATTTATAAACTAGATTTTATATATATTAAAATATATATGTTAATTTAAATATAAACCTCATAAGAACTTAAGTTTTCCTTAAAATGTTTGTCAAGAGATGCGCTTTCGAAATGTTCGCCACGCACAATAATGATAGCAACTTTCTGACCCCAGGTCGTATCTGGTACACCGATTACACAACATGCCTTCACTAGGGGACACTCCAGTACCACCCGTTCAATTTCTAGTGCACTGATCTTATAACCACCACTCTGTCAAATGATATATTATGTGTTATTATGCTGTTCTATAACATTGTTATTTTTAAATATGAAAAAAGATTTATTCGTAAATAAATTACGCAAATTCTTTTATAATTGGAATACTTATTATTTAATTAAATCTACATTATCTTGTATTTTCTGTTTAATTTTGAATACACAAGATGATAATAGCAAACAGACCTTGATGATATCGACAGAAGTCCTGCCCAATATCTGAATATTACCATCAGCAATCCTAACTGTATCACCTATGTAAGTGTTAGGAAATAATATAGGTATTGGATACCATAGTTTTTAATTACAATGTTATCTATAATTAAATTACAAGATTTAAATTCGTTAAACTTGAATTGTAATTACCATATAATTAAAAATATTGTTAATCCATAAATTAAAGAATAATTTAAATCTTTATTTAATTATTTTTAAATAAGAATTAAAAAAATTCAAAGTAAATTATCCAATGAAAATATAATATATACCATATAATTTTAATGCTATTTAATGAAATATGTTTTTAATCAAATTTTTTGAGTTTTCAAACGTGATTATTAATTAAACTAAGAAATCAATTTCTTTTAGCAACATTTCATTTAAAGCTATGCTATGCAGAATAAAATAGGAAAAAAAAATATGCCTCCATTTGTTTAATATTGAAAAAATATAATATGTTTTATTTAGATCGATATAAAAACTTGTCAAGTATTTCAATCATAATGAGTTTTTAAAACCTCATATTTAATAAATAAAAAAAAATTATTTAATTATAATTTATAATTACAATAATTTAATATTTATTTTAAAAAAATTTCAATATCAAAATAAACTTATTTATATCATTGTACTCGAATGGTTCTCTTAGTTTATAATATTACCATACGATAACTAGATACGTTGTATGTTTTACTTATTTTTATATTTAATTATTTGCTATTTCATCTTTTTATATTCTCATTACATTAACACATTAAAATAATGCAGTTCAAAAAGCATGTTTTATAAATATATATTATATAATTATATTTTCAGAATTATTATTAAATTTTCTAATCTGTTATATATATGTAATTATATATGTATTTATATATTATTAATATTATTTTACTAGTTTTTAAGAGTATAATAAATATTAATTATGTTATAAATATATATATCAATAAATATAATGCAATACAATTCTATATGAAATTTTCTATATAATTCCATAATAATTCACTTCAAATATTTTAATTAATTTCAAAGTCAATTTTAGTGGTATTAAATATGATCTAGATTCAATATTTTAGTAGAATGCTATTTTGTGTAAAAAAATTTTAAATTTCTATTTCAATATCAATTTAATAACTTAATAAATTTTTCAAAATTATTTACCAGATTTAAACCATCCGTCATTGGTGAATTGTTCTTTTGTTAGTTTTTCCAGTCCGTAGTACTCTTTGAACATTCCTGCACTTTTTATCAACAATTCACCTTCGCTATTGTCACTACCTGTTTAATGAAATCATTTTCTTTTACTTAACAAAGAATTTAGGCTTTCATCGATATAATACTTCAATAATATATACTAGCTGATTAGTATTGTAGCCAATACCATCAAACGAGATATCGAATAAACTCAAATATAAATAAATTTCCCGCAAGTTTGGAAACTCCTCCTCTTCTTTCACAGATGTCACCCACGTTCATTCATTCCAATACAGTTTGCTACGTCCAATGTTTCGATGGTAACACACCGCTAGCTCGAGTTTAGTAACCGCCTCGGCTAATTACACCTCGCACACAACCCACCACTAACCCAGAGGTGCCCTCACGTGGTCGGCTGAAGCCAGAATGTCGTAGCCATTCTCGGAATATACATTTCTACGTGCCACTGCGCACTGGACTCCAGGCATAGGGAGGCCTACATTTCCTAACGACAGGTTAAGTTATGCAATAGGGATGTGTAATGTAGGGATGTAGGGATATGTAATGTAGGGATGTGTAATGTAGGGGTATGTAATGTAGGGGTATATAATATAGGGATGTGTAATGTAGGGATATGTAATAAGGGATGTGTAATGTAGGGATATGTAATAAGGGATGTGTAATGTAGGGATATGTAATATAGGGGTGTATAATGTAGGGGTATGTAATATAGGAATGTGTAATGTAGGGATATGTAATATAGGGTTGTGTAATGCAGGGGTATGTAATATAGGGATGTGTAATGTAGGGATATGGAATATAGGGGTGTGTAATGTAGGGGTATGTAATGTAGGGGTATGTAATATAGGGATGTGTAATGTAGGGATATGTAATAAGGGATGTGTAATGTAGGGGTATGTAATATAGGGATGTGTAATGTAGGGATATGGAATATAGGGGTGTGTAATGTAGGGGTATGTAATGTAGGGATGTGTAATGTAGGGATGTGTAATATAGGGATATAGGGATGTGTAATGTAGTGATGTAGAGATATGTAATGTAGGGATGTATAATGTAGGGGTGTGTAATGTAGGGATATGTAATGTAGAGGTGTAGGGATATGTAATGTAGGGATGTGTAATGTAGGGGTGTAGGGATGTGTAATGTAGGGATGTATGGATGTGTAATGTAGGGGTGTAGGGATGTGTAATGTAGGGATGTATGGATGTGTAATGTAGGGATATTTAATGTAGGGATGTAGGGATGTGTAATGTAGGGGTGTGTAATGTATGAATGTAGGGATGTAGGGGTATGTAATGTAGGGATGTAGGGATGTGTAATGTAAGGATGTGTAATGTAGTGATGTAGGAGTGTGTAATGTAGGGATGTAGGGATGTGTAATGTAGGTTAGGAACAATGGTTGGTGTTTGAGAATAGCAATAATTACTAATTATTTGTAAATTCTAGTAGATTAATGTATTTATAAATTAAGTTGATATTGTAATAGTTAATATTATAGTCTATTTATTATTGACTTTATTATTTTATTATTATCTCGCAAACTAAAAATAAAGTTAAGTATCTTATTTAATTTTTTATTTAACAAAGAAATACGTTTTTATTTTCAATTAAAATTAGTATAAATCAAGTTAAAATATATATACAAATTTAATAAATGATACTAATATATAATATACTATATTATAAGACTTTTTTTTATTAAATGAGCTTATAAATTAAGTTAAGCAACTAAGTATATAGTATATATATACCCTTTCTTAAATTGTTATATTTATCATAGTTAAATTCATAATGATTTTAATCGAAGTAAAAATTGATTGATTAGTAAATTAATTTGTTTTTTATAGAAATTTAGATTTGTAAAAACTGAGTAGCTTTTTAAGAAAATTACATTTATTATATACCCACTATTTCTTCTTCTAAATTGTGTCTATTAATGTCTACTGGACATCGCCTACTTACTAATGGGTCGTTTAATATACTTAAGTATCAAAGTATCTTTGGTGAATAAGTATTATTCATTATCATAGTATGTTTTGAGACCTCGTGAACGTTTGTCGTAATCTTGACTCAATACAATGCCGGCCTCACTAGAACCGTACCTAGGAATAATAAATATAATTGGCAACCGCTATACACAGTAAAAGATCCACCTATAAATAACAATAACTTTAAAACAAATTTATTAAAATAAATTTTAAATAATTTTCCGAAAATCCCATGAATTAATCCTATGAAGTATTTTGTATAAAATATGAAACATCGAGAAGCTACCACTAAAGTGAGGTAACCTTTCCAAAAGATCCACACCAGTGATCTCCTTCCATAGAGAACGCAACCGATTGGTCAATGGGGCAGAACCACACATCATCAATCTAAAACAATATTTCACCATTTTTCAAACTACTTCATCCAGTTTTATCGTAATGTGTAATGTAGGGGTATGTAATGTAGGGATGTGTAATGTAGGGGTGTGTAATGTAGGGGTGTGTAATGTAGGGATGTGTAATGTAGGGATGTGTAATGTAGGGATGTGTAATGTAGGGATGTGTAATGAAGGGATGTGTAATGTAGGGATGTGTAATGTAGGGATGTGTAATGTAGGGGTGTGTATTGTAGGGATGTGTAATGAAGGGATGTGTAATGTAGGGATGTGTAATGTAGGGGTGTGTAATGCAGGGATATGTAATGAAGGGGTGTGTAATGAAGGGGTTTGTAATGTAGGGATGTGTAATGTAGGGGAGTGTAATGTAGGGGTGTATAATGTAGGGGTGTGTAATGTAGGGGTGTGTAATGTAGGGGTATGTAATGTAGGGGTGTGTAATGTAGGGTGGTGTAATGTAGGGGTGTGTAATGTAGGGATGTGTAATGAAGGGGTTTGTAATGTAGGGATTTGTAATGTAGGGGTGTGTAATGTAGGGATGTGAAATGTAGGGATATGTAATGAAGGGGTGTGTAATGTATGGATGTATAATGTAGAGGTGTGTAATGTAGGGATGTGAAATGTAGGAATGTGTAATGAAGGGGTGTGTAATGTAGGGATGTGTAATGTAGGGATGTGTAATGTAGGGATATAGGGATGTGTAATGTAGGGATGTGTAATGTAGGGATGTGTAATGTAGGGGTGTGTAATGTAGGGATGTGTAATGTAGGGATGTGTAATGAAGGGGTGTGTAATGTAGGGATGTGTAATGTAGGGATGTGTAATGTAGGGATGTGTAATGTAGGGATGTGTAATGTAGGGATATAGGGATGTGTAATGTAGGGATGTGTAATGTAGGGGTGTGTAATGTAGGGATGTGTAATGTAGGGATGTGTAATATAGGGGTGTGTAATGTAGGGGTGTGCAATGTAATAATAATAACATAAAATAATAACTCATAAAATATAAAATTATCGTTTAAATAAAAAATATAAGAACACTACGATTTATAATATTTGAATTGCCATTTTAAAAATTATAAATATCAATTTTAATTCTACATTTCAATACCTTATATTATTTCGAATTGTTGCACGAATGAATGCTGCAGATTTATTTCTATTGTCATCTATAAATCATTACAAAATATATGAATAAAAAATAAATAAGCATATATAACGTTATAATAGATTTATAATAAGATATAATAATGCATTATTAAAAACAATCTAATAAATATTTCAGGTAATTTCATTCTTTCATATCTTATAACTCTTCTGAAAAACTTAAATAATTTTACAAAACTTTTACATTCGTTGAAATTTACAATTTGCTTGCAATATCTGAAAGTTGGCAATTTTCAAGAAGTAATTAATATAAATAGTTTAGTAATTTAAACACCAAATTTAATAATTCATATTTATTCTAAAATTGCCTAAATGACACATTAATAATGTAGGTAAATTTTATTGAAATGGGATATTCAAAATAATTTTTTATTTATCTGTTAACTGGTTCTACAATATAGAAAGATCATTTTTCCATCATGTTCAGTGGATAAGTAAAGTCAGTTACTAACTTATAGGTCTTCGTTGGCGATAGCAGTCAATTAGTTTTGAATACATCGTTGGTACCCCGGTGAAAACTGTGATCTGTCTCTCAATGAGGTACTTCCACATCTGGGAAGTTTATAATATAAGCAAGGTGGGGAATGATATTATTATTATCCTACAAAATCCAATAAATGGGTCTGTATATATATATAAAAAATACGGTACCAATTCACAGTGTACTGCGTTTATATTTTATATTATAAATAAAGCATAGCAAAAGGCACAACACCTCGCCGGGATTGAACACGGGCGCCATGTAGCAGCTGGCTCCGACCGACAGGGGCGTGAGCAAAGCGTTCACCAGCCCGTGCATGTGGTTCAACGGCAGGCAGTGCAGCGAACGGTCGGTGGCACGCCAACGCCAAGAGACGACCTGAGCTTCGATCAGATGGTCGAGAGAACGAAACGTATGAACTACTCCCTGCGGCGGCGGGGGCGTGAATAGTTTAAATCCGGACGGGTAGCTGGACGACGCATTAATAATGGTAATAAAGTGTTAGTTGCTTACCGTAGATACTTATAATATTGTAACTTATGATTTTGATTTATAATTTCGAAGATAGGTGTAAATAAATAAATAGAAATAAAAATAGTAATTTAAACCATTAATAATTAATAATAAATGATATAATATTTATATATATATATATTAATATTAATTAGTCTAAATATTCAAATTATGATTTTTAATAAAAAATTATTTTAAAAGTAGAATATAAATAATTTATAAAATAAACTACTTATAGATATATTGATATATAGATTATAATCTATATACATAATATATAAATAATTCATAATAGTATATATTTAATCAAAATAAAAGAGAATACATTATTATTATTATACATTATTCAAATTTTTCAAAACATATACAAATAAAATATAAGTAAAGAATTGTACAAAATATAGAATTAACTTTTTTTGCACAATATTACATTAATTAGTATTCAAATTATATTATTCATAAAGGTACACACATTCAAAAATGTATGAAAAAATATACAAATATTTAAGGTTTTTAAATTTGTACAGTAAATTTTATTCCTGCAATATAATAAATGCACAATGAATAAATTATATATTCACATAACTTGATTTCTTTATAAAAAAAATATCGTAAAATATATTTATTTATGAGGATAACATTTAATTTTCAAAACATATATTGAAAAATACTTTATATTTATTAAAAATATAAGTTATACAATTTAGAATACAAATATTTATAAAAATATGAATATGTAAATTAAATTATATTACTATTAAGGTAATTTCATGTAATATCGATGAATTAACCACAAAATCATTATTCCAATCTAATTATATATGTATTACCAAAAATATTAGAAAAGATAATATTATTTTATTCCACTTATATTAATCATATTAATTTATAACTTTTAAGATATATAAAATCTAACTTTTGGTTTACCAGTCGTACCACTGGTATATAAAATGATTGAGTTACGAGATTTCTGCATTGGCCTCACGTCAACTGAAACTACATCTATGAAAATCGTATGCATAAAAAGAGATTAAATAGATGAATATAAGTTACAATATCATATATATGGTCAAATGAATTGTTATTACTAAATGCTAATTTATTTTTACATTATTTAGATTCATTTTTATATGAAAATAATTTTTTAAATTAATTATTAGGTAGAAATTTAGAATTAATAAATATTCCCATGATTTATTTATATGATAATCAAATATATAATAACCTTCAAAATTTAGAAAATCTGAGACATTTATTATATCGATATTACATTCTTTCGAGATTTCACTTAAATTGTTACTGAAAGTATATTTTGTAGTTAATTTATATTAATTTATTAATTAATGTGTTATTGTTATCTTCTGATAAAATATTTATAATTATTTAAAATATAAACACTAATTTTTTTTAAAAACACCATAATTTAAATTGCAATCTAATTGTTATAAATGTGAGTGATTTACAATAATAATAACTTATCACTAGAAGTGAGAATCAGTTCAGAGTCAGAATTGTCGATGAAGTAATTCAGCTGCGTTTTGCTTTGTAAAATGTGCAGTGGAACAATGGCCGAACCTTTTTACGGGGGTAAATATTTTATTTAAACAATTCATATAGTGTATATATTTTTTTATAAAGTTATATATAAAGGTAATCAATTAAAGGATCAAGATAGATCAAAGTGTTTAATCAGACAATCGTGTAATTTATATACTACATCGATAATACCATGAACAAGAGTTGTTATAACGACACAACGTAACATTTACCTGAAATCCAGGCGGCAAATGTAGCGACAACAAAGGTGAAATTATTTTCACATGCCACTGCAATGTTGGAGTTTATTTTTTGTCGCTTATCCAGCGTCCGTTGACACTCGACGGAAAGATTATAAGCGGCTGTCAAAATCTGCGTAGAATTCAATGAATAAAAAGTGAAACGAACAAACCAAATTGACAGACCTCACCGCAATGTACCGATGTTTACGGTCAATGGAAAGAGAGTGCTGACCAGATAATTAAATATAATCCATAAACCAGAGATTGGGTGGACGATATCTCACAATATTATCTCATAATAAAAGGATGCTAAATTATAAAATATATAGATAAGCGCTTTATAATTATTGTGGATCTTAAATAAAATATATATTATATTCATTATAAGTCTGCTTAGCTTGAAAATATCAAATATAAGTTTGTCTCTTCAATCAATTCTTGATCAAAAATTCATATAAGTTAGTCACTATCATAAATCACTTATATAAATATATATATCATATAATACGATATGAAGTAATATCATATCGAATTTAGTCTGATATGCGATCGGGTCAGCTTCAATAATCATGGTTAATTAACGTGTTTATACTGCCAAATCTATAAATATTTAGATATATCAAAAAAAATTATTATTTAAAATTAATACTAAACATAAAAATATATACTAATAGTTTTAATAAATATAGTTATATTGAAATCAGTGATTTTTAGACTAATTTCTAACTGTTATGAATTCTCATAAGATATTATTCCCAACATTATCCTGAAATTTTAAGTGCATGATCAAGTTTATATAATTATAAATATAACGTATACCTGTTTATATGTAATTGCGTCATTTTCATCTAAGATAGCAATTCTTTTTGAATGATTTACGCAGTTTTTTATAAAATTTGAATGATTGCGGTTATTAAAATATAATACACGGTTTAATTTATGACAAAACGATAACAATCGGTACATTATAAGAATATAAACTATACAGAATCAATATTTTTAATAATTAATATTAACAGAGTTTATGTATATGGTACATATTAAATTGTATGTCAAATTATAATTATATTAAATTATTAAATACATTATTTATTTTAAAGGTATTTGCTAGATAGGTTGTGAACATGGTATTGACTAGATAGGTTGTGCTATCTGTGCCAATGTTTATATTTAATATTTTTAATAAATTGTGCAATTTTCATGTCTTTGTGGTTCATATATGATGTTTTAATATATGGGTTTTAATAACATAGGCTGGGTTTTAATAACATAGGCTGTGAAATATGGCACATTGTTTACAAATAATTGTATTTAGGCATCGCCTAGATAGGCTGTGAAACATGCTACATTATTTACAAATAATTTTATTTTTATAATTTTCATGTCTTTGTGGTTCTTACATGGTTGATTATTAAATATAGATATTGCATTGATATCGTTAGAACTTTTTCTAATTACCGATGTAAATAGAGAAATTGAGGAAAATGTATATTTATTTTCAATATAACATTTTTTCATACCATATATACGGAATAAACTTGAAATAACTAACTATACTAGATATATTAATAGTTAATGAGATATATTACTTAAAATTTATATTTATGAATTTAGCCATAACTAGAATTTGAGCATATGTTATAGTATAATTATAGTTTACCAAAACTTATTTCATAACAAAAATAAATGGAAATGTATATTTTTTAATGTATTATATTTGTTAGACTATATAGTCTATATATAGAATAATAATGTGTTTATATAATATAATTAAAATATATAAAATATATTTGTATTCAATATTATAATATATAATTATAAAATTATTTGAATTGTATATTAAAATTTGAAACTTTATAGGAACGCGAAGTTTAAATAATTTATAAAATGTCTTAAAATAGATTCCGATATATAGGCATACAATATCTAATATCATGTTTATTAATATCATGTTTATTAATACAAATAGTATAGATAGTGAATACATTAATACAGATAATACTATTTTAATAAAAAAAATAACCCACGAGGAGGATTTTATATTATATAAAGAAGCTATAAAAGAATATGAAGTTAAAACTGATCAACATTATTTATTAAAAGATACTTATAAATATAGCGCAATTCCAAAAGGTATCATATTTGAAATTTGTAAAAGGTTAAAAATAATTAAATTATCATGTTACCATTGGCAACAAATTTAAATATATATATACAATGTTGAATATACATAATACAATTATTTTATAATCGATGAAAACTAAAAAAAATAGATATACAAAATATAATAAAGTTTAAATGTTTATATTATAAATTTACCAATTACGAGGACTAGTAGTATTCAAATATAATATTAAAATATTTATGATTTGAAAAAAATATTTAAACTCGTTCAAAAAAATGACTTCTATATATATTTCGTAATTTGATAATCGATGGTGTATTATTAATGACATATTTTAAGAACATGCATATTTGTTTTAATAGTATCAACAGATATTTCCTAATTCGTTACATATATATTTTATAATATGCATTTTCCTCATTCTTTTATTTATTTATTTAAATCGGTAACCAGTAGAAATTGTATTGATATCAGTGCACTATATATATTTAATAATTAAACATGTATGAACCACAAAGACAAGAAAATCATAACATTATTTGTAAATAATGTAGCACAGTTAACAGCCTATCTAGCCAATGCCTAAATACTTAGAATTTGTTTTTATACTAATTATTACTATATATATATATATATATATATATATATATACATTCTATAGTTATAATATACTATCGTAAACTTGGATATGAATTTAAATGTGTGTACTGTATAGGGGCTACATCATGATACTAGTATATATTAACTTCACTATAATGCAATATTATAACAATTACTCATCGCATGTATGAATTGATCCATAATTTTAGTCATTTGCTTAAAAATTTCATAATTAGTTTAGAATATTTTCAAATATGTTATATTATATATAACTTTGTAAATATAACTTATATATATAATATATTACAATTGAATAGACCTATAATATAATCTATAGAGCTGTTAAAAATAACTTATTATGTGTATATATGTTAATAATACATTTTAAATGAAATATAACTTATTTTTATATAAAAAACCAATAGTTTTTTTATCAAAAGGATCAAAAAACCAACAGACCCTGCTTTAATATTAATTCCAATATTTATCAGTAGAATATAGATTCGTAATGTTGGTTTGGTTTCTATAAATATGTAATACATATTCCCTATTGAAATGAAACCTTATAAGGTATATAATATATATACTATATATACTATATATATTGAATATATTCAATATATTGAATGAGTTTTGCTTCAAAGCAGACTTCCATGAGGTGACGAAGTCACCAGTAAATTTATCTTTGACAAACTCTCCAATAGTCTTTCCCTGAAGTGATTGTTTATTCTAAAACAAGTAAGGCAACTACTGCTAATAGTTTTCAGTTAAGCTGAAAATAGAATTTTTATCTTTAAAAGAAATAATAGAATATTTATATAAACATTAAAAAATGTATATGCAATAATTTAAAAAACAATTTTAATTATATTTTTTAGTTTTTTACTTTTTTTAATCATAGTTATTATTTTTAAAATTCTCTTTATCTTTGTCAATCTAAAAAATATTATATAGTTAGAAGTTAATAAATAAAGATATCTAGCTCGTGAAATAATAAATAATGAATTGCATTACAATAGAGTAACTTGATAACAAATTATAAACAATAAATTATGTATGACGTGAAACTGTGAAATCTGAAAATTTTTGAAAACAAGGAGAATCAACTGGAAAGCTCCATTTTTCAATTTATTGTAATAGGGCATTATGAGCGTAGCAGAGCGTAATGTATCGTAAAAATGGGTGTAATAGTAAGATATATAAAGATGGGAGTGGCCGTCATACGACGATTATTAACAATTCATAAGATATTCATATGACGAGTGTTATAATTATTTAAGAATAAAATATCATCAAATATAATATGTACGAATATAATTGATCAGATTATTTTATAAATATATATTCAAATTAAAAAAAAAATCCAACGCCATATAATGTTAGATAGAGACGATTTTATATTAATAGATCTACTAAGATTATTAGTTGGATAAGCGGACAGAACAAATAGAAGATAGTAAATGCAATAGAACGCCAATGGTCATATATTCAATGGTCATATATTCATATATCAATGGTCATATATTCGGATTTTCTACAATCATACAGAAATTGATTTTTCTATAGTTATTAATGTTTATCTTGATATCATCCTTTTTATCTGCTGATAGTAACTTAAATGATTCCATGGTTAATTCGATTATAAAAATAGTAATTATTTAAATTACAAATATAATTTCAAATAAAATGTACCAGAATGCATCGCATTGTTTTGAATATCTATTTTCATTTCCTGTGAATCGACTGTGAATTATAGAAAAATAGAACATGAATTTTCAAGAATTTTACACGAGTAGAAAAATAGAATAAACTGTGAATCGTCTGTGAATTTTTCAAAGGCCACAACTATCGGCAAATAGCTCATCAGTTACACCCCATTTTCTCAGGTACCCTCCGCTCAGCTACGCTACGTTCGTAGTCTGAACGCCATATAAGAATTAACGTATGAGATTTTGAGTTTTTATTGTTATGCACAATATACCTGCTCAGTATTATATGGTTGAATATATATATGTTGGGGGTCTTGCCTAATTACTAGAGATGAGAGGAGACCGAACTTATCGAGAAGCGTAGCCCCTCCTAATATAGAGACTACCTTATTACGTAAGAGAAATGCAATAGATGCCAAAGCATTCTCCTTATCGTGATTATTATCGAGTGATTATGTTGAGCTTTATGATATTGGCATTTGTTTATTGTCGAGATGTGTTAAAATGTGTATAGAGAACTTCATATGGATGCAATGTATGTAGAGTGAGTATATGTTATTATAAAAGTAGACGGTGTTTTAAATTGTATCATGATTCATTGTAAATATTTTATATTTCAATTGTATATATTAAATCATAATAAAATATTTAACAAATATATAGATTATTATTTTTAATTTTATATAACATTTTTTTAAAAATATATCTATAAAATAATTATTATACTATTCATTTATATATCTTATTTATGCATAATATAATTTGTAGTATTAATAATAGCATAAAATATTTAACAAATCATCAGATTATTATTGTCAATTTTTTATAATACAATTTTTTTTAATATTTTATAAAATTAATAAAATATATTTTATTAATTATTATAATGACAATTGTATAATATTAATTAATATATCTTATTCAAGTGTAACCCAAGTTGTAATATTAATAATATACTATTTATATGGGTAAATAGTTATTTTAATAGTATTAATTATTCTAATAATTTAAAAATAATGTTGATAATTTCCAAAAAATAAATTATTATAACTTTTTTAATAACACTTATTTTCAAATACAATCAACATATAAAAGTTAGACTATTATTGTATTATATTATATTATTGTATATTGTATTATCTATATAATGCCATTAATAGTAAGTATAATTAGTTCATTTATTAATATTATTTACATTAGTTATGTTATTCAGTATAAAATATATATATTATTTATTATGTAATCAATAATATTTAATTAATAATTAACTATACATCATTAATATGAAATTAATTAAAAAGATAATAAAATTCCCTTTACAAATATGATAACTTATAATTATCGATTGTTATTATTTGATAATCAAATTTTAAGTACTTCTATTAAATAATACTTTATTCAAATAATTTCTAAAATGTAAATATAAATTAATTAGCATAATTATATTTTATATGTATATTTAAATATATTTATATATATATATATATATATATATATATATTTCAAATCGGAATATTATCGGATATAATTCATATCGGACATTTACCGACATATTTACATTTTTCAATTGAGTATATGCTAGACGCGTTATATTACTATATATTCAGATACTCATTTACTGGGTGATTCGCATAATATATGGGGTATATCCTACACACACATACATATATATACATACATATGTATTACATATATATATCATATAATTATAAACTTAAATTATATTTTTTTTAATTATAATTTATTCTAGAATACTATAATAACGATATTCTACAAATTCTCAAAATTGACGACAAGATCATGACAGTGCTCATGACAAACATTGTGTTATTGGTCTTGCATCTAGTTATATTGAATTATTTGCATATACAATTTAACTGATGTGGGTAACTTTATATTGTGAATTATATTATATGTATATATATGCATATATAGTCAATTTGTTATATTGATATATTGATATACATATGTATTTAAGTTATATATATATATGTATATATATATATATGTTATATATATATGTAATATATATATGTAATATATATATTATATATATATGTATATATATATATATATATATATATATATATATATATATGTTATATAGGTATATATAACTTAAATACATATGTATATCTATATGGCAAAGTGCTTTGACTATATATGCATATATATACATATAATATGATACATAATATAAAGTTAACCACGGCAGTTAAATTGTATATGCAAATAATTAAATATAACTAGATGCAAGACTTATAGCCTTACTAATGGGTGTATGTATTCACTATATTCATAAAATAGGTGTGGTTTATTTCACTGAATTAGATCTAGAGTGGTCTTGAAAATACTCTGCATAATTTGAACTCGCCGTCAAATGTACTTGATCCGTAAATTTTCCTATTTACTACATGCAAAATTTCAATGGGCTGGCGCTAATCCAATACATTACCAAATTGTCTGACATTTTTTTGTAGGGTATTATTATAAAACTCTATAAGATGCAACTGGTTTTATCAGATTTACTTACTGTACGCCGTAGTGATTGCCAATTTCAAATTATGAAACATATTTTAAAGAACACTATATGTAATTCAGTTAATTAAATATTTACCTTACATGTAGAATATACTCTTTGAACACGACGTTTAAACATCTCTTTATCAATAATAGGTGTCATGATTTTATAACACTGTTATATTTTACGTAAAATTTAAATTTTAAATGGCGGGAAATAAAATGAAATAAAAGGCGGCTATTAATTTTCCCGATATATTGATATACAATTCAAATTAATTTTAAAAAATGCAAATAACTATACAAATAATAAATGTATCATAAATATTTGATTGTCATCAAACATTTTATTTAATACATTTAATAAAATAAATACGAATTTAACAGAATTTGTAATACATTAGTTATAAATTAGTTATAAATATAAGTTTTGAGATCTTTCTTAATTTTGTAGAATATAAATATTTACTTTTTACTTTTAAGGTCAATAAAATATCTTATAACCCTATAAATATTTATATAATGAATAGAAAATACATTGTATTAAATGGCGGGAAAATAAATGCATAGTATGTTTTATAATTAAATACAATAGTTTTAGTTTATCAAGAATATGTAACAAAAATTATAATTATCTGATTAAATATATATAATATTATGTTACTAATTATTATATTCAATGTACATATTTCATAAAAGTAATAGATGATAATTGTTACAATAGTTTTTAAATTTAATTAAAATAATGAATACAACATATATTTATATACATGGTATCGTATATTACGTACAATTTACAGTAAATTTTGTAGAAATAATAATTTATAGATTTATTATCATACATTATATATTTAACTTAGTAAAATATCATAAAATTCTTCCAGTATTATATTTAAATAACATTTTGCATGGGTTTCCTAAATTACTATTTTATCTTTGTAATTAGATAACATTATTTCATAGTAGTTAGTTATCTTTAATGTGAGTCTAAGTTTTAAGAAATTTATTAATTCATGAGTTATAAGAAATTAAATAAGTTATAATATGTTATAAATATATATCTTATTCACAAGTAAATAGACCTATATATAGTAAGGGATTTTATATATTATATTTAAGTTTATAATAACAATATCGTTTCATAAAACCTAATAACAATATATATATATATCTATAGATATATATAATATTTTATTCAGTGATTCAATCTACTTCAACTTTTTCGGATTTGTGAAGGAAATGCATGCCTGATATCTTTGAAAAGTAAGAGATATGATATTTATCTAGAGTTAAGTCAATCTCTAGAATATTATTTTAAAAAATTAAAGAATTTAAAGAACACTATATGTAATTCAGTTAATTAAATATTTACCTTACATGTAGAATATACTCTTTGAACACGACGTTTAAACATCTCTTTATCAATAATAGGTGTCATGATTTTATAACACTGTTATATTTTACGTAAAATTTAAATTTTAAATGGCGGGAAATAAAATGAAATAAAAGGCGGCTATTAATTTTCCCGATATATTGATATACAATTCAAATTAATTTTAAAAAATGCAAATAACTATACAAATAATAAATGTATCATAAATATTTGATTGTCATCAAACATTTTATTTAATACATTTAATAAAATAAATACGAATTTAACAGAATTTGTAATACATTAGTTATAAATTAGTTATAAATATAAGTTTTGAGATCTTTCTTAATTTTGTAGAATATAAATATTTACTTTTTACTTTTAAGGTCAATAAAATATCTTATAACCCTATAAATATTTATATAATGAATAGAAAATACATTGTATTAAATGGCGGGAAAATAAATGCATAGTATGTTTTATAATTAAATACAATAGTTTTAGTTTATCAAGAATATGTAACAAAAATTATAATTATCTGATTAAATATATATAATATTATGTTACTAATTATTATATTCAATGTACATATTTCATAAAAGTAATAGATGATAATTGTTACAATAGTTTTTAAATTTAATTAAAATAATGAATACAACATATATTTATATACATGGTATCGTATATTACGTACAATTTACAGTAAATTTTGTAGAAATAATAATTTATAGATTTATTATCATACATTACATATTTAACTTAGTAAAATATCATAAAATTCTTCCAGTATTATATTTAAATAACATTTTGCATGGGTTTCCTAAATTACTATTTTATCTTTGTAATTAGATAACATTATTTCATAGTAGTTAGTTATCTTTAATGTGAGTCTAAGTTTTAAGAAATTTATTAATTCATGAGTTATAAGAAATTAAATAAGTTATAATATGTTATAAATATATATCTTATTCACAAGTAAATAGACCTATATATAGTAAGGGATTTTATATATTATATTTAAGTTTATAATAACAATATCGTTTCATAAAACCTAATAACAATATATATATATATCTATAGATATATATAATATTTTATTCAGTGATTCAATCTACTTCAACTTTTTCGGATTTGTGAAGGAAATGCATGCCTGATATCTTTGAAAAGTAAGAGATATGATATTTATCTAGAGTTAAGTCAATCTCTAGAATATTATTTTAAAAAATTAAAGAATTTAAAGAACACTATATGTAATTCAGTTAATTAAATATTTACCTTACATGTAGAATATACTCTTTGAACACGACGTTTAAACATCTCTTTATCAATAATAGGTGTCATGATTTTATAACACTGTTATATTTTACGTAAAATTTAAATTTTAAATGGCGGGAAATAAAATGAAATAAAAGGCGGCTATTAATTTTCCCGATATATTGATATACAATTCAAATTAATTTTAAAAAATGCAAATAACTATACAAATAATAAATGTATCATAAATATTTGATTGTCATCAAACATTTTATTTAATACATTTAATAAAATAAATACGAATTTAACAGAATTTGTAATACATTAGTTATAAATTAGTTATAAATATAAGTTTTGAGATCTTTCTTAATTTTGTAGAATATAAATATTTACTTTTTACTTTTAAGGTCAATAAAATATCTTATAACCCTATAAATATTTATATAATGAATAGAAAATACATTGTATTAAATGGCGGGAAAATAAATGCATAGTATGTTTTATAATTAAATACAATAGTTTTAGTTTATCAAGAATATGTAACAAAAATTATAATTATCTGATTAAATATATATAATATTATGTTACTAATTATTATATTCAATGTACATATTTCATAAAAGTAATAGATGATAATTGTTACAATAGTTTTTAAATTTAATTAAAATAATGAATACAACATATATTTATATACATGGTATCGTATATTACGTACAATTTACAGTAAATTTTGTAGAAATAATAATTTATAGATTTATTATCATACATTACATATTTAACTTAGTAAAATATCATAAAATTCTTCCAGTATTATATTTAAATAACATTTTGCATGGGTTTCCTAAATTACTATTTTATCTTTGTAATTAGATAACATTATTTCATAGTAGTTAGTTATCTTTAATGTGAGTCTAAGTTTTAAGAAATTTATTAATTCATGAGTTATAAGAAATTAAATAAGTTATAATATGTTATAAATATATATCTTATTCACAAGTAAATAGACCTATATATAGTAAGGGATTTTATATATTATATTTAAGTTTATAATAACAATATCGTTTCATAAAACCTAATAACAATATATATATATATCTATAGATATATATAATATTTTATTCAGTGATTCAATCTACTTCAACTTTTTCGGATTTGTGAAGGAAATGCATGCCTGATATCTTTGAAAAGTAAGAGATATGATATTTATCTAGAGTTAAGTCAATCTCTAGAATATTATTTTAAAAAATTAATTTTAAAATATTAAAACATATTTTAAAGCAATAAAAATAGGGTTTGCACAAAAATAATAAAGGACAATTTATTTCATATAATATTTTATGCAATTGTTCACAAGAAATATCTGGTATTCAATAAGAAGTTGTATATATTTGATATGTATTTATAAAATTATAATCTAGACTGCATCCATTAGCTTACTATACACACTGTCTTTAATAAAATATTTATAAAAATAATAAAAACAAAATAAACTAAATCTATATTCATTCAAAAAATTCAACTAATAAATGTGAATATATAAAATATGCTAAGAATAGTGGATTTGCGTTTAGAATTCAACTTTTTAATTTTATTTCTTGGACTTCTTATTTTTCTTTCGAGAGTGTTTATTGGAATGTCTCCATTTTTTTCGAATTAAAACTATCTTCTTCGATAGTCTCATGCCGGTTGTCAGGTATTCATGCAAATATCATAATATTTAGATAAGGGTAAAATAAATAGTTTATATAACTTTATATAAAATAATATAGTGAAAAGAAATGGTAAAAGAAAATATAAAACATATTTATTTAAAAAATATCATTATTATTTTGCTATAATAATAAAATTATAATTTAGACTACATTCATTACTATATCAACGATGACATTAATGTTTAATAAAATATTTACTAAAATGATGAAAACAAAATCTATAATTAATAATTCATAATAATAATTCATAATAAATAATCTATAATTCAAATAATAAAATGTGATAAGAATATGGGATTTGAGTTTAGAATTGAACTTTTAAATTTTATCTCTTGGATTTCTTATTTTTCTTATGAGAGTGTTTATTGGAATGACTCCCTTTTTTCGAATTAAAACTTTCTTCTTCTATAGTCTCATGCCGGTTGTCAGCTATTCATGCAAAAATCATAATATTTAGATGAGAGTGAAATAAATAGTTTATATAACTTTATATAAAATAATATAATAAAAAGAATATGATAAATGAAAAATATAATCATTTTAAAATGTTCTAAATTCTATTGTTTATATTTTATAAAACTAAAACTAAAATATAACTTAATAAAATTTAATAATCAAACATTTTTTAGCTTCATCTTCTAGGTCATCCCAATCTTTTCCAGATTCTTCCGAAGACTCATCGGAAGCATCAGAATCTGTAACAATAAATATTAAGAAAATAACATTAATGATACCTATTTAGGAAAGAGTATGGTCTATTTATCTAAGAACTGACCAATTTCATCTTCAAATTCATCGCTCCAAACTTCTGAATCTTTTTCACTACCCGACTGAGAATCTGTAAACATAATAACTGATAAATAGATTTCTAGTAAATCACTATGTTCAGTTTATGATTTGCAAACAAATAAACACTTTCTTATTAGTTATTACTATCATATTTAAATATTTATTCCTTTTTAGCTACTGAAGGAAAAGCTTAGAGAAAATCACTTTTAAATTTTAAATATAAGACCAATTAAAAATATATAAATTGTTATAAATTTAATATAACTAAATTTAAAAGTATTTTTTAATGATTTAAGAAATGTCAGATGTTATTTACAAATTTAAACAATTAAATTAACAGAATATAACAGTTAAAATATTATAAAGTAATTAAATGAATAGAAACTAAATTGTTAATGTGAAATAAGTCTTATATTTGGATTATAAAGATCATTATTTGTAAAATGTTTATTAATTATGAATGCATTTCTTAACAATAAGTAAACACAATATATTTGAAAAACATTATGTACTTGGAATTGAGATATTGTTATTTAGGTGTGATCAATTTTAAGGTTACATAGATGTACAGATTGTATCTAATAGATATTTGAAAAATAAAAATATATTTGGGTAGGGACATCGACAGGCTGTCCAAATACTCAAAAAATATACAAAAAAATTAAATGAATTACTTAATTATACATTAAATACTAATAAAATACTAACCACTCTCATTAATTTCATTGTCTGAAAATTTGTATGTTTCATCATCTTTCTCAGAATCATCAGATCCACTGTCCTAAATTTGGAAATGGCACATTTATATCATTCGCTTCTGAGAGACTTTTACATCTATACACCGGCATTACTAACATTCTCCTGAGGGTCAAGGAAACTCCAGCCGCCATTTTCGCAGAACCCAATCGGATCGTCCGTAATGGTTTTCAAGATCTTCACCCAGTTTAATGACTGCAGACCTTCGGTGAAGTAGATATCGCAGGAACTGATGCAAGAAAGAGGGTAAAGGGGTGGGGTTAGGTGGGAATTTGAGTAGGTTAGGAGAAAGAGAATTGGGAAAATTGAAAATTGCCTCTGCAGTATAATGGACTAAAGAGCATATCTGGTACTTAATAAGTTGATTATGTAATAGAGTTTCTTATTACTAACTTCAACCAATCTTTGATGGGGTCGATTTGAGTCATCGAAATTGAGTTTATCATTGCAATCTTTTTATGGTAGTCTTTGAATATAAATACCTGAAAGTAAGAAGGGATTTGTATCAATACGATGCATTACCAAGCTTATGAGTTTATGAATGTTTAAGAATAAAAAAACTAAATATAATGGGTTATGAAAGATTAACCATAGGTACATACGAATAGGTTTGTCTAACCATGTCAAAGTCATATGATAAAGGGATTGGCTAACCATGTCAAAATTCTTGAGTTGAAATGAGACTCTTTCAAAATGAACGCACTGAACAGACTCCAGCGAAACAACAAAAGTTGGCTGTAATCAGCAGATGTATCGTAGTTGTATCGAAGTGAAACCAATCAAGATGACAAAATATAGAATGATTTATACTATGCTAACTGAATCACAATAATGCATTTTCTTAAATCTATTTATTCTAGGATTTGGTATTAAATCAGAATTAAATTCAATAAATAATATATTATAGAGAGTAAAAAGAGATACAATATATTGTATCTCTATAGAGTATACAATAAATAATAAATAAGGGATAGTAAACATTAGATCATACACAATATATAATATATAACAATTAATATAAATGAAATAAGGTCATCTCATTATTGAACATAACTAACCCATTCCACCAAGTTGACCAGGCAACCCGAAGTCGGTTGCAGAAGAACAGTGGATCTAGCGGGAGATCCGCGGAATCCCAACTCTCTGAAAGGAACGTCAAACTCCAACTCATTCTTGGTCATCGCCTCCACCTTTTCAAAAGGTAAAATTCAAATTAAATTAATAATAATTAGTTGTCATAATAAAATACCAATAACACCGAGAATTCAATTAACAATTTAATGATATTAATATTTAGAGGTAAACAGAACTGATTTATAAACAGATTAAATCTTTCTAAAACTTGTAAATTACTTATTAACTATTCTGTTATTAACATAAGTAATAGTAGAAATCAGCTAAGAAATGATAATAGTGGCAGTAGTAGTTTTGTAGCAGAGCTAAAGATGAGCTTTAAAATATGAGAAACCTTTTCGCAGAAGTTTTTGAACGTTGATTTCAGTTTATGTCTTAATTCTCTCTCAGACTGTGTTGATGAGATGATGATTAAGTAGTATTTCTTAACGAGTGTGACTGAGCCGTGGTACTACCTGTTCTGCTTTCAGATCGTCTCTATCATGAAGGTACTGGTGTTTACCAAGATCAGTGGTAATTTCTCCAACTTCTGTGTAGAACTGGATGTCAGCATGTTTCTTTTTTCCAAACACAATGCCATGCTGCGATATTTATGATTTTATATTTACTGACATCCCCTTACCTCTTATCATCTCATCCGACATCACCTCACCTCACCTAACCTCACCCCACCTTACCTCATCTTATTTGACCTAACCTCACCTCACCTCACTTCACCTAACATTACCTCCTCTAACATAACTCACCTTACCTATCCTCTCATCACAACACTGCAAATCAATCCACATCAACATATTATGTTCCCCTCATCTCATACCACATTTTACCTTGTATAATCCCATCTTACTTTAGGTCACACAAACTTTTAGATTAAAGTGGATAACAATAATCATTTCGGAATCACATGGTTGGAAGAATGCGTGCTTAATGTTGTTATAAAGAATGTCAACTTTATCTCCTCTAACTGAGACGAATCGGAAACCTGATAGGGGTCAAAGGTGATATATGTTGGGGAAGAAAATAAAGAAATTTAATCTTATAAGTTATAAAGATAGATAGACAGACAAAGGTGAAACCATTGAGATGAGCTTCCAGAGTTCCAGTCATTCTCTTTGTAACAATGTTGGGACGAAGATATAAATCTTTGAGTTTCGGATTCGAGCGATTCTGACTAAGTATCAGTGCATCTTGTTCAATAATACCCTAAATATTGTTTTATTACATTCGGTTAAAAGTATTATCATGATTACATCATAAAGATTACTATCAATATTACTCCAATATCTGAATATCTTTACTTCATTATTTATGAATTACTTTACATCTGGTTCACCTCAAACCTCAGTCTCTTTGGCTTCGGCCTCCCTGGTCTTGAATTTCTTTTGTACTTCTTTAATTATGCGGAAAGCGGTGTTCAGGTTTGTAGAACCAGAGGACATCGTCGAATGATCTTTGGTATTAGAGGACCGGAAAGTTCTGTGAGGCAAAAGGTAACATTACTAGTCCATGAGTAACGATGTAAACATTGGATATCTAAACTATATTTTTAGTTTATAGATGTAGATATATATTAGAAATTTGATAAATAGAAATTAATAAAAAATTTTGAAAAAATTCCAATAATTTCACTTTATAAAGAAAATAAGAATTAAATTATTTATAAAATAATATTAAGAGATCATTATAATAAATATTTTACTCATTAGAAGATGATAATTCTCCTAGATTATCTCCTTAAAATGGAGTTGCAGTTTAATTAATAGCTGTAAACATTTCTTTTAGGAATGCTGCATCTGGATTAGTAAAATTTATGGAATCAGTCTTGCCGAGCGCCGAACCAGGGCAAAAGAAATTGATTCGCAGGTATGTGTAGTCTCCTTCCACTGATTGGCTGATGTTCTAGATAAGGTTTAGTATATGAGGGTATGGATGTGTAGATGTGTATTGGTGTAGAGTGTGTGGGGTGTATGCATGGGAGTGTAGGAGTTTTTTCAGGGTTTTAAAATAATACAAAAAGTGGTGATAATTACACAATCCCTTAAATTTTAGATTCAAAGAACATTTTCGAGTATGAACATGATTTTAAAAATGTCAATTTTGATCCAGTAGTATGTCAATGTTACTAATTACATCCTAATTAAATCTGCTAGTTGTTACATACAAGTCAAATATTCCAATATCTTGGAATTATTGTAATCTATAAATACATTATCATTTAATTATTTATTTATTATAACATAATAATATATATTATATAATAAATATTATATAATAAATATTTAAATATTATTAAATAAATTACTTTTTTGTAATAATATTATATTTCAAAACAAATAATAACTACTTTTTATGTAATATGATGTATAATATTGTATAAACTAATAAACCTCAAAACTTAAAATGAAGTAAAAGTTAATAAAAATAGTATATAACCAATTATATATATTAAATTCAATAACATTAACACTTAAATTAAATTATCAAATATTCTTACTAATTAAAAAAATTTTAAATATGTAAAAATATGCATTTTTTTTTAATATAAAAAATTAAAATTATAGTTAGTAGTTAGTCCTTCTTATCTTTGTTCTAAACTCACCTTAATTGTTGAGATGTGGAAGGGTGTCGGTGTTCCATAGATAGGCAAAATGACACTTTCATACCGACGATCCACAAATATCTTTAATTCTCGTATATCCTTTTCACGGGGAAGCTGCGACTGATTCTTATAGGAGACGATTGATTTTTTAATCCTGTACAAAGAGAGATATTTGGTTAATGGTAGGTATCAGAAGTGAGCATAGAGACATTAGAGAAATATACTACCGTAGTGTATGGCTAGTTGCAACTAATATTTCAATCTAGTTCATATGGAATAAAATTCTTGTTTAAATTAATAAATTCTATAATTAATCATTTTTAATATTGTTTTCAAATCACTATTAGAAAGTGTCTACAGTATTAACCACTAAGTACAGCTACATATGATAGTCTGCAATCTTAAAAAAGAGCTTGCAAAGGGAGACACAATTGTTTAAAACTAGTTTAAACTTTATGACAAATTACTAAGATTATTCTAGATGTATAGAAATTTATATATTTAATGTAAAGGATATATAGAAACTTTTTCTCGGTGGTCCCTTCTTTCATTCCACGGATTCGCTCTTCGGCTTCTTTATTCATGCAAAGTCCCAACTCTTTCTGATGAATGGACCTCTTATCTCCAGATGAGTCTTCCGTCTGTATGTGTGTCCAGTATTATAGAAAAATTAGTTCCATTGAGATTATATAAGAGAAAATTATTATTATTATAAGTCCACCTTATTTAAACATGACGTCTAGTAAATCTATAATAAGCAACAACCAATGACTGTAATCAATACTGACTAACCCTAGTCCTATTGGTGAGAATAGCACTCCTAACTCCACGTCCTAGAATTTCAGATTGATCCTCAATTTCATTGTCAGATTCTTCAGAATCGCCCTGTTGCGTTTGTGAGTGTTACTTGGATCAGTAATCAATGATATTAGATGGTAAAAAGATAGTGTAAGATACTAAAATACACTTGATATATAGAATTAAAAATAATATATTACATTACAATGTTCAGTTATGTTTTTTATTATTAATTCTTAATTTTATTAATGAACAATTTGATTAAAAGATCAAAATACAGGAATATCTATTACTATTAATCGATACAGTGATATTTTAATATCCGTATAAGGTTTGTAAAAATATTTATAAACCATTACATTTGTAAATAATTAAAAATAAAAGAAATATTGATATAATCCTAAATAGTGAATACAATGAATATAAATTAATTATGCAATTTATAGGAAAATTGATAGCACATAGGTTAAAGAATATATAAATACAATTAATTATAATCAATTGGTAAACATACGCACAATAAATTAAATATCTAAAACAATTCATTAGAGACTCACCTTGATATATATTGCTATATTCTTCAATTTCTTTTTCAAAGTCGTGTAAATAGTTACTGGGCTATTCTGTAAACACAATAATGTAGTGATTATAGAATGCGGGACAAAAGAGAGAGTGAGGAGAGAATCAAAGGTCAAAGGCACACTTCATTCGCTATTGACCTCATTCACAATCACTGTGTCCGAGATGAAGAGTGAATAATTCTTGCCAGCTTGGTCAGTGGCAGATGAATTCTTTAGGTTGGAGAAACCCAAGTAAATGTTGTAGACTTGGCCTGGGGTCGGAATTGCGCAATAAAATAATAAATTGAAGATGAAATCATGGAAATACTACGTAAGATATAAAGTTAATACTTGATTACATCTTATTAGTAATAGTGTAGTCAGTAATAGTAATAGATAATACGTCAGTTAGTAATATTAATATAGTAAGTAATTGTAAGAGATAGTGTCAGTTAATTTTAGTGTTAAAAAGTTATATATATAGAGTGGAGATTATGTAGAGTGTTATCGTGGGTTTCATTCGCAAAATAAATTTCTAGTGATGTCAGATAGTAGAATAATGTCAGTTATTGAGTGGGTCAATAAGGTACATATCTTTGATGACATAAGTCTCATGTACTGAAAATAAGTCATTTAGAGTGTTTTATTACATTACATCATCAACATTACACCTTAACTTTGCTTCATTAACATTACACCTTTAACATTACATCATTAACACTACATCATTAACATTACATCAATTAAGTTACATCATTAACATTACATCATAAACATTACATTATTAAATGAAACCTGTCTTCGCCTTTACTGTAGACGAAGAAGAGATTACAAGTGAGCTCTCTTTAAATTCAATACCCATTCCGAACCTGTGAGAGAGTCATGATCACAGATGTCATAGGCAGTGACGATGTCACCAAAATAGGTGACCTTATCTTAAGCATTAGTGTATTGACAGACGAATAAATGAGGGAAAAAAGACTTACCCGATGTGTTTGGTGAAGTGCTCCAGTAAATTTTTGTTTTCCTTATTGATGGCGGAGACGGCAGCTTGGTAGACTTCGCCGAGTGACACACCTATATGTGGGGAGTGTATTAGTGTGGGGTGTTAAGGTGGGGAGTGTATTGGTGGGGGTAATGGAGGTGGAGAGTGTATTAGTGTGGGGTGTTGAATATATTAATGAACTCAATCATAGAGTATATTAAGATATGGTATGCATTATTATCAAATGTATTTTTTAAAGATTAATTAAGTTATGTGATGTCTGTAAGTATTAATAATAGTTAGGTAAGTATTAAGTAAATGCATGAAAAAGTACATAATTTTGTAAGAATTGAGTAAAAATATAGTATAAATTACGTACAAATTAAGTAAGAATAGAGTAAGATTAAATTACAAATGAAGTAATAATTGAGAAAGAATAGAGTAGGAATTGAGTAAGAATTGAGTAAGAATTGAGTAAGAATTAAGTAAGAATTAAGTAAGCTGTGATGAATTGTTACATATTAGATTCTTGAGTTAAGATAAATATTGCACAAATGAAGTAAAAAAAGCTACTGACCATTTTGTAGTTTATCAAAGATAGCCTCTTCTACGGCTAAAAGACATTCGTAGTTTTTGATTTGGTCGTTGGTCGGATTAACAAGTATGGTGCGACCAATGTTGGAACAATATGATTTGTAGCGAACACCGCACATAATTACTAGAGCACCGTAGTGCATGCAATTATCATCACTAGAGGTGGGGATAGCATAACATTAAAATGGCATTAAGTTTAAAGGTTGGGTTGGAGATGAATCAGGGTGGGTTAAGGTTGGTTAGCAAATAGTTAGTGTATGGTAAGGAGAGGTATTAGGATGGGTTTAGTGTATTAGAAAATATGTTAAAGAATAATTAAAAGTTTAAAGAAAATGGGTTAGAAAATGAGTATGAGAAAAGCTTGCGTAAAGTTATTTGAGGGGAAAGAATAGGGTTGGATAGGGCTGAGAAAGGTGTTAGTATCCACGTAGGAGTAGGATTAGTGGGTTTCTAGATAGTAGTAAGTGTGGAAATATACTAAGATGTATTAGCGGATTGTGGTGGGGATTAGAAGCAAGTGAGTAGGGTAGATAGGGTTGTCATAAAGCAGGTGTTGCATTACGAGTAGAATATTGTTGAGACATACATTTTAATACATTATTGGTAGAGTCTTACCTTTGGGTGCTAAATTTGAGTTGGTAATTACCACCGCTCTGAATGATAGCCGGATAACACATGTCTAACATGTTTCTATCCACACCCGAGATATACTTCTTGTTCTGAAGGGCAATCTCAATCAAATCTTTGAATTTCGAATGTCTGACTTTCTGCGTTATGGTAGATTGAATGACGTTGGTTTCGCAGAAAATAATTTTGTTGGAAGCTAGGAGAGCACTAGAGGGTTAACTGAAAAGGTTAACTCTACAAGAATATAAATTAATAAATTACTGGTAAAGAATTAAATCAAAAGCTGAGATGGTGACACATTATCAATATAATTGTGATTAGAATTTGTTTCCAATCAATAGACTAGTCAATAAATAATTTTAATGTCGGCAGATATTCTGTTTAAATTAAATTAAGGGGAATCGCGGTATTTGAATATATTGTAATACTTAAATAAAAGAGATTTTATTTCATAAATTGATAGTATAATTATTATATTATGATAACATTTCTAATTATAATTTTATCTATAAATATGCTAAAATTTAATTTATAAAGGTTGCTATGCATGAATAATATGGTCAGCATTGAAATAATATTTTTTTAAATCTCAAAAAATACTAGTTATGTTTGAGATTAATACATAACTTATAAAAGACCAATTTTTTAAGACATTGGTAATCGAATGCATTCTATGGGTTCACTGAATTAGTGCGAATTCAACTGTATTATTATTGAATTCATTTTATTATATTCATTTATTGCATTTTTACGCATTCAATAATTATACTCATGGAATATTATAAAAACAAAAGAGTAGAAGCCAAAACTAGGTATATTTCTGCAAATGTAAGTATAATTAGACTAAGTAAAATGATTATAATATATCAATATATAGTCAAATGTATGGAATATAAATTTTTATATATAAAATAATAATATAAATTATTATTAACATTATATAAAACAAATATATACTTATATTTAATTTTATATTAGATCAGTAAATCTGGCCAATTTGAATCATTACAAAGTTAAAGTACTGCAGTCATTATTGGTCAATCTAATCATATTACTTATCACTTGGATGATTATGTAACTACTTATGAAAAATCTAGAACGTTATCAGGATAACAATAAGGTGCTAAGAAAAGAGATAATCACATACTTTAAAATAACAGAACAGATAGTGCTGGTAGTTTCTAGATATTTTTGTGTTATACAGTATTTATCTATATTAATAAATTTATAATATATAAATGACTTATATTTATAAAAATAATAAATCAATATACATTATAATATATATTAACCGTACTATATGATACTTATATTATAGATTAAAATATGAAATAAAATATTATTTTATATCTTGATTTTTTTAGAAAGAAAATTTTGACAACAAAAAAGCTTCATATTTTCACAGAATAAAACTGAACTATTCAAATGTTTTTATTTATTTCAAAATTAAATAAAAATAAAAAATAACCAAAAAAAATATTCAGTTTTTTTCAATATCAAATAAATATATAATATAAATATATAATATATCAAATAATAATATAAATTATTATTAACATTATATAAAACAAATATATACTTATATTTAATTTTATATTAGATCAGTAAATCTGGCCAATTTGAATCATTACAAAGTTAAAGTACTGCAGTCATTATTGGTCAATCTAATCATATTACTTATCACTTGGATGATTATGTAACTACTTATGAAAAATCTAGAACGTTATCAGGATAACAATAAGGTGCTAAGAAAAGAGATAATCACATAATTTAAAATAACAGAACAGATAGTGCTGGTAGTTTCTAGATATTTTTATGTTATACAGTATTTATCTATATTAATAAATTTATAATATATAAATGTCTTATATTTATAAAAATAATAAATCAATATACATTATAATATATATTAACCGTACTATATGATACTTATATTATAGAATAAAATATGAAATAAAATATTATTTTATATCTTGATTTGTTCAGAAAGAAAATTTTGACAGCAAAAAAGCTTCAGATTTGCACAGAATAAAAATGAACTATTCAAATGTTTCTATTTATTTCAAAATTAAATAAAAATAAAAAATAACCAAAAAAAATATTCAGTTTTTTTCAATATTATATAAAATAAATTATTTATAAAATTGTAACAGTTAACTTTTAATTAGTAATATATTCTGATTACATTGCAAAATATTTTGTATAAATTGGTTGAGCAATAACTAAGCTAAATCTATTGTGTGAACACATAATTTCACATCTATTTACATTGTGATATTATGTCAGACCCCTTTAAGCATGAATATAAATGTAATTCTGATAACTATTTACAATGAATAAAGTGTTTTCTATTAATGTAGACTAGTAATAGTAATAATATGAAAACTACATTGCAAATATGATCTATTGATAAGATGAGTTTGTGTGTGTATGAGTGTGAGTGAGTGTGTGGATGTATAAGAGTGTAGTAATAGTTAACGATAAATAAAACCTTCTCTTGGTCGATAAAGTCCATAATCTGCTCCTTAATGTATTTGGTGTACAAGTCCATGGTAGTCTGGGCTGCCCTCTTCATCAACCCAATTTCACTATCATCTTTAACCGAAAATATCTGAGCGAATGAACTACTGGCATCCACCTAAATAGAGATGGAAAGGGTAAAGAGGGGCATGGTAAGGTTTTTGTGGAGAGTGAAGTTTAGTGAAGGAGGGTTAGTGAAGGGTTATGGAGTCATTAAAAATATAATTTAAATATAAATGAGCAAGCATATTCAATTTACTAGATAATCGACTAATTTTTTTTATATAGAATGACATATGATATATGATTTATAAAGTATATAAAAAAGAATATAAAAAACTTATAAAGTATATAATTTCATGTAAACTGCTACATTTATTTATACAAAAAATTAAGTTACTATAGTAACATTTATATTTAGTGAAGGGTTATGGAGGGAAGTAGGTGGGAATAGTTGTTTCAAATCCTAATTACATTTTTAAAATGTTAAAATACAGCCAAAAAACATATTTTATATATAGGTACATATATAAAATTTACGAGATAATCGGATAATTTTTTTTATATAGAATGATAATTTATATATTGATATAAGTAATTGGTTAATTTTTAAACAGTACTTCTAAATATTCATATTTATTTTGAATTCACATTTTAAAAAAGGAAAATATTTAAAAAAATTAATTTTGATGATTTCTAAAATAGATTCAGTCATTTATGGGGTTGGTTATTATTTTTACATTTTTATCCATAATCTTCCATATGATCCATAACATTTATTAGAATGAAAAATATGCAATTGTTCGCCAATAAAATAATTATAAAATATTAGTAAATGATTTGAATTTTTTTATAACATGGTGATTATTTGATTCTAAAACTAAAAAAACTCGATTTAGCTACGTATATTTTCTGTCATAAATATTGTATTCTACTTTTAGTACACAGCATCCATCAAGATTAATATAATTTCTCAATTCTTATATAAAAAATATGTATTCAATTATTTCCTATAATGCAATTATATTGATGATATACAGTTTAACAGAATATTCAGTTTACAAGATAATTGAATACATTTTTTTATGTAGAATGATAATCTATATATTGATAGTAATTAAATATATTGATATAGTATATTTAAATATATTGATATAATATATTTATATATAGAAAATACTTAGTTAATTTTTAAAATATAAGAATATAAATTCATCGCCAAATTATTATATTATTATATTATTCACAAAAATATAACTTATATTACAAAATACAAATATTACCACAATCAAAAAAATACTACAGAGCATGAACATTTTTACATTTTACTAATATTTAAAAATTAAATCATTTATATGCTAAATCATATATGGCTGCACCCTATTAAATACTTTTAATGTTAATTAATATTTAGTAGTAGAAGATAGACTTGTTGGTTTGGTTTCTATAATATGTAATAAATATTCCCTATTGAAATGAAACCTTATTGAATGAGTTTTGCTTCAAAGCAGACTTCCATGAGGTGACGAAGTCACCAGTAAATTTATCTTTGACAAACTCTCCAATAGTCTTTCCCTGTAGCGATTGTTCATATTAGTAAAACAAGTAAGACAACTACTTCTAATAGTTTTCTAGTTAAGATGAAAATAGAATTTTTATTTTTAAGAAATAATAGAATATTTATATAAACAAATGTATATGCAATAATTTAGAAAACAATTTTAATTATATTTTTTACCTTTTTACTTTTCTTAATCATATTTATTATTTTTTGAAAATTCTCTTTATCTTTGTCAATCTAAAAAATATTATATAGTTAGAAGTTAATAAATAAAGATCTCGAACTGATGAAATAATAAATAATGAATTGCATTACAATAGAGTAACTTGATAACAAATTATAAACAATAAATTAGGTATGACATGAAATTGTAAAAATTTAGGAAACAAAGAGGATTAACTGAAAGCTCCATTTGTTAAATTTATTGTAAGAGTTAACGTATGAGATTTTGAGTTTATATTTTTATGGACAATATGCCTGTTCATTATTATATGGTTGAATCAATATATGTTGGGGGTCTTGCCTAATTTCCTAGAGCCGAGAGGAGACCGAACTTATCGAGAAGTTGATCCCCTCCTAATATGGAGACTACCTTGTTACGCAAAAGAAATTCAATAGATGCCAAAGCATTTTCCTTATCGTCTCCGTCTTCGTAGAGTTTCTCGAGTGGCTTCAGGAACTCCAGTTTACGACTACTAGCCAGTACCACGATGTGATTTTCTAGAAAAACAATCAGCGTGTCGCTTAGCTCATAGGTGAACAACCATGTCTGAAAAGCGGGTAAAGTAAGGAACCGAGGGATGAGAGGGTGCTTAGGCATGTAATGGTAGATATGTGGGGAGACTGGCTGCAGGAATTACTAAGTTTGAGAATAGAGAGTATATTGAGTAGACTGTAAGACTTTTAACATGTGTCATAAAAACCTGGAGAGCTGTAGATTTTGAATAAATTATTTCATTATCACCGACCAATGAAATGATAGCATCCATACCCGATAATGGCTCAGAATCCGTCGAATTCTTTAATATTAAATGTTTGATATATAAAGTGATCGATAATAATTATTATAACAATAACTGGTATTGATGGCAAACATACTAAGAGACTATTAATTAAAATTGAATTAACATTTAGAACATTAGAGTAAAGAATATTTAAGATAAAAATAAATGTAGTAAATAGTAACTCAAATTAATATTTATAATATATAAATATTGATGTAGTAATTAAAATACGATTATATGTAATTGTAATAAAATATTAATAATTATAATTAGTATATATATAATAAATAAATTACAATTTGATAGTTTGAATAATTTCTTACTATACATAATATGCTAGACATTAAACTTTACTACAATTGACCAAATCTCGAAAAGGTATATTAATAAATAAAGTAAAGTTAAATAATATGCAGAAAAACAAATAATCATGACCGGTGTATCAGTCGATTTTACATTAAGTTAACATATATTACTTTTAATGGCAAATAATAATCAACTGAACATATAAGTGTGAATGATTGTAATATTTAATACATTATTTATATTAAATATTCATCAGTTACATAATTATTAAATATATTATTATATAATATGTTGTGTTTAAATAAATTTATATGCTTAAAACAATTTAAGAACAAAGAAAAATTAATTCTTAAATTTTAACTTAATTCAAAAATATAATATGCCAATAAAAAAAAGTAATTCATTAATGCCATTGATTTGAGGTTGGCTCTTTTTTTTTAACAAATATTCACATAATCCTTAATTGAATTCAATAATCAAATATTAATTTAATAATATTTATTATATGTGAATGTGAATCAAAATTTAAATTATTGGAAAGTTTATTAGCTAGTTTTAACAAATGATGAACATAAAAGATATATATTAAATCAACTGTACGGCGAGTATCATATATGTGTATATCATTTATATGGTTTATAAAAAATATTAAATAGTTTTAATGAAATAATATTAATTAATTAATAACATTTTAAAATATTTTCTTTTATATATATAAATATATATGAGTTTTTTATATATAAATATTTTTATATATATAAATATAAATATATATAAATTATATATATAAATTATATATTTTTTATATTATAAGTTTTAAAATTAAATATTATTATTAATTATTTAACAATTTACCTTCCATGTAGAATATACTTTTTGAATACGACGTTTAAACATCTCTTTATCAATAATAGGTGGCATGATTTTATAATTTATTTTATAACACAATTATATTGTATGTTAAAATTTAATTTGAAATCGCTGGAAATATATGGATACAATTTCCGGATATTGATAATTATTTAACAAAGAGTCTTTAAAATTAGTTACAAATAAGTTTTGAGGTCTTTCTTGAATTTGGCTATATTTTAATAGCTACGATATCAGGCGGAATGGAGGTCTTTGGGATGATTTTATAATTTATTTTATAACACTATTGTATTTTATGTTAAAATTAAATTTAAAAACGCGGGAAATAAAACGGTAATTTATTTAATTTCCGGTTATTGTTGATGATATTAATAGAGTTTTAATACAATTAGTTATAAAGAAGTTTTGAGACATTTCTTGAATTTGGCTACATTTTTTATAGTTTAAATAGCAGGCGGAATGGGGGTCTTTCGGAGGATTTTATAATTTATTTTATAACATTTATATTTTATCTTAAATATCTATTTTATCTATGCAACATCTGGATAGTATAAAACTCAATAATATTCTTATTATTTAGGTAATTTATTAATATTGTGAATATTAAACAATAATAAGAAAGTAACTAATACAAATACTGTAAATTATATATCTGACGAGGTTACACGAAGCGCAGTGTGTAACAGAATAATATTAATACCCTAGGTGTGATGCGCCACAAGCATAATAAGTCCACAAACTCAGCCTAAATAGAATATAAATCTGATTACCTGACAATACGATTACGATTATTTAATTGCAGTTGCAGTTTTTTAAATACATTTAAACCGCGTTGTTAACCTCGTCGATGAACTGACAACAAATATTTAAAAATATTTGTTGTCAGTTCATCAACGCGGTTAACTAAAGTGAATTCTATAAATAAAACGGATTTGAGTTGCCGTGCAATATGTATACATATTTCACGGCAATATAAATCCGTTGACATATTTATCAATTTACCTAAGTTTACCGAGATAAACTTTCATATTACTTAATTAAGTCATAGGAATTAATAATTCATATTATTTAGTTTTTCGAATAATTATGACATCCTTGATATATCAAATAAATTACTAACTATATTTAGTAATTTATAAAAATTAATAATATATTTAAATAAATTTATTAAAATTTTTACTAAACATGATTACATTACATATAACATGTTAATTGTACATTACGTATAACCATTTTGATGCGATAAATTGCACTTTTATCAAAACTTGACTGTAGCAGTATAAACTTATTGATAAACTAGTGATAACGGAGATCAATTTAAATAAATTAGAATATTTTGGTTAGTCTCGTGACCTTGAACCATATATATTCACAATACTATCTTTTAAGTAGATACAATAAATTGCACTAATTTATCTGAATTATGCTTATTTTTTTACAAATAATATGTGAATAATTTGCGCAATTGTCATATGCCAATGTGGTTCATATATGATTTATTTATATATTTAAAAGTGTATTCTTTAGTAGGATTCATGGAAATAAGTTATCTCGAAGGGTCACAATATTATTTGTAAAAAAATAAGCACAATTAAGAGTAAAATTAAAAGCAAACGTCTTCTTTGTTTATTTACCTCGTCTACATTTTTAAATTGAACTGTATTTTTTAGCTTAAATATGAATTTTCAAAACTTCATTCCAAATTTTGTAATTAATATAATATATACGTAGATGATATAACATGAAAATTAATTCTCTCATAAGTAAGGCGATGTTAAATCTATATAAAAATACATATCGTTTAATAATAAGTTATTCCGACGAGCTATTTAAGTTTAAAAATAAACGTGCCTTTAGTAAGCCTCTAAGAAAGACTGGCTGTAATACTTAGATATTTGGCAACAGGTTAGAATGTATTATTTTTCCAATATTTTGTTATAAAATATATTTTATGATTTTATACAATGTTATGAGGGAAAATTGATTTATGAATTAAGTGTCTACATAGTATTCAATTAATGAATTAAATAGTTTAACTGTATCCCATTTTGGGAAATGATAGTTCACATACTATTATTGCCAGAAAATATATGGGATCAATTTTGTAAATATTTCAACGATGAAGGAGACGTTATGAGGCAAAATGATAATTAACCTTAGAATGTAAATATTTGAATACATTTTTCTATGAGTGTATACATTTATATATAATATATATATATATATATATATATATATATATATATATATATATATATATATATATATATTGATTTATATAATAAATAATGGAATCTTATCCTTTTATATTTTGTATATACTGATACAGATTAATACACTCATTATGTTTATTTATCTTATTGATACTATTTATCGACCATAATCTTTTCATAAATACTTTCTCAAGGTCATTGCATAATTTTCTCGTATTGTTTATGGTTAATGTCACTAATCTTTTAACAATCGTATAACCAAGATACGAGTTTACTTTGTTTTTCTTCCGATTTTCCAAAATCTGTTATTAAGTCGACTATTTTTTAAATAATACTGATTCAACGGCATCATCTTTGAAGAATGTAGACGTTTCCTATAAATATACTTTAAATAATATTTGCCTAATAAATTGTATTATTAAAAATAACATATCTTTTATTAGGTCGTATGGTGGATTGAGTTTTTTTTGCAATAACTTCCATTCTTGACGGCGATATATTTCTGATCCTGGAATATTTTTGGACTAAGAAAATTTAAATATTATAATATGTTAATTTATTGTTTTGAATATTAAATCAAATAGTATATATGTACGGTGTGAATAATGAAATGTTAATTAAGCTTGATTCTACATCCGGTGAAATTTATCCTCTATATTGTGATTATTAGTTTCATTGGTAATTATTACTAGAGTAGAAATATTTCCCCTCAAATTTTAGATTCAACAATATCGATTTCAGAAAGTTCATTATCTATGTAGTTATTTAACTATAATTGTGCGACTCCTCAAACATCTGTAAATATTGAGTTAAAATATATAACATTTTGTGAAAATTTAAAATGTAGTAGAATTTGTATAATGAATTATTTTGGTAAATTTTAAACTTTTGTTCTAGAAATTCAATTGAATTTCTTTCATAATCTTTATATAACCGTTTTTAATAAGTTCAGCAAGAATTCCACCTTATTCCATTTAATATATACAAGTGAAATATAAAATATTTACAATGAATCATGATACAATTTAAAACACCGTCTACTTTTCTAATAACATATACTCACTCTACATACATCGCATCCATAAGAAGTTCTCTATACACATTTTAACACATCTCGACAATAAACACATCTTTTACTACTATATACAACTACTCTGTGACCTGGTACAACATCAATAGTTACTACCCTGGTAAAAGAATCTGATTTTACAATTGTAATAGAAATGGATTTGGAGTTAGTTTCAATAAAGGCATGTAATTATTATTATAAAAATGCCTCAAAGCATTTTTATAGGATAATAAAGAATAGCGTGGATTGATTTTGATTTTTTTTAAACAAATAAACGAATTAATAATAGCAATATTAAAATAAGTATAACAAATATATCTCCAGAATTTTTTACCAGCCTACTTTTTTACCATCGTAATATCTCCTAAATTGATCTAATTTATCAACTCCACCCATACTATTATTGTAGTCTATAATCATGTTCGGGTTTCTATTTGTTTCTTCATTAAATTTGCTCTTCACATCTGAATCTTTGACGTCACCCCAAGTCTTTTTCCATCTAAATTATAAATTTTATACTTCCAATATAATGTTTTCAATTTGATCATAAAAATTTATATTTTTATACTATCAATATAGAATATCTAAATACAATACTTATTTATATATACAATAAATATTTATTTATACAATACTTATTTCAATAAATATACAGTATTTTACATAGATTAAATTTCAAATCTGCATAGTACAATTCCATCAGAATTGACAAGTGTAATGCTTTCTCCGATATTTATATTCTGATTCACCATGTAGGGCACACTTCTTGCATTATTCTTTATTGTTCCGACTAAATGTGTTTTCTTTTTAATCAGATCTATTGCAAGCTTAAGTGAAGTATAATAGTTTTCGGTGTATAATTTATGGTTATTATATAAATAATTTGGAAAAATAAGATCTATAACAATAGAATAATTATATGGTAATGTTTTATCAAGAGTAATATCTCTACCAGTATATATTTTAAGTTTAAGACAATCTCCTGTAGCAGAATCGTATAAAGTATAACACTTAATGTCATGATTTACGGACGTACTAGGAATATATTGCCTAAAGGAAATACGCCCATTAAATAAATCATGCCTTTATCAACAGTGATTTCTTTGTCAGGTAAAAAGGCTTTCGCGAAATTACCTCTAACACCGTTGATAATAGTTTGAATCTAATAGATGTAATGTTAGTATATGAAGCTACATCACAACAAAACTAATTTCAGTTAAAATAACTGATATAACATACAAAAGACAATATAGATATATTATTATTTAATAATATCTAAAAGCAAAGCAGAAATATATCTGATAAATAAAAATACCTTATGCAGCTTATTATCCTTTTTCTCTTCATTTTTCTTAGATATATGGAAGTAGCGTATCAAATCAATGTACCTATGTTTGTCCTATATGAGATGAATGGCCAATTATATGCCGAATCCTTAGACCATAACATTGTAATATTTGGAAGTGAAGATATACCCAAGAAAAATGATGAACCCGAGAAAAAAGAATATTTCAGAGAAAGAAGTAGCAAATGACGATTTTTTTAGTATCGCATATTCATTTGTTGATTCTACAATGTAACTTATCATATCTTTGGTAATATCTTATTTTTATAATATAATTATTAGCAAAGAATCTAATTCTAAATATTTGTAAATAAATCAACAATTCTTATTTGTAATATTTCAATCTATTTTCAATTGTATTAACTGTTTTAAAATTTTAATATTAATGACAATAGTTTAATTATATATTCGTGTATATATAAATATATATATATTACATATCTGTATAATTAGTATAGAATTATAGTAAATCTAATTAGAAATGTAATGTTTATGAAATTATTATTTTTTTTAATTTGTAATATTGCTACAAATATTGTATTAGATAACAATCAATTATAATTTAATACATTATTAATATATTAGTGAAATATATATAATTAATAATTATAAAATTTATAAAAAAATATATAATTATTAATTATATATTTTTTTATAACAGTTTCAATTCAATATTACATTTTATTACGGTATATTAACATTAATTGTATATTATAACTAATTAATGTTATTATATATTTACTATAAGCGACTACAAGACATTGCGAATGCAATCAATAATTCAACTATTCATTGCTGCGTATCAATCGCAAGACATTGCGAATGTAATCAATACAGATTAGTATTAGGCGTGTATAATGATACATATAATGATTGGTATATATATAATCGATGATAAATATTATAAGTAGATTTTTAAATGAACGCGAATTAGTTTTGCGATTCTTTATATAGACGCGCTCCGATATTGCGTGTGTCGATCAATCTTGATTGGGGCTGCGGGTTTAGTGCTGTTTGGTCTACGCTTAGATTAAAATTAAGTCACGCCTTCTTTTATCCGCAATCATCTATATTGAATATGTTATGTATATATAGATGTATATAAATTTATATATATTATAATTGTATTGATGTATATATTGTGTTTAAATACCTAAATTTAGCGAATCAAATCGGAAACATTAAATGAACATTAAATTTATTTTAATTTATTTTAAAAATATATATATCAAAACTTATCAAAAACTTAAATGCGAATATTCTAATTATAGTATATAAACATACCATAGCATCAAATTTATATAAAATGTTATAATTATAGTATATGAACATATCCTGACATCAAATTTAATTTATTTTTATAAAATCCACGCAGAACCAAACAAAAATTCAAACCCCCAAATCATAATTATAGTATATGAATATATCTCTGCATTGAGAGCTGCGTGATTCATCGAAATGCGTGACTCATAGATTTACTCGAGTCTCTCGAATTTCGATTTCGAAAAATTTCTAAAAATATAACGTCGATTATCTCGAAACTTATTATAAGAAATATCGATATCGGTATAGTAAAAGTAAGATACGGTCGAACTCTAAGACATAGGATTTAGATATTTTCAATAATAATTAAATTAATACCCTACAATCGGCTCTAAAAATGTAAAATCGAAAAAAGTGATTTTTAAACTTTACTACTTATTTACCGTACTAAAAATTGATTTTTCATATATAAACGAATATCAGATATATATAGAATTATCAATTATCTATCGCTATGTTTAAATTTCTAAGGTAAATATTAAATATTGGGTGAGAAATAGAACGCGAGAGCCGAGGTATGAGGAGACATTTTTAAAATTGACGGTCAAGTATGAACTTTTTTGAAGAAACACAAATATTCATTTTATAGATTATGAAAATATATATAAGATGGCTATAGCCATCTTATATAATTGAGGGTAAGGATTCCGAATCCGTTATTAATTTTTATTAATCTCATTCGAGTCGACTTTATTCGCCAAGAAACCAACGTGTTCATTAAATCCTATACATATTTTAAAACATGTGTTGTAATTTCGAATCTAATAATAGAATGATATGTAAAACTATGTAAATCAATATATAAAATATAAGCTATATACAATAAATAATTCTATATTATTAATATCTATATAGTTATTATATATTATATATAAATATGTATACACATGTATATGTATATATATAATATATATATATATATATATACCAACTATATATGGTATATACGTATAGGCGTATATCGAGATACGTAAGTATTTATATTATACATTCGATTCAATTGTGTGTATCAAAATTATACTTGTTCGCGGGCGTTTTTATACTTTTTTTCATAAATCGATAAATTCGATAATCTCGATAATAGCTATCTAATATATTTAGGGGCGAGGATTCCGAATCCGTATTCGGAATTTAATAATATCCACCCGTTTTTGAGTAATCGCCGATAAACTATCGAGTAAGTAACTCACGCGAAATAAAACCGTTAATTTCTGTCTGGAGTACGATATCAGCCGCGTAATAATATAATAGCGCTTAGAATAGGTTAGGCGGGCGTAATTAGATCAGTATTACCGTGCTAATTGAAACTAAATCTAAAAATATAGAGATCCTAGTCGTAGCCTTTATCCGTATCTAGCGGGACTCATATTTTCTAAACTTTCGGAGTACTAACGAGGCTATAGAAAATTTCGAATACTTAATTAATTATACTAATATTCGATTTTTCCAACTTTTTTAGACGCTATTATATTTCTCCTCGGCCCGGGGAAGTGGGGGGCAAAAATGAGAAAAATCCGAATTTTATTCGAAAACCGTATTTACGAATACTTAATTTATTATACTAATAAAATTATTTTCAATTTTTTTTCTGTTCCCCCGCGTTAAATACACCGCGGAGAATGGGGCGACCGTCTCGGAATTCGCGAAAAGGTGTCGGTAAAGAGTTTAGTATTTTATTAGTTAAGCGTCGATTAAGTATACTTAAAGGATATAAAAAATAAAAAAACTCGGTACCGCGCTGCTCGTACGAAGCCGAGGACGTACGACGTTTTTTCAAAAACATGTCGACTCCGAAACTCGCCGAGTTTACTATGCCCCAACGTTAAAAAACATATCCTAAGGAGATTACGACGAACCATCGCCTAAAATGGATTTTAAAGACATTTGGGGAGATGGAAATTTTGTAAAAATATAAAAATTTCGCCCGCCCCTTTATCGGAGTCTTTTACGGGTTCTCAAAAATGTCGGCCGAAAAATCTAAATTATCGAATTATCCTATAGCGATTGTTCATTATAGTAAAAAAGTAAGACAACTACTACTAATAGTTTTCTAGTTAAGATGAAAATAGAATTTTTATTTTTAAGAAATAATAGAATATCTAATACGAATTTAACATAATTTGTAATACAATTAGTTATAAATATAAGTTTTGAGATCTTTCTTGAATTTTGTAGAATATAAATATTTACTTTTTACTTTTAAGGTCACTAAAATATCTTATAACCCTATAAATATTTATATAATGAATAGAAAATACATTGTATTTAATGGCGGGAAAATAAATGCATAGTATGTTTTATAATTAAATACAATAGTTTTAATATCAAGTGTATGTAACAAAAAATTACAATTATCTGATTAAATATATATAATATTATGTTACTAATTACTATATTCAATGTACATATTTAAAGTAATAGATGATAATTTTTATAATAATTTTTAAATTTAATTAAAATAATGAATATAACAAAAAATATTTTATATACATGGTATCGTATATTACGTACAATGTACGCCGTACATTGTACGGTTAATTATGTAGAAATAATAATTTATAGACTCATATGTGATAATACATTACATATTTAACTTAGTAAAATATTTAATAATTATCTTTAAAAAATATTTTGCATGGGTTTCCTAAATTACTATTTTATCTTTGTAATTAGATAACATTATTTCATAGTAGTTAGTTATCTTTAATTTGAGTCTAAGTTTTAAGAAATTAATTAATTCATGAGTTATAAGAAATTAAATAAGTTATATGTTATAAATATATATTTTATTCACAAGTAAATAGACGTATATATAGTAAGGGATTTTATAGTATGTATTACAAACAATATTTAAGTTTATAATAACAATATCGTTTCATAAAACCTAATAACAATATATATATATATATATATATATATATATATATATATCTATAGATATATAATATTTTATTCAGTGATTCAATCTACTTAAACTTTTTTGATTTGTGAAGGAAATGCATGTCTGATATCTTTGAAAAGAAAGAGACGTGGTAGTTTGTTGTTAAAAAAATAAAGGTTTATCTGGATTGGGTAGATAATCATGAATATAATAGCAATATATATGACTTGATATGATATTTATCTAGAGTTAAGTCAATCTCTAGAATATTATTTTTAAATATTAATTTTGTTTTAAATTGACTTGTAGCAGCAAACATTTTCTGATCTGATAAGATATTAAGGACGATACCTGATAATTTAATACATATAAGCAATATCTTCATCATAGGGCTGACTCATCATTGCGGACATAATTGCCATTTTACAAACGTTTAATAAAATCTGTAAGAAAAAATACACGCATTACGATGATATTTCTCATTATTGAAAAAATATAAATTGTTTAACTATTTTCTGATCTGATAGGCCAAGATTAAGAATGATACCTGTTAATTTAATACGGGCTGACTCATCATTGCGGACATAATCTTGTCAAGATCTTCTTTCGAAGGAATAATCAAGAAAAGAAAACATAGTTTATATTTCTGATGGAAATTTTTCATAGCTAGATCTAGCAGTAGTACTTCGTCTTCAGTGTCTATTAGAATGACCCCAACATCCACTAATATATCAATTTACAGTTTGTCCAGGAATATAAGCGGAAAGGCTTTACTAATCATTGTCTAAATTCACTGGCATTTTACAAATATTAAAAAAAAATTGCATGCATGCTTTTTTTTATCAAAATTAAGTTATGCGAATAATAAATGTTGTTAAAATTCTCGATGTAAAATTAATATAATTGCTTTGAAAATACACTTACACCAATATAATTATTAACCGATCAGAACATATATTTTAAAGCAATACAAATAGGGTTTGTACAAAAATAATAAAGGACAATTTATTTCATCTAATAATTTATGCAATTACACAAGAAATAATTTATGCAATTACACAAGAAATATCTGGTATTCAATAAAGAGGTGTACAGTGTACACACTGAAAAAACGCGTCGTATTTCCGATCGGAAAAACGTAAAATATAAAAATGGATTTAGAGGTGTCCACATTGAAAACGCTAGAGTTTTGACCTTTAAATTTTTACAAAGAAAGTAAAATTTAAATAATTATTTAAAATTGTTAAGGATGAGTCGGAGAGAAAAAAATAAGAAAAGGAATTCACTGCTAAAATTATTATATATAAAAGAAAGTAAAATGTAAATAATTATTTAAAATTGTTAAGGATGAGTCGGAGAGAAAAAAATAAGAAAAGGAATTCACTGCTAAAATTATTATATATAAATCACCTAAGAAGAAAAAGGAGATTATGGTCATACGAGTGGCTATTAGATATACAAAATAAATATGCAGGAGCCTCAAATTTGTTAAAAGAACTATAAAAGGAACAACCAAATGAATTTATCAATTTTGTCCGAATGACTCCTAATCAATTTCATTATTTGGTCAATCATAGTAAGCCCATAATTAGGAAAAAAAATACAAATTGGTGAAAATTTATAGATGTGGAGACGAGGCTAGCAATGACTCTTCGATTTCTATCAACAGGTTAAACTAACATTAAATAAAATAAGAAAAGTAAATAATAAGCCCTTTATATTTAAAAGTGTATAGAACAATATACATTATATTTTTAAACTTCTGTATATATTATTTTTATTGATTAAGAATTATACAATTATAATAGGATTATGACAAAAAATACTAATAGTATATAAATATATTTATAATATTAATTATTTAATTTTAATCATTTTTAAGATAAAATACTATTTATAGTAATAATATAAGTATATGTATTACATATTATATTTATAATAGGATATCAAATCAATTATATTCCATATAAAAAAGACCAAATGGTTTAATAAAATAAGAAAAATTTAATATTCAAAATCAAAAATGATTTTTACGTCGAAACTTATATCACTAACTAATACACATTCAGGTAATTCTTTCAGGAGTTTGAAGAATACCTTTAGAATTGGACATTCAACAATAGGATTAATTGTGAAAAATACTTGTGAAGCTCTAAGCTCTTCACTCGGTGCTGATTGTTTAAAACTACCAAGAACCATTGAGGAGTGGGAAGTTATTTCAGCTAAATTTGAAAGTAGGTGGGATTTACCTAATTGTATCGGGGCATTGGAAGGTAAACATGTGAATATAGATATAGGAAATGCGGGATCAACATTTTACAATTACAAAGGACATAACAGTATTGTGCTGATGGCACTTGTCGATGCGAATCGCAGATTCATATATGTTAATATAGGGTGTAATGGCAGAGTAAACGACGGTGGGGTTTGGTCAAATTCTAGCCTTTCTAAATTATTGATGGATGAGTCGAACCCTTTGAATATACCGCCATTAAAACAGCTTCCTGGACGTAATATAAAAATTCCCTATTTTATTGTAGTTGACCAAGCATTTCCATTAAAACCATATATAATGCGGCCCTATCCATCAAGAAATCTCGACAAGAAAAAAATAATTTTTAACTATAGATTGAGTAGAGCGAGAATGAATGTCGAGAACGCTTTTGGCATCTTATCTTCTAGATTTCAATTTTTAAAAAAATCGTTACATTTTAAACCTGCACAAGTAGATTTATTTGTACTAACTGCTTGTTGTTTGCATAATCTACTCATAAAAGAAATAGACATAAAAAATATTAATTTAGAAACAATGGATGGAATATCACACCTCGCCCCAAATGCAAGTAGTAATGTCGCGATCAATATAAGAAATGAGATTGCAGATTATTGTTCAACTAATGGTAGTGTGGGTTGGCAAGAACAAGCTATATAATATAAATACATAAATATTCACAAATTTAATAATCTATTGTTATCGATAATTATGCAGTTTATTCTAGGGATGTTTTTAATTAATATCTGCAAATTATTCTTAAAAAACTCATTTTAGAATTTAATATAAAAAAAATTTATTTCAATTATTTCAAAATAGAATCCTTAAAAAATAAGGATTTGACGGTAACAGTAGATTTGTGTGAGCCGCTTGGTCGATTAATCGATAAATATGCGGTTAAAATCTAAAGATACCTCAGATATTCTTAAAATATTATCTTAAAAAACATTTGACTTTATTCAAGAGATGAATATAAAAAAGAAAAGCACTTAATTAATTGTAATTGTTTTTTATATTCATCTCTTAAATAAAGTCAAATGTTTTTTCAGATAATATTTTAAGAATATCTGACGTATCTTTAGATTCAACCGCATATTTATAGATTAGTAAATAAGCGATGCACAAAAATCGACTGATCCTTATTTTCTAAGGATTCTATTTTTTAATATTTCTTCATCTAGATTTATATTCTTTTTTCCAAGTTTTCTAAATTTATCACTGAATCTGTATAAATATTATAAATATGATATGAATTTAGAAACATAGTATATACACAATAACACATATCGCTAGCTGCGATGTACTTGCAGTCGACTTAATAGAGTCTGGTGTTACGCAACTCAAAATCTGTGGATCCGAATCTACTGGGCTCGATAATATATCAGAACATTCTGTTTCAGAGATTACTCCAGATTCTGATTCGAGGATTACTCTAGCTACCGATAGCGGAGATCCTGGTTCTGCCACTTCTACAATATTAAGTAACTGTACTTCTTTGATAAATAATAAATTTTTTAAATACTATTTATTATTAATTATTATTAAAGTGAAATTAATACAGATTATTAAATATACTTATTAAATACAAACTCTCTGAAATATTATAAATATCCGAAGAAATAGTTGTTCGATTTTCTAAAGTTTCATTAATAAATTTGATGTCTAAGTAATTATATATTGATATGTTTAATACAAATTATATAGTGGATATAATACTTTAAAATATATTTGGATAATATATATAAATATTATAATAATTTTATATATTATAAGGCATACATGACATAAACTTGTTTATAAACAAATATCTTGTTTATTTGTCTAACCATCGTAATATTGCCATGTTGGATATTCAACAGAATCTTCAACTCCATTTCCACTTTGCTCTTGATTATACTTCTCTTTATTATATTTAATTTATTTAAATAATCTCGAGTACTCTTGCATTTTATTTTAACCATATTTTCTATAGGAAAAATTATATTTTAATTAACTAGTTTGATTCTATAAATATATTTAGTAATTTGTTAAATTAGGGATATTATTCTAGAAATATATGTGTATATCTATATAAAACTAATTTTATATTAATATTGAGTATATTTATATATTCTATTTTAATAATAATATTTTCTTACTTATTTCTTAATTTAATTTATATCTTACATTAATTATAATAATTTCTAAATTAATAAATATATTGAACATATATTAAATATTCTAATAATCAATTATTAAATTAACTAAATAAACCTGTAACATTCATTTCATTAGCTATATGAGCAATATCTTTTGTCCTCTATCCGATTACTATATAATTTATCTGATACATTCCATATTGATTTATCTAATCGGATAAGTTGAATAAATGTACCTATATCCATACATATTTTAATTAGATTTATATATCAAATAATAAGCGTATAACGTGGAAAGGTGAAAGTTCATTACGCAGGCTTTTTGTACGCGCACTTGTAAATTGAACATGTTCTATGCCAGCGTAAAAATTAAACACGGCGATATTCCGCGTCTTTTTTGGTAGGAATCGAATTCCGATCGGAAAAACGATGGGCTTTTTCATTATGTACACCTCTTAAGAAGTTGTATATGTATTTATAAAATTATAATCTGGACTGCATCCATTAGCTTACTATACCGACAGTGACTTTAATAAAATATTTACAAAAATGATAAAAACAAAATAAACTAAATCTATATTCATTCAACAAATTCAAATATATAAAATGTGCTAAGAATAGTGGATTTGAGTTTAGAATTCAACTTTTTAATTTTATTTCTTGTTTTTCTTTCGAGAGTGTTTATTGGAATGTCTCCATTTTTTTCGAATTAAAACTATCTTCTTCGATAGTCTCATGCCGGTTGTCAGGTATTCATACAAATATCATAATATTTAGATGAGAGTAAAATAAATAGTTTATATAACTTTATATGAAATAATATAATAAAAAGAAATGGTAAAAGAATATATAAAACATATTTATTTAAAAAATGTCATTATTATTTTGCTATCATATTAAAATTATAATTTAGACTACATTCATTACTATACTATACCAACTGTGACATTAATGTTTAATAAAATATTTACTAAAATGATGAAAACAAAATCTATAATTCATAATAATAATTCATAATAAATAATCTATAATTAAAATAATAAAATGTGATAAGAATATTGGATTTGAGTTTAGAATTGAACTTTTAAATTTTATTTCTTGGATTTTTTATTTTTCTTTGGAGAGTGTTTATTGGAATTACTTCCTTTTTTAGAATTAAAACTCTCTTCTTCGATAGTCTCATGCCGGTTGTCAGCTATTCATGCAAAAATCATAATATTTAGATGAGAGTAAAATAAATATGGTAAATGAAAAAATCAACCATTTTAAAATGTTTTAAATTCTATTGTTTATATTTTATAAAACTAAAACTAAAATATAACTTAATAAAATTTAATAATCAAACATTTTTTAGCTTCATCTTCTAGGTCATCACAATCTTTTCCAGATTCTTCTGAAGACTCATCGGAAGCATCAATATCTGTAACAATAAATATTAAGAAAGTAACATTAATGATACCTATTTAGGAAAGAGTATGGTCAATTTATCTAAGAACTGACCAATTTTATCTTCAAATTCATCGCTCCAAAATTCTGAATCTTTATCACTACCCGACTGAGAATCTGTAATCATAATAACTGATAAATAGATTTCTAGTAAATCACTATGTTCAGTTTATGATTTGCAAATAAATAAACACTTTCTTATTAGTTATTACTATTATCATATTCAAATATTTATTCCTTTTTAGCTACTGAAGGAAAAGCTTAGAGAAAATCACTTTTAAGTTTTAAATATAATACCAATTAAAAATATATAAATTGTTATAAATTTAATATAACAAAATTTAAAAGTATTTTTTAATGATTTAAGAAATGTCAGATGTTATTTACAAATTTAAACAATAAAATTAACAGAATATAACAATTAAAATATTATAAAGTAATTAAATGAATAGAAACTAAATTGTTAATGTGTAATAAGTTTTATATTTGGATTATAAAGATCATTATTTGTAAAATGTTTATTAATTATGAATGCATAACAATAAGTAAAAACAATATATTTGAAAAACATTATGTACTTGGAATTGAGATGTTGTTATTTAGGTGTGATCAATTTTAAGGTTACATAGATGTACAGATTGTATCTAATAGATATTTGAAAAATAAAAATATATATATAAATAAAATTATTTTGGGTCAGTATTGAGACATCGACAGGCTATCCAAATACACAAAAAATATACAAAAAAAATGTAATGAATTACTTAATTATACATTAAATACTAATAAAATACTAACCACCCTTATTAAATTCATTGTCTGAAAATTTGTATGTTTCATCTTTTTTGTCAGAATCATCAGATCCACTGTCCTAAATTTGGAAATAGCACATTTATCTCATTCACTTCTGAGAGACATTTACATCGATACACCGGCATTACTAACATTCTCCTGAGGGTCAAGGAAACTCCAGCCGCCTTTCTTGTAGAACCCAATCGGATCGTGCGTAATGGTTTTCAAAATCTTCACCCAGTTTAATGACTGCAGACCTTCGGTGAAGTAGATATCGCAGGAACTGATGGAAGAAAGAGGGTAAAGGGGTGGGGTTAGATGGGAATTTGAGTAGGTTAGGAGAAAGAGAATTGGGAAAATTGAAAATTGCCTCTGCAGTATAATGGACTAAAGAGCATATCTGGTACTTAATAAGTTGATTATGTAATAGAGTTTCTTATTACTAACTTCAACCAATCTTTGATGGGGTCGATTTGAGTCATCGAAATTGAGTTTATCATTGCAATCTTTTTATGGTAGTCTTTGAATATAAATACCTGAAAGTAAGAAGGGATTTGTATCAATACGATGATTACCAAGCTTATGAGTTTATGAATGTTTAAGAATAAAAAAACTAAATATAATGGGTTATGAAAGATTAACCATAGGTACATACGAATAGGTTTGTCTAACCATGTCAAAGTCATATGATAAAGGGATTGTCTAACCATGTCAAAGTCATATGATAAAGGGATTGGCTAACCATGTCAAAATTCTTGAGTTGAAATGAGACTCTTTCAAAATGAACGCATTGAACAGACTCCAACGAAACAACAAAAGTTGGCTGTAATCAGCAGATGTATCGTAGTTGTATCGAAGTGAAACCAATCAAGATGACAAAATATAGAATGATTTATACTATGCTAACTGAATTCTAAGATTTGGTATTAAATCAGAATTAAATTCAATAAATAATATATTATAGAGAGTAAACAAGAGATACAATATATTGTATCTCTATAGAGTATACAATAAATAATAAATAAGGGATAGTAAACATTAGATCATACACAATATATAGTATATAATAATTAATATAAATGAAATACGGTCATCTCATTATTGAACATAACTAACCCATTCCACCAAGTTGACCAGGCAACCCGAAGTCGGTTGCAGAAGAACACTGGATCTAGCGGGAGATCCGCGGAATCCCAACTCTCTGAAAGGAACTTCAAACTCCAACTCATTCTTGGTCATCGCCTCCACCTTTTCAAAAGTTAAAATTCAAATTAAATTAATAATAATGAAATATAGTTGTCATAATAAAATATCAATAATACCGAGAATTCAATTAACAATTTAATGATATTAATATTTAGAGGTAAGATAAACAGAACTGATTTATAAACAGATTAAATCTTTCTAAAAACTTGTAAATTACTTATTAACTCTTTCTGTTATTAACAGAAGTAGTACTAGAAATCAGCTAAGAAATGATAATAGTGGCAGTAGTAGTTTCGTAGCAGAGCTTAAGATGAGCTTTAAAATATGAGAAACCTTTTCGCAGAAGTTCTTGAACGTTGATTTCAGTTTATGTCTTAATTCTCTCTCAGACTGTGTTGTTGAGATGATGATTAGTTACTATTTCTTAACGAGTGTGACTGAGCCCTGGAACTACCTGTTCTGCTTTCAGATCGTCTCTATCATGCTGGTGTTTACCAAGATCAGTGGTAATTTCTCCAACTTCTGTGTAGAACTGGATGTCAGCATGTTTCTTTTTTCCAAATACAATGTCATGCTGCAATGTTTATGATTTTATATTTTCTGACATCCCCTTACCTCTATCATCTCATCCGACCTCACCTCACCTCACCTAACCTCACCCCACCTTACCTCATCTTATTTGACCTAACCTCACCTCATCTCACTTCACCTAACATTACCTCTCCTAACATTACCTCCTCTAACATAACTCACCTTACCTATCCTCTCATCATAATACTGCAAATCAATCCACATCAACATATTATGTTCCCCTCACCTCATACCACGTTTTACCTTGTATAATCCCATCTTACTTTAGGTCACACAAACTTTTAGATTAAAGTGGATAACAATAATCATTTCGGAATCACATGGTTGGAAGAATGCGTGCTTAATGTTGTTATAAAGAATGTCAACTTTATCTCCTTTAACTGGGACGAATCGGAAACCTGATAGGGTGATACACGTTGAAGAAGAAAATAAAGAAATTTAATTTTAAAATTAGTTATAAAGATATATAGACAGACAAAGGTGAAACCATTGAGATGAGCTTCCAGAGTTCCGGTCATTCTCTTTGTAACAATGTTGGGACGAATATATAAATCTTTGAGTTTCGGATTCGAGCGATTCTGACTAAGTTTCAGTGCATCTTGTTCAATAATATCCTAAATATTGTTATATTATATTCGGTTAAAAGTATTATCATGATTACATCATAAAGATTACTATCAAGATTACTCCAGTATCTGAATATCTTTACTTCGTTATTTCTGCATTACTTTTCATCTGGTTCACTTCAAACCTCAGTCTCTTTAGCTTCCTCCTCCCTGGTCTTGAATTTATTTTGTAATTCTTTAATGATGCGGAAAGCGGTCTTCAGGTTTGTTGAACCAGAGGACATCGTCGACTGATCTTTGGTATTAGAGGACCGGAAAGTTCTGTGAGGGGAAAGGTAACATTACTATTCCATGAGTAACGATGTAAACATTGGATATCTAAACTATATTTTCAGTTTATAGATGTAGATATATATTAGAAATTTGATAAATAGAAATTAATAAAAATTTTGCACAAATTCCAATAATTTCATTTTATAAAGAAAATAAGAATTAAATTATTTATAAAATAATATTAAGAGATCATTATAATAAATATTTTACTCCTTAAGATTATCTCCTTAAATGGAGTTGCAGTTTAATTAATAGCTGTAAACATGTCTTTTAGGAATGCTGCATCTGGATTAGTAAAATTTATGGAATCATTCTTGCCGAGCGCCGATTCAGGGCAAAAGAAATTGATTCGTAGGTATGTGTAGTCTCCTTCCACTGAATGGCTGATGTACTATATAAGGTTTAGTATATAGGGTAGATGTGTAGAGGAGAGGTACTGTATTGTGTAGGAAGGTTGTAGATATGCATTGGATGTTTAGGTGTGTACGGTTGATGTATGTGTTTTGGTGTTATAGGTGCATAGGATATGTAATGGAGGTATAGATATGGGTGTAGTTGTGTAGATGTTTATGAGGGTGCCAGTGTATATGAGGGTATGGATGTGTATTGGGATGTAGGTATGTATTGGGGCGTAGGTGTGTATGCATGAGAGTGTAGGAGTTTTTAAATAATACAAAAATGGTGTTGATTACACAATCCCTTAAATTTTCGATTCCAAGAACATTTTCAAGTATGAACATGATTTTAAAAAATGTCAATTTTGATCCAGTAGTATGTCAATGTTACTAATTACATCCTAATTAAATCAGCTAGCTATTACATACAAGCGAAATATACAGGATGCTATAAATATCTTGGAATTATTATAATCTATAAACACATTATCATTTATTTATTTATTATGTTAATTTATTATAAAATAATAATATATATTATATAATAAATATTTAAATATTATTAAATAAATTACTTTTTTGTAATAATATTATATTCCAAAACAAATAATAACTACTTTTTATGTAATATGATGTATAATATTGTATAAACTAATAAACCTCAAAACTTAAAATGAAGTAAAAGTTAACAAAAAATAGTATATAACCAATTATATATATTAAATTCAATAACATAATTAAATTATCAATTATTCTTACTAATTAAAAAAATTTTAAATATGTAAAAATATGCATTTTTTTTTAATATAAAAAATTAAAATTATAGTTAGTAGTTAGTCCTTCTTATCTTTGTTCTAAACTCACCTTAATTGTTGAGATGTGGAAGGGTGTCGGTGTTCCATAGATAGGCAAAATGACACTTTCATACCGACGATCCACAAAGATCTTTAATTCTCGTATATCCTTTTCACGGAGAATCTGCGACTGATTCTTATATGAGACGATTGATTTTCTATTCCTGTACAAAGAGAGAGATTTGGTTAATGGTAGGTATCGGAAGTGAGCATTGAGATATTAGAGAAATAGACTACCGTAGTGTATGGCTAGTTGCGACTAATATTTCAATCTAGTTCATATGGAATAAAATTCTTGTTTAAATTAATAAATTCTATAATTAATCATTTTTAATATTGTTTTCAAATCACTATTAGAAAGTGTCTACAGTATTAACCACTAAGTACAGCTACATATGATAGTCTGCAATCTTAAAAAAGAGATTGCAAAGGGAGACACAATTGTTTAAAACTAGTTTAAACTTTATGACAAATTACTAAGATTATTCTAGATGTATAGAAATTTATATATTTAATGTAAAGACGGATATATAGAAACTTTTTCTCGGTGGTTCCTTTTTTCATTCCACGGATTCGCTTTTCGGCTTCTTTATTCATGCAAAGTCCCAATTCTTTCTGATGAATGGACCTCTTATCTCCAGATGAGTCTTCCGTCTGTATGTGTGTCCAGTATTATAGAAAAATTAGTTCCATTGACTACCGTTGATTGTAATCAATACTGACTAACCCTAGTCCTATTGGTGAGAATAGCACCCCTAACTCCACGTCCTAGAATTTTAGATTGATCATCAATTTCATTGTCAGATTCTTCAGAATCGCCCTGTTGCGTTTATGAGTGTAACTTGGATCAGTAATCAATGATATTAGATGGTAAAAAGATAGTGTAAGATACTAAAATACACTTGATATATAGAATTAAAAATAATATATTACATTACAATGTTTAGTTATGTTTTTTATTATTAATTCTTAATTTTATTAATAAACAATTCGATAAAAAGATCAATATACAGGAGAATCTATTACTGTTAATCGACACAGTGATATTTTAATATCCATATAAGGTTTGTAAAATATATTTATAAACATATTTTAATTTATATATTTATAAATATATTTATAAATAATTAAAAAGAAAAGAAATATTGATATAATCATAAATAGTGATTACAATGAATATAAATTAATTATGCAATTTATAGGAAAATTGATAGCACATAGGCTAAAGAATATATAAATACAATTAATTATAATCAATAGGTAAACATACGCACAATAAATTAAATATCTAAAACAATTCATTAGAAACTCACCTTGATATATATTGCTATATTCTTCAATTTCTTTTTCAAAGTCGTGTAACTAGTTACTGGGCTATTCTGTAAACACAATAATGTATTGATTATAGAATGAGGGACAAAATAGAGAGTGAGGAGAGAATCAAAGGCACACTTCATTCGATATTGACCTCATTCACAATCACTGTATCCGAGATGAAGAGTGAATAATTCTTGCCAGCTCGGTCAGTGGCAGATGAATTCTTTAGGTTGGAGAAGCCCAAGTAAATGTTGTAGACTTGGCCTGGGGTCGGAATTGCGCAATAAAATAATAAATTGAAGATAAAATGGAAATAAGATATAAAGTTTATACTTGATAACATCTTATTAGTAATAGTGTTGTCAGTAATAGTAATATATAATACGTCAGTTAGTAATAGTAATATAGTAAGTAATTGTAAGAGATAATGTCAGTTAACTTTAGTGTTAAAGAGTTCAATATAAAAAGTGTAGGTTATGTAGAGTGTTATCGTGGGTTTCATTCGCAAAATAAATTTCTAGTGATGTCAGATAGTAGAAATTTGTCAGTTATTGAGTGGGTCAATAAGGTACATATCTTTGATGACATAAGTCTCATGTAATGAATGAATGTTAAAATAAGTCATTTAGAGTGTTTTATTACATTACATCATTAACATTACACCTTTAACATTGCTTCATTAACATTACACCTTTAACAGTACATCATTAACATTACATCATTAACACTACATCATTAACATTACATCATAAACATTACATTATTAAATGAAACCTGTCTTCGCCTTTACTGTAGATGAAGAAGAGATTACAAGTGAGCTCTCTTTAAATTCAATACCCATTCCGAACCTGCGAGAGAGTCATATTCACAGATGTCATAGGCAGTGACGATGTCACCAAAATAGGTGACCTTATCTTAAGCATTAGTGTATTGACAGACGAATAAATGAGGGAAAAGACTTACCCGATTTGTTTGGTGAAGTGCTCCAGTAAACTTTTGTTTTCCTTATTGATGGCAGAGACGGCAGCTTGGTAGACTTCGCCGAGTGACACACCTATAGGTGGGGAGTTGAATATATTAATGAACTCAATCATAGAGTATATTAAGATATGGTATGCATTATTAGCAAATGTATTTTTTAAAGATTAATTAAGTTATGTGATGTCGGTAAGTATTAATAATAGTTAGGTAAGTATTAAGTAAGAATAGAGTAAGATTAAATTACAAATGAAGTAATAATTAAGAAAGAATAGAGTAGGAATCGAGTAAGAAATAAATAAGAATTAAGTAATAGTAAGAATTGAGTAAGAATCAAATTTAAATTAAGTAAAAATTAAGTAAGAATTGAGTAAGAATAAGTAAGCTGTAATGAATTGTTACATATTAGATTCTTGAGTTAAGATAAATAATGCACAAATGAAGTAAAAAAGCTACTGACCATTTTGTAGTTTCTCAAAAATAGCCTCTTCTACGGCTAAAAGACTTTCGTAGTTTTTGATTTGGTCGTTGGTCGGATTAACAAGTATGGTGCGACCAATGTTGGAACAATAGGATTTGAAGCGAACACCGCACATAATTACCAGAGCACCGTAGTGCATGCAATTATCATCACTAGAGGTGGGGATAGCATAACATTAAAGTGGCATTAAGTTTAAAAGTTGGGTTGGAGATGAATCAGGGTGGATTAGGGTTGGTTAGCAAATAGTTAGTTTATGGTAAGGAGAGGTATTAGAATGGGTTTAGTGTATTATAAAATAGGTTAAAGAATAATTAAAATTTAAAGAAAATGGGTTAGAGAATGAGTAGGAGAAAAGCTTGCGTAAAGTTATTTGAGGGGAAAGAATTTGGTTGGATAGGGCTGAGAAAGGTGTTAGTATCCACGTAGGAGTAGGATTAGTGGGTTTGGGTTAACATTATTGGTAGAGTCTTACCTTTGGGTGTTAAATTTGAGTTGGTAATTACCACCGCTCTGAATGATAGCTGGATAACACATGTCTAACATATTTTTATCCGCACCCGAGATATACTTCTTATTCTGAAGAGCAATCTCAATCAAATCTTTGAATTTCGAATGTGTGACTTTCTGAGTTATGGTAGATCGAATGACGTTGGTTTCGCGGGAAATAATTTGGTTAGGAGAATACTAGAGGGTTTGAAAAGGTTAACTCTATAAGAATATAAAGTACAAAATTACTGGTAAAGAATTAAATCAAAAGCTGAGATGGTGACACAATATCAATAGAATTGTGATTAGAATTTATTTCCATATGTTACCAATCAATAGACTAGTCAATAAATAATTTTAATGTCGGCAGATATTCTGTTTAAGGGGATCCGCGGTATTTGAATATATTGTAATATTGTAATATATTGAATATATTTTATTTCATAAATTGGTAGTATAATTATTATATTATGACAACATTTCTAATTATAATTGTATCTATAAATATGCTAAAATTAAATTTATAAAGGTTGCTATGCAAAAATAATTTGGTCATCATTGAAATAATATTTTTTTCAATCTCAATAAATACTAGTTATGTTTGACGTTAATACATAACTTATAAAATACCAATTTTTTAAGAAATTGGTAATTGAATACATTCTATGGGTTCACTGAATTAGCGCTAATTCAACTGTATTGTTATTGAATTCATTTATTGCATTTTTACAAATATAATAATTATACTCATGGGATATTATAAAAACAAATGAGTAGAAGCCAAAACTAGGTATATTTCTGCAAATATAAGTATAATTAGACTAAATAAAATGATCATAATATATCAATATTATTTTTAGTAAAATTTATGGAATATAAATTTTTATATATAAAATAATAATATAAATTATATAAAACATTATATAAAACAAATATATATACTTATATTTAATTTTATATTAGATTAGTAAATCTGGCCAATTTGAATCATTACAAAGTTAAAGTACTGCAGTCATTATTGGTCAATCTGATAATATTACTTATCACTTGGATGATTATTCAACTACTTCTGAAAAATCTAAAACATTATCAGGATAACAATAAGGTGCTAAGAAAAGAGATAATCACATAATTTAAAATAACAGAACAGATAGTGATGGTAGTTTCTAGATATTTTTATGTTATACAGTATTTATCTATATTAATAAATTTATAATATATAAATGACTTATATTTATAAAAATAATAAATCAATATACATTATAATATATATTAACCGTACTATATGATACTTATATTATAGATATGAAATAAAATATTATTTTCATTATATAAAATATTATTTTATTATATCTTGATTTATTCAGAAAAAACATTTTGACAATAAAAAAGGCTTCAGATTTTCACAGAAAAAAACTGAACTATTCAAATGTTTATATTTATTTCAAAATTAAATAAAAATAAAAAATAACCAAAAAAAATATTCAGTTTTTTACAATATTATATAAAATAAATTATTTAATAAAAATGTAATAGTTAACTTTTAATTAGTAATATATTCTAATTACATTACAAAATATTTTGTATAAATTGGTTGAGCAATAAATAAGCTAAATCTTTTGTGTGAACACCGATTTCACATCTTTTTACATTGTGATATTATGTCAGACCCCTTTAAGCATGAATATAAATGTAATTCTGATAACTATTTACAATGAATAAAGTGTTTTCTATTAATGTAGATTAGTAATAGATATGAAAACTACATTGCAAATATGAGCTATTGATAAGATGAGTTTGTGTGTGTGGATGTATAAGAGTAGGATGTAGTAATAGTGTGTGGATGTAGTAATAGTTAACGATAAATAAAACCTTCTCTTGGTCGATAAAGTCCATGATCTGCTCCTTAATGTACTTGGTGTACAAGTCCATGGTAGTATGGGCTGCCCTCTTCATCAACACAATTTCACTATCATCTTTAACCGAAAATATCTGAGCGAATGAACTACTGGCATCCACCTAAATAGAGATGAATAGGGTAAAGAGGGGCATGGTAAGGTTTTTGTGGAGAGTGAAGTTTAGTGAAGGAGGGTTATGGAAGGAAGTAGTGTTTAAAATGTTAAAATACAGTTAGTAATTAAAAATATAATTTAAATATAAATGAGCAAGCATATTCAATTTACTAGATAATCGACTAATTTTTTTTATATAGAATGATATATGATTTATAAGTATATAATTTCATGTAAACTGCTAAATTTATTTACACAAAAAATTAAGTTACTATAGTATATACTACATAGAATGAACATTTTACTAATATTTCAAAATTAAATCACTTATATGCTAAATCATATATGGCAGCACCTTATTAAATAATTTTATTGTTAATTAATATTTATTAATAGAAGATAGACTCGTTGGTTTGGTTTCTATAATATGTAATAAATATTCCTTATTGAAATAAAACCTTATTGAATGAGTTTTGCTTCAAAGCAGACTTCCATGAGGTGACGAAGTCACCAGTAAATTTATCTTTGGCAAACTCTCCAATAGTCTTTCCCTGTAGCGATTGTTCATTATAGTAAAACAAGTAAGCAACTACTAATAATAGTTTTCTAGTTAAGATGAAAATAGAATTTTTATCTTTAAAAGAAATAATAGAATAGTTATATAAACATTAACAAATGTATATGCAATAATTTAGAAAACAATTTTAATTATATTTTTTACCTTTTTACTTTTCTTAATCATATTTATGATTTTTTGAAAATTCTCTTTATCTTTGTCAACCTAAAAAATATTATATAGTTAATAAATAAAGATCTCGATCTGATGAAATAATAAATAATGAATTGCATTACAATAGAGTAACTTGATAACAAATTATAAACAATAAATTAGGTGACATGAAATTGTGAAAATTTAGGAAACAAAGAGGATTAACTGAAAGCTCCATTTGTTAAATTTATTGTAAAAGTTAACGTATGAGATTTTGAGTTTATATTTTTATGGACAATATGGTTTTATATGGTTGAATCAATATATGTTGGGGGTTTTGCCTAATTTCCTAGAGCCGAGTGGAGACCGAACTTATCGAGAAGTTGATTCCCTCCTAATATGGAGACTACCTTGTTACGCAAAAGAAATTCAATAGATGTCAAAGCATTCTCCTTATCGTCTCCGTCTTCGTAGAGTTTCTCGAGTGGCTTCAGGAACTCCAGTTTACGATTACTAGACAGTACCACGATGCGATTTTCTAGAAAAACAATCAGCATGTCGCTTAGCTCATAGGTGAACAACCACGTCTGAAAAGCGGGTAGAGTAAGGAACCGAGGTGTGAGAGGGTGTTTAGGTATGTAATGGTAGATATGTGGGGAGACTGGTTGCAGGAATTACTAAGTTTGGGCATAGAGTGTATATTGAATAGACTGTAAGACTATTAACATGTGTTATGCATAAAAACCTGGAGAGCTGTAGATTTTGAAAACATTATTTCATTGTCACCGACCAATGAAATGATAGCATCCATACCCGATAATGGTTCAGAATCCGTCGAATTCTTTAATATCAAATGTTTGATATATAAAGTGATCGAAAATAATTATTATAACAATAACTGGTATTGATGGCAAACATACTAAGAGACTATTAATTAAAATTGAATTAATATTTAGAACATTAGAGTAAAGAATATTTAATGTTAAGATAAAAATAAATGTAGTAAATAGTAACTCAAATTAATATTTATAATATATAAATATTGATGTAGTAATTAAAATACGATTATATGTAATTGTAATAAAATATTAATAATATCTATTTAGTTTAAATGTTGTGTAAAAATTATGAATTAAGTAAAACTAATATATAATGTCCATATAATAAATAAATTACAATTTGATAGTTTGAATAATTTCATACTATACATAATATGCTAGACATTAAACTTTACTACAATTGATCAAACCTCGAAAAGGCATATTAACAAATAAAGTAAAGTTAAATAATATGCTGAAAAACAAATAATCATGACCAGTGTATCAATCGATTTTACATTAAGTTAACGTATATGACTTTTATTGTCAAACAATAATCGATTGAACATATAAATGTGAACAATTGTAATATTTAATACATTATTTATATTAAATACTCATCAGTTACATAATTATTAAATATATTATTATATAATAATATATTGTGTTTAAATAAATCTATATGATTAAAACAATTTAAGAACAAAAAAAATGAATCCTTAAATTTTAGAACTTAATTCAAAAATATAATATTCCAATAGAAAACAGAAATTCATTAATGCCATTGATTTGAGGTTGGCTCTTTTTTTTAAACAAATAGTCACATAATCCTTAATTGAATTAAATAATCAAATATTAATTTAATAATATTTATTATATGTGAATGTGAATCAAAATTTAAATTATAGGAAAGTTAATTAGCTATCGTTAACAAATGATGAACATAAAAGATATATATCAAATCAACTGGTACGGCGAGTATCATATATGTGTATATCATTTTATAGTTTATTAAAAATATAAAATAGTTTTAATGAAATAGTATTAAATAATAAAATTTAAAAATATTTGTTATGTATATATAAATATATATATATAAGTTATTAAATATTATTATTAATTATTTAACAATTTTATATAACAATATTATTATTAATTATTTAACAATTTTATATAACAATATTATTATTAATTATTTAACAATTTACCTTCCAAGTAGAATATACTTTTTGAATACGACGTTTAAACATCTCTTTATCAATAACAGGTGGCATGATTTTATAATTTATTTTATAACACAATTATATTGTATGTTAAAATTTAATTTGAAATCGCTGGAAATATATAGATACAATTTCCGGATATTGATAATTTATTTAACAAAGAGTCTTTAAAATTAATTACAAATAAGTTTTGAGGTCTTTCTTGAATTTGGCTATATTTAATAGCTATGATATCAGGCGGAATGGAGGTCTTTGGGAGGATTTTATAATTTATTTTATAACACTATTGTATTTTATGTTAAAATTAAATTTGAAAACGCGGGAAATAAAACGGTAATTTATTTAATTTCCGGTTATTGTTGATGATATTAATAGAGTTTTAATACAATTAGTTATAAATAAGTTTTGAGACATATTTTGAATTTGGCTACATTATTTATAGTTATAATATCAGGCGGAATGGGGGTTTTTCGGAGGATTTTATAATTTATTTTATAAAATTTATATTTTATGTTAAAATTAATTTGAAATCACGGGAAATAAACGTACACAACATTTGTATAGAATAAAACACAATAATATTCTTATTATTTAAGTAATTTATTAATATTATGAATATTAAACAATAATAAGAAAGTAACTAATACAAATACTGTAATTTATATATCTAACTTGATTACACAAAGCGCACTGTGTAACAAAATAATAATATTAATACCCTAATCGTGATGCGCCACAAGCATAATAATTCAACAAACTCAGCCTAAATAGAATATAATCTGATCACATGATAATACGATTACGATTATTTAATTGCAGTTGCAGTTTTTTAAATGCATTTAAACCGCGTCGATATTCATCATATTCATGAATATTTTTTAATATTTGTTGTCAGTTCACTGTTGTCAGTTAAAGTGAATTCTATAAATAAAACGTATTTGTGTTGTCGTGCAATATGTATACATATTGCACGGCAATACAAATCCGTTGGCATATTTATCAAATTACCTAAGTTTACCAATATAAACTTTCATATTACTTAATTAAGTTATAGGAATTAATTAATTCATATTATTTAGTTTTTCGAATAATTATGATATCCTTGATATATGAGATTACATTACATATAACATGTTAATTGTACATTACGTATAACCATTTTGATGCGATAAATTGCACTTTTATCAAAACTTAACTGTAGCAGTATAAACTTATTGATAAACTAGTTACAATAGAGATCAATTTAAATAAATTAGAATTTTTATATTCCATTTCTTAGTCTCGAGACTCTGAACCATATATATTCACAATACTATATTTTAAGTAGATACAATAAATTGCACTAATTTATCTGAATTATGCTTATTTTTTTACAAATAATATGTGAATAATTTGCGCAATTGTCATATGCCAATGTGGTTCATATATGATTTATTTATATATTGAAAAGTGTATTATTTAGTAGGATTCATGGAAATAAATTATCTCGAAGGGTCACAATATTATTTGTAAAAAAATAAGCACAATTCAGAGTAAAATTAAAACCAAACGTCTTCTTTGTTTATTTACCTCATATACATTTTTAAATTGAACTGTATTTTTTAGCTTAAATATGAATTTTCAAAACTACATTCCAAATTTTATAAATAATATAATATATACGTAGATGATATAACATGAAAATTAATTCTCTCATAAGTAAGGCGATGTTAAATCGATATAAAAATACATATCGTTTAATAATAAGTAATTCCGACGAGCCATTTAAGTTTAAAAGTAAACCTGATTTAGTAAGCCTCTAAGGGTGCGGTGCTACAACATTTTAGGTGAAAAGTCACGTGGTATTTCACCTTATGAGCGGTGCTACATATCTCGGGTGAAAAGTAACGTGATACTATTATCCCATTGTGATTGGTTAATTCAGATTAAAATATAAACAAAGAAATAATATTCGTAACAAATATTTAGTTTTAAAATTATTTGATTATAAAACATAATATACACATACTTTTCATTATATACAATATTACAATATGACTGAACAGTTAGTACACCTTACATTTATAAAACAATAATACTATTTTCGTTAGTTAATTCACAATTGTATTTTTAATTTAATATATTTTAAATTTATTTAAAAAGCATAAATTATAATATATTATATTACAAAATTTACAAATGTATAAATATATATATTATATTATACATGCTTGAAGCATTAAGTTATCTTTATTTGCGTAACCACCATATAACCGTTATTGCTTCAATACTTACGATGGTGTAAAAACCGAATCTAATAATATCAATTATAATTTTACTTTGAAGTTGATTTATATTTAATTGATTTAATTTAATACATAAGAAATCTTTAAATATATTAATATATACATATAACTTTAAAATTGATTTTAATTTATATTAAATTATAAATCATTAAATATATTTAGTATTTTACTAATTAATATATATATATTTTTTTAAATAAAATGTTTTTAATTTAATATTAATTTAGATATAAAAACTTATAATTGGCTATATTTTAATATATATTTGTTCACCTTTATAATATATTTAATATAATTACTTTGATTAATTATATAATTAATAATAAATATACTATTTTAGAGATATTATTAATGCAGAGAATGTAATCATTGATTCATTAATTCACGAATTAGAAGAAGAACGTGATAGATATAGTTCTTTAAATTATTGGGACGATGTAATTGCAAATTATTCGGAGACAGAATTTAAATCAAATTTCAGGTTTTAATTAAACATTTCATATAAAAACATCAACTATTGTTACAATACTATATTTAAATATTAACTCATGCTATCTATTTTACAAATACTTTCAGAGTAAATATCAATACATTTAATTATATTTGTAATGAAATAAATCCATATATTACATCAAATGCAAGGAAAAACAAACCCATGAATGAGATGAAACTTGCAATTGCATTATGGAGGTAATTTTTTAAATATATTATTTTTAGAAATATATGTATGTATAACAATATTATAAAAAACAGATTGGCTACTAATTGCGACTATCGTACATTAGCTGATAAATTCAGAGTCTCAAAATCATCAGCGATACGATGGACCAATCAAGTATGTATTCCTATAAAATTATTAAGTTATTTTCTTGTATGTATATGTATAGAAATTCTTGTAACATTATAATTATATCATTACAAATTTATATTTATTTTTAGGTTGTAAGGGTTATAACTGAAAAATTGTTAAAAAAACACATCATATTTCCAACGAGTCGACACGATTTGGAAACAGCTCGTCAATTATTTGCAAATAGAAGATTCCCAAATTGTGTCGGTGCGATAGATGGGACCCATATTCCAATATTAGCCCCTTTGATAAATAAATCAGATTTCTATTATAGGAAAGGATTTTATTCTATTAATGTAGTGGCTGTTTGCGATGGAAAAAAGAGGTTTATATAATTATATTTTGAAATATTATTTTAATATATTTTTATATAACATATTTATTTTTTAGATTCATTGATATTTGTATTGGATATCCGGGAAAAGTTCATGACGCAAAAGTTTTTTCGAATTCAGATTTTTGCAATATTATATATCCGAATATATTCAATTTTTATAACATAGAATAATGAAAGATTGGTAATACTTGGCGATGCTGCATATCCTGCATTACCTTGGCTGGTAAAACCATGGCCCGGAGTAAACCTATCACTAAAGAAGGAATTGTTCAATTTTAGACATTCAAGTGCTCGTATGGCTATAGAGCAGGCATTCGGACTACTAAAATCAAGATGGCGGATATTACTGAAAAGGCAGGATACTGAATTTCATAATTTACATTACTGTATAACTGCCTGTTTTATTTTGCATAATATTTGTATTGATCAAGGTGATAATCATTTACCATTATGGGATGATAATATAGATAATAATGTATATAATGAAATCGAAGGCCAACATGTCAATATATTTAATGGTGATAATAATATGAGAAATTATATAACAAATATTTTATAAAATTTTTTATTGTTACTTTTTTTGATATATTTCATTATGTATTTCTTTTAATAATATATACATTTTATCCATTTTTGTTGTTAATGGTTGTAGGATATTCTTAAATTCTGCATTTTGTATTATCACATTTCTTTCTCTAAGCTCGATTAACCTGAATAAAATATTGATTGTATGTAAAACAAATTATAACCCTATAAAATTTATTTATTTTTAAAATATCAAACAAATATGCTATTTAATAACTTACTTGTTAATATTTAATTCCATATTATATTTTTTCATGGCATTTTTAGAGGGAGAAGGTGCTTTTTTAATTACTGGATGAATATTTTCAGGGTTGATTGAAGTAGATTTAATATTTTCTATATTTATAGGGCGTCTGAATATTGGTAGTTTAGAATTGGAGGTAAGATTTATGGGATGTGCGGAGGAAGTAGAAGGTGATGAAGAAATTATTGGAATATTTGTGGTTATATTGTTATATGGTGCCGGATATATTTTAAGATTATTTCTTTCTCTCGGTATACCTGTTATATTTATAATCATCTATTAAATTTATATTATGATGCTTATATTTTAAATAATTGAATCTAATAATTATCTTCCAAATAATATAATTATATTTTTAATATAAACCTATCATAATGTATAAATTGAAATCATATTTTAAAATATAAACCTATAACTTCCCGATTTCTTTGAATGAGCATTCTGGGTCTTATCGTATCCCTCGTTCCCATAAACTCATTAATCATATCGTAATACGGAGCAAATAGTGCCGATTCACTATCAACACCACTCCTCTTCAAATAATCATTTCTCTGCAAATATCATATTTGTTATAAATTTCAAGATATTATAAGTGCAAATTTGATAACATTAATCAAAATCAATCATCATATTAATGTTACTCAATATGTCATCATATTACTTATACCATGATTTGGATCATGGGAAATTTTGAATTATGTTAACTAAAAGAATGTGAGTATTCTTGGTCTAGACTTTAGATATATAATAAAATAAATTATAATTTAATTATTAATGAAATTCATAATCTAATGATTAGTATTATATATTTATAAATTATTATATACATTTATATTATAGCTCTTATATAATTTTGTGATTTTCAACATTTCTGATACATATACATAAAATATGTTTTCTAATATAATGTATATTTAATTATACATAAGTAATTACATGCACAGTTTATCTAATATACATACTTATAATACTAACTTCAGAATACTTTTTTTAAGGTATTTTATTTTATTCTTTATTTGTACGTCCGAAATATTTGCAATAAATTTCTTGTTGAAATCCTTACTCATTTTATTATATTTATCCGTATTACTTTTAATATTTAGTGAAAGAAAATCCGTTTTCCATAAATTTATAATGTAAATAACTTGATTTTCCGTAAATTTAGACATTTTATTTTAAATTTCTTTTGTCTATTTCTATCATAAGATCTTGTTTACTTATAAAATATGCCCTACTATCTTTGCACGGTATTCCAAAATCGCATATATTTAATCCGAATTGGTGGGAAAAGGTCAGAGATCACTGGAGGAAATACCACGTGACTTTTCACCCAACGTACCATGTGACTTTTCACCCGATGAAAAGCAGGGGTGTCCGCGCGCTATGTGTGATATACGGGTGCACCCGCCACACTTTTATTTTTTATTTATGTAGCACCGCACCCTAAGAAAGCCTGGATGTAATACTTAGATATTTGGCAACAGGTTAGAATGTATTATTTTTTCAATATTTTGTTATAAAATATATTTTATGATTTTTTACTGTATCCTGTAACTGTATCCCATTTTGGTAAATGATAGTTCACATACTATTATTGCCAGAAAATATACGGGATCAATTTTGTAAATATTTCAACGATGAAGAAGACGTTACGAGGCAAAATGATAAGTAACCTTAGAATGCAAATATTTGAATACATTTTTCTATGAATGTATACATTTATAGAATATATATATATATTGATTTATATAATAAATATTGAAATCTTATCCTTTTATATTTTGTATATACTGATACAGATTAATACACTCATTATGTTTATTTATCTTATTGATACTATTTATCGACCATAATCTTTTCATAAATACTTTCTCAAGGTCATTGCATAATTTTCTCGTATTGTTTATGATTAATGTCTCTAATCTTTTAACAATCGTATAACCAAGATACAAGTTCACTTTGTTTTACTTCCGATTTTCCTAAATATTTTAATTATTAATATATTAATATATAATCCATTAAATTCAGTTAAGTATGAGTATGTTATAAGAGAATATATAAATACCACTTTTGCTATCATTGAGGCATTGGAATCACTTCAATGAGTCACAGTCAGGTTTATTTAAAATATACTTTATTGATTTGAAAAATAATGATATATGTATTCTATTTTGTATACATTAGATATAACTGTTATTAATACTATCATGTAATGTGTTAATTATACTCTATGTATAATCATGCTTAACTCGAGTTAAAAAAAATCTTTTTATGTCAATATTCTGGTTTGCTTCACAATTGAATGCAATAATAATTACCACTATTTAAAAAATATTTGTATTTAAAATCAAATATACATTTTATACAAGTTATTTTCAAAATAAATATGTTTATATTATTTATATAAAAAACATCATATACAAAAATTAAATTATCCATAATATTTGTATTCATTTATGAATTATAATAATATCTATTATAGATTATAATAAATAAATAATAAATATATTTGAAAATTTCCATCTATGTTTGTTGAAACTTATTTAATCATTTACTAAAATATAATTTTTATAATATAATTTTAATGATTTAATGTTAATTTACCAATAATATTGGTAATATTCTAAATAATATCTTTGATTTTGACCGAATTTCAAGAACTGACAATATATGGTAATATATATAATTAACCATATATAGTAATATATATAATTGAACATGCTTGACAAAATATATATAATTTACCATATTTGGTAATATTTATAATTACATATATACTATATATTATATAGTAATATATATTTAATTTACCATATTTGTTAATATTTATAATTACCACATATGGTATTATTTATTTAATTTTTATACATTAGATATAACTGTTATTAATACTGTCATATAATGGTATTATTTATTTAATTTATCATTTATAGTAATATATGTATAATTTACCATGTATTGTAATATATATATATAATTGATCATATATGGTGATGTATGTATAATTTAACATTTAAAATAATCTATATATATATAAATAATTTAATATTTATGGCCATAATATATATTATTATATAAATTAATACTATTAATATATTTATTGAATCGATTGGTTTTTTTATTCACATCAGGTATCAGACTTTTGCAATCATATAAATATCATATGTGGTCCTTAAGGTTATTATTAATGAGACACATGGAGGGTTTTGTATTGTGAGTGGTAGTTCGTGCAATAGGTATGTTAGTGGACATTTACGATGTTCTGAGCAAATAACATAAATACAATTAGATTCAAATGGAGATATAAAATAATATATAGTGGAACGTGAGAATATTTTCAGATATATGAAATTATTAATTCTGATATTTTAAAAACCGAGTTTAGACTTTGGAAGAATAACCGGTTAAAATAATAATGTTATAAGATATAAAATAAATAAATGTTATATAATAAATATAATTCTATGAAAATAATAACAATGTTATGTAAAATGAACATGCAATTAAAGTTATAATTTTTATTTAATATGACCTAATAAATGAACACTTACTCTTTGATATTTATATAATATTATTATAAAACTTAGATATTTTAAAACTATAAATAGTTTTATAGTTAATAGTTTTATTTAATTGGAGTGTGATTCTTACTTACAAATTAATATTAAAATACAATATTATTTTACAAATCATATATCAATTCAATATTATTTTAATATTTATAAAACATTATTTTTTAGATTATTTTCTTATCTATGTTCTATAAATTAAAGTAAACTTTTATACAAATCAATATATAATGGTGGTTGTTTGTTACACTTTTAAATAGAACTATAATGATATAACGAATGTATATATTATACAAAATAATAGCTTATACATATAAACTTATTATCTATATCGTTTATTGCGTATTTGTAATCATGATAATATAATGATTAATAACTGATTAACTAGTTTACAGAATAGAGTTTGAGACACTAATCTAAACTGAATTGTTATATTTGCATTTGAAAAAAGTACTTTTTTTATAACAACATTTTTATAAAATACCATATTAATACTTAATATTACCCTAGATTATTATAGGCAACCGCTATACACAGTAAAAGATCCACCTATAAATGATAATAACTTTTAACAAATTTATTAAAATAAACTTAAAAAATTTTCCGAAAATCCCATGAATTCAAGTATTTTGTATAACATAAGAAACATTGAGAAGCTACCACTAAAGTGAGGTAACCTTTCCAAAAGATTCACACCAGTGATCTCCTTCCATAGATAATGCAACCGTTTGGGGATGGGGCAATGGGGCAGAACCACACATCATCAATCTTAAACAATATTTCACCATTTTTCAAACTACTTCATCCAGTTTTATCGTAATGTGTAATGTAGGGATGTGTAATGAAGGGATGTGTAATGTAGGGGTGTGTAATGTAGGGATGTGTAATGTAGGGGTGTGTAAAGTAGGGGTGTGTAATGTAGGGATGTGTAACGTAGGGATGTGTAATTTAGGGATGTGTAATGTAGGGATGTGTAATGTAGGGGTGTGTAATGTAGGGATGTGTAATGTAGGGATGTGTAATGTAGGGATGTAGGGGTGTAGGGGTGTGTAATGTAGGGATGTGTAATGTAGGGGTGTGTAATGTAGGGATGTGAAATGTAATAATAATAACATAAAATAATAACTCATAATATATAAAATGATCGTTTAAATAAAAAATATAAGAATACTACGATTTATAATATCTGAATTGCCATTTTAAAAATAATAAATATCAATTTTAATTCTACATTTCAATACCTTATATTATTTTGAATTGTTGCTCGAATGAATGCTGCAGATTTATTTATATTGTCATCTATAAATCATTACAAAATATATGAATAAAAAATAAATAAGCATATATAACGTTATTTGCATATATAACGACATTTGGTAAGTTTATAATATAAGCAAGGTGAGAAGGTGGGGAATGATATTATTATTATTATCCTACAAAATCCAGTAAATGTATCTGTATATATATATAAAAAATACGGTACCAATTCACCGTGTACTGCGTTTATATTTTATATTATAAATAAAGCATAGCAAAAGGCATAGAATAAGCGGTTACAGAACACCTCGCCGGGATTGAACACGGGCGCCATGTAGCAGCTGGCTCCGACCGACAGGGGCGTGAGCAAAGCGTTCACCAGCCCGTGCATGTGATTCAACGGCAGGCAGTTCAGCGAACGGTCGGTGACACGCCAACGCCAAGAGACGACCTGAGCTTCGATCAGAAGGTCCAGAGAACGAGTTCAACGGCGGGAGTGAGAATCAGTTCAGAGTCAGAATTGTCGGTGAAGTAATTCAGCTGCGTTTTGCTTTGTAATATGTGCTGTGGAACAATGGCCGAACCTTTTTACGGGGGTAAATATTTTATTTAAACAATTCATTAATTTAAATAATTATTTATCGATATGTGTATATACTTTTTTATAAAGTTATATTGCAGGTAATCCATTAAAGGATCAAGATAGATCAAACAGTTTAATCAGACAATCGTGTAATTTATATACTACATCGATTATACCATGAACAAGAATTGTTATAACGACACAACGTAACATTTAACTAAAATTCAGGCGGCAAATGTAGCGACAACAAAGGTGAAATTATTTTCACATGCCACTGCAATGTTGGAGTTTATTTTTTGTCGCTTATCCAGCGTCCGTTGACACTCGACGGAAAGATTATAAGCGGCTGTCAAAATCTGTGTAGAATTCAATGAATAAAAGTGAAACGAACAAACCAAATTGACAGACCTCACCGCAATGTACCGATGTTTACGGTCAATGGAAACAGAGTGCTGACCAGATAATTAAATATAATCCATAAACCAGAGATTGGGCGGACGATATCTCACAATATTATCTCATAATAAAAGGATGCTAAATTAAAAAAATATATAGATATGCGCTTTATAATTATTGTGGATCTTAAATAAAATATATATTATATTCATTACAAGTCTGCTTAGCTTGAAAATATCAAATATAAGTTGGTCTCTTCAATCGATTACTGATCAAAAATTCATATAAGTTAGTCACTATCATAAATCACTTATATAAATATATATATCATATAATACGATATGAAGTAATATCATATCGAATTTAGTGTGATATGCGATCGGGTCAGCTTCAATAATCATGGTTAATTAACGTGTTTATACTACAAAATCTATAAATATTCAGATATATCAAAATAAATAATTATTTAAAAATTAATACTAAACCTAAAAATATATACTAATAGTTTTTATAAATATAGTTATATTGAAGTCAATGATTTTTAGACTAATTTCTAACTGTTATGAATTTTCATAAGATATTATTCCCAACGTGTTCCTAAAATTTTAAGTACATGATCAAGTCTATATAATTATAAATATAACGTATACCTGTTTATGTGTAATTGCGTCATTTTCATCTAAGATAGCAATTCTTTTTGAATGATTTAGTTTTAATTTATGACAAAACGTTAACATTCGGTACATTATAAGAATATAAACTATACAGAATCAATATTTTTAATAATTAATATTAACAGAGTTTATGTACATATTAAATTTTATATCAAATTATAATTATATTAAATACACTATTTATTTTAAAGGTATTGGCTAGATAGGCTGTTAACTGTGGTAATGATTAGATAGGATGTGAACTGTGCCAATGTGTTTATATTTAATATTTTTAATAATTTGTGCAATTTTCATGTCTTTATGGTTCATATATGATAGTTCGTATATGAGAGTGATTATTGGAATGTCTCCTTTTTTTCAAATTAAAAATCTCATAATATTTAGATGAGAGTAAAATAAATAGTTAATATAACTTTATATAAAATAATACAATAAAAAGAAATGGTAAAGAAAATATAAAACATATTTATTTAAAAAATATCATTATTATTTTGAAAATAAATCTATAATTAATAATTCATAATAAATACTCTATAATTCAAATAATAAAATAAGAATAGTGGATTTGAGTTTAGAATTGAACTTTTAAATTTTATTTCTTATTTTTCTTTCGAGAGTGTTTATTGTAATGACTTATTTTTTTTCGAATTAAAACTCTCTTCTTCGATAGTCTCATGCCGGTTGTCAGCTATTCATGCAAAAATCATAATATTTAGATGAGAGTAAAATAAATAGTTTATATAACTTTATATAAAATAATATAATAAAAAGAATATGGTAAATGAAAAAATCAATCATTTTAAAATGTTCTAAATGTTTATATTTTATAAAACTAAAATATAACTTAATAAAATTTAATAATCAAACATTTTTTAGTTTCATCTTCTAGGTCATCACAATCTTTTCCAGATTCTTCCGAAGACTTATCAGAAGCATCAGAATCTGTAACAATAAATATTAACATTAATGATACCTATTGATACCTTAGGAAAGAGTATGGTCTATTTATCTAAGAACTGACCAATTTTATCTTCAAATTCATCGCTCCAAAATTCTGAATCTTTTTCACTACCCGACTGAGAATCTTTAGGTGTGATCAATTTTAAGGTTACATAGATGTACAGATTGTATCTAATAGATATTTGAAAAATAAAAATATATATCTAAACAAAATTATTTTGGGTCAGTATTGAGACATCGACAGGCTATCCAAATACACAAAAAATATACAAAAAAATTTAATGAATTACTTAATTATACATTAAATACTAATAAAATACTAACAACTCTTATTAAATTCATTGTTTGAACATTTGTATGTTTCATCTTTTATGTCAGAAACATCAGATCCACTGTCCTAAATTTGGAAATGGCACATTTATCTCATTCGTTTCTGAGAGACTTTTACATCAATACACCGGCATTACTAACATTCTCCTGAGGGTCAAGGATACTCCAGCCGCCTTTCTCGTAGAACCCAATCGGATCGTGCATAATGGTTTTCAAGATCTTCACCCAGTTTAATGACTGCAGACCTTCGGTGAAGTAGATATCGCAGGAACTGATGCAAGAAAGAGGGTAAAGGGGTTATGTGGGAATTTGAGTAGGTTAGGAGAAAGAGAATTGGGAAAATTGAAAATTGCCTCTGCAGTATAATGGACTAAAGAGCATATCTGGTACTTAATAAGTTGATTATGTAATAGAGTTTCTTATTACTAACTTCAACCAATCTTTGATGGGGTTGATTTGAGTTATCGAAATTGAGTTTATCATTGCAATCTTTTTATGGTAGTCTTTGAATATAAATACCTGAAAGTAAGAAGGGATTTGTATCAATACGATGATTACCAAGCTTATGAGTTTATGAATGTTTAAGAATAAAAAAACTAAATATAATGGGTTATGAAAGATTAACCATAGGTACATACGAATAGGTTTGTCTAACCATGTCAAAGTCATATGATAAAGGGATTGGCTAACCATGTCAAAATTCTTGAGTTGAAATGAGACTCTTTCAAAATGAACGCACTGAACAGACTCCAACGAAACAACAAAAGTTGGCTGTAATCAGCAGATGTATCGTAGTTGTATCGAAGTGAAACCAATCAAGATGACAAAATATAGAATGATTTATACTATGCTAACTGAATTCTAAGATTTGGTATTAAATCAGAATTAAATTCAATAAATAATATATTATAGAGAGTAAACAAGAGATACAATATATTGTATCTCTATAGAGTATACAATAAATAATAAATAAGGGATAGTAAACATTAGATCATACACAATATATAGTATATAACAATTAATATTAATGAAATAAGGTCATCTCATTATTGAACATAACTAACCCATTCCACCAAGTTGACCAGGCAACCCGAAGTCGGTTGCAGAAGAACAGTGGATCTAGCGGGAGATCCGCGAAATCCCAACTCTCTGAAAGGAACTTCAAACTCCAACTCATTCTTGGTCATCGCCTCCACCTTTTCAAAAGGTTCAAAAAATTCAAATTAAATTAATAATAATGAAATATAGTTGTCATAATAAAATATCAATAATACCGAGAATTCAATTAACGATTTAATGATATTAATATTTAGAGGTAAGATAAACAGAAATGATTTATAAACAGATTAAATCTTTCTAAAAACTTGTAAATTACTTATTAACTCTTTCTGTTATTAACAGAAGTAGTACTATAAATCAGCTAAGAAATGATAATAGTGGCAATAGTAGTTTCGTAGCAGAGAGCTTAAGATGAGCTTTAAAATATTAGAAACCTTTTCGCAGAAGTTCTTGAACGTTGATTTCAGTTTATGTCTTAATTCTCTCTCAGACTGTGTTGTTGAGATGATGATTAGTTATTATTTCTTAACGAGTGTGACTGAGCCCTGGAACTACCTGTTCTGCTTTCAGATCGTCTCTATCATGCTGGTGTTTACCAAGATCAGTGGTAATTTCTCCAACTTCTGTGTAGAACTGGATGTCAGCATGTTTCTTTTTTCCAAATACAATGTCATGCTGCAATGTTTATGATTTTATATTTTCTGACATCCTTGACATCCTTGACATCCTTGACATCCTGACAACCTTACCTCATCTTATTTGACCTAACCTCACCTCACCTCACTTCACCTAACATTACCTCTCCTAACATTACCTCCTCTAACATAACTCACCTTACCTATCCTCTCATCACAATACTGCAAATCAATCCACATCAACATATTATGTTCCCCTCACCTCATACCACGTTTTACCTTGTATAATCCCATCTTACTTTAGGTCACACAAACTTTTAGATTAAAGTGGATAACAATAATCATTTCGGAATCACATGGTTGGAAGAATGCGTGCTTAATGTTGTTATAAAGAATGTCAACTTTATCTCCTTTAACTGGGACGAATCGGAAACCTGATAGGGTGATACACGTTGAAGAAGAAAATAAAGAAATTTAATCTTAAAATTAGTTATAAAGATAGATAGACAGACAAAGGTGAAACCATTGAGATGAGCTTCCAGAGTTCCGGTCATTCTCTTTGTAACAATGTTGGGACGAATATATAAATCTTTGAGTTTCGGATTCGAGCGATTCTGACTAAGTATCAGTGCATCTTGTTCAATAATATCCTAAATATTGTTATATTATATTCGGTTAAAAGTATTATCATGATTACATCATAAAGATTACTATCAAGATTACTCCAGTATCTGAATATCTTTACTTCGTTATTTATGCATTACTTTTCATCTGGTTCACTTCAAACCTCAGTCTCTTTAGCTTTCTCCCTGGTCTTGAATTTCTTTTGTACTTCTTTAATTATGCGGAAAGCGGTGTTCAGGTTTGTTGAACCAGAGGACATCGTCGACTGATCTTTGGTATTAGAGGACCGGAAAGTTCTGTGAGGCAAAAGGTAACATTACTATTCCATGAGTAACGATGTAAACATTGGATATCTAAACTATATTTTTAGCTTATAGATGTAGATATATATTAGAAATTTGATAAATAGAAATTTTGCACAAATTCCAATAATTTCATTTTATAAAGAAAATAAGAATTAAATTATTTATAAAATAATATTAAGAGATCATTATAATAAATATTTTACTCATTAGAAGATGATAATTCTCCTAGATTATCTCCTTAAAATGGAGTTGCAGTTTAATTAATAGCTGTAAACATTTCTTTTAGGAATGCTGCATCTGGATTAGTAAAATTTATGGAATCAGTCTTGCCGAGCGCAGATTCAGGGCAAAAGAAATTGATACGTAGGTATGTGTAGTCTCCTTCCACTGAATGGCTGATGTACTATATAAGGTTTAGTATATAGGGTAGATGTGTAAAGGAGAGGTACTGTATTGTGTAGGAAAGTTGTAGATATGCATTGGATGTTTAGGTGTGTACGGTTGATGTATGTGTTTTGGTGTTATAGGTGCATAGGATATGTAATGGAGGTATAGATATGGGTGTAGTTGTGTAGATGTTTATGAGGGTGCTAGTGTATATGAGGGTATGGATGTGTATTGGGATGTAGGTATGTATTGGGGCGTAGGTGTGTATGCATGGGAGTGTAGGAGTTTTTAAATAATACAAAAAGTGGTGTTGATTACACAATCCCTTAAATTTTCGATTCCAAGAACATTTTCAAGTATGAACATGATTTTAAAAAATGTAAATTTTGATCCAGTAGTATGTCAATGTTACTAATTATATCCTATTAAATCAGCTAGCTATTACATACAAGCGAAATATACAGGATGCTGTCAATATCTTGGAATTATTATAATCTATAAATACATTATCATTTAATTATTTATTTATTATGTTAATTTATTATAAAATAATATTATATATTATATAATAAATATTTAAATATTATTAAATAAATTACTTTTTTGTAATAATATTCCAAAACAAATAATAACTACTTTTTATGTAATATGATGTATACTAATAAACCTCAAAAGTTAAAATGAAGTAAAAGTTAATAAAAATAGTATATATAACCAATTATATATATTAAATTCAATAACATAATTAAATTATCAATTATTCTTACTAATTAAAAAAATTTTAAATATGTAAAAATATGTATTTTTTTAAATATAAAAAATTAAAATTATAGTTAGTAGTTAGTCCTTCTTATCTTTGTTCTAAGCTCACCTTAATTGTTGAGATGTGGAAGGGTGTCGGAGTTCCATAGATAGGCAAAATGACACTTTCATACCGACGATCCACAAAGATCTTTAATTCTCGTATATCCTTTTCACGGAGAATCTGCGACTGATTCTTATAGGAGACGATTGATTTTCTATTCCTGTACAAAGAGAGAGATTTGGTTAATGGTAGGTATCGGAAGTGAGCATTGAGATATTAGAGAAACAGACTAACGTAGTGTATGGCCAGTTGCAACTAATATTTCAATCTAGTTCATATGGAATAAAATTCTTGTTTAAAACCTGAGGATTTTCTATAATTAATCATTTTTAATATTGTTTTCAAATCACTATTAGATAGTATCTACAGTAATAACCACTAAGTACAGCTACATATGAGTCTGCAATCTTAAAAAAGAGCTTGCAAAGGAAGACACAATTGTTTAAAACTAGTTTAAACTTTATGACAAATTACTAAGATTATTCTAGATTTATAGAAATTTATATATTTAATGTAAAGGATATATAGAAACTTTTTCTTGGTGGTTCCTTCTTTCATTCCACCGATTCGCTCTTCGGCTTCTTTATTCATGCAAAGTCCCAACTCTTTCTGATGAATGGACCTCTTATTTCCAGATGAGTCTTCCATCTGTATGTGTGTCCAGTATTATAGAAAAATTAGTTCCATTGAGATTAAAAGCACATATAAGAGAAAATTATTATTATTATTATATAAGAGAAAATTATTATTATTATAAGTCCACCTTATTTAAACACGACGTCTATTGACAATAGTAAATCTATAATAAGCAACAACCGATGACTGTAATCAATACTGACTAACCCTAGTCCTATTGGTGAGAATAGCACCCCTAACTCCACGTCCTAGAATTTCAGATTGATCCTCAATTTCATTGTCAGATTCTTCAGAATCGCCCTGTTGCATTTGTGAGTGTTACTTGGATCAGTAATCAATGATATTAGATGGTAAAAAGATAGTGTAAGATACTAAAATACACTTGATATATAGAATTAAAAATAATATATTACATTACAATGTTTAGTTATGTTTTTTATTATTAATTCTTAATTTTATTAATAAACAATTCGATTAAAAGATCAAAATACAGGAGCATCTATTACTGTTAATCGACACATTGATATTTTAATATTCATATAAGGTTTGTAAAATATATTTATAAACCATTACATTTGTAAATAATTAAAAATAAAAGAAATATTGATATAATCCTAAATAGTTATTACAATGAATATAAATTAATTATGCAATTTATAGGAAAATTGGTAGAACATAGGCTAAAGAATATATAAATACAATTAATTATAATCAATAGGTAAACATACGCACAATAAATTAAATATCTAAAACAATTCATTAGAGTTCACTCACCTTGATATATATTGCTATATTCTTCAATTTCTTTTTCAAAGTCGTGTAAATAGTTACTGGGCTATTCTGTAAACACAATAATGTAGTGATTATAGAATGCGGGACAAAAGAGAGAGTGAGGAGAGAATCAAAGGTCAAAGGCACACTTCATTCGATATTGACCTCATTCACAATCACTGTGTCCGAGATGAAGAGTGAATAATTCTTGCCAGCTTGGTCAATGGCAGATGAATTCTTTAGGTTGGAGAAACCCAAGTAAATGTTGTAGACTTGGCCTGGGGTCGGAATTGCGCAATAAAATAATAAATTGAAGATGAAATCATGGATACGTAAGATATAAAGTTAATACTTGATTACATCTTATTAGTAATAGTGTAGTCAGTAATAGAAATAGATAATACGTCAGTTAGTAATATTAATATAGTAAGTAATTGTAAGAGATAGTGTCAGTTAATCTTAGTGTTAAAGAGTTAAATATATATAGTGGAGATTATGTAGAGTGTTATTATGGGTTTCATTCGCAAAATAAATTTCTAGTGGTGTCAGATAGTAGAATAATGTCAGTTATTGAGTGGGTCAATAAGGTACATATCTTTGATGACATAAGTCTCATGTACTGAAGGAAGGTTAAAATAAGTCATTTAGAGCGTGTTATTACATTATATCATTAACATTACACCTTTAAGATTGCATCATTAACATTACACCTTTAACAGTACATCATTAACATTACATCATTAACATTACATCATTAACATTACATCATTAACATTACATCATTAACATTACATCATTAACATTACAGCATTAACATTACAGCATTAACATTACATCATTAACATTATATCATTAACATTACACCTTTAACATTGCTTCATTAACATTACATCATTAACATTACACCTTTAACATTGCTTCATTAACATTACATCATTAACATTACATCATTAACATTACATCATTAACATTACATCATTAACATTACATCATTAACATTACATCATTAACATTACATCATTAACATTACATCATTAACATTACATCATTAACATTACATCATTAACATTACATCATTAACATTACATCATTAACATTACATCATTAAAATTTACATCATTAACATTACATCATTAACATTACATCATTAACATTACATCATTAACATTACATCATTAACATTACGTCATTAACATTACATCATTAACATTACATCATTAACATTACATCATTAACATTACATCATTAACATTACGTCATTAACATTACATCATTAACATTACATCATTAACATTACATCATAAACATTACATTATTAAATGAAACCTGTCTTCGCCTTTACTGTAGACGAAGAAGAGATTACAAGTGAGCTCTCTTTAAATTCAATACCCATTCCGAACCTGTGAGAGAGTTATGATCACAGATGTCATAGGCAGTGATGATGTCACCAAAATAGGTGACCTTATCTTAAGCATTAGTGTATTGACAGACGAATAAATGATGGAAAAGACTTACCCGATGTGTTTGGTGAAGTGCTCCAGTAAACTTTTGTTTTCCTTATTGATGGCGGAGACGGCAGCTTGGTAGACTTCGCCGAGTGACACACCTATAGGTGGGGAGTGTATTAGTGTGGGGTGTTGAATATATTAATGTATGAACTCAATTATAGAGTATATTAAGATATGGTATGCATTATTATCAAATGTATTTTTTAAAGATTAATTAAGTTATGTGATGTCGGTAAGTATTAAGTAAGAATAGAGTAAGATTAAATTACAAATGAAGTAATAATTAAGAAAGAATAGAGTAGGAATTGAGTAAGAAATAAGTAAGAATTAAGTAAGAAATAAGTAAGAATTGAGCAAGAATCAAATTTGAATTAAGTAAAAATTAAGTAAGAATTGAGTAAGAATTGAGTAAGAATTAAGTAAGCTGTGATGAATTGTTACATATTAGATTCTTGAGTTAAGATAAATAATGCACAAATGAAGTAAAAAAGCTACTGACCATTTTGTAGTTTCTCAAAAATAGCCTCTTCTACGGCTAAAAGACTTTCGTAGTTTTTGATTTGGTCGTTGGTCGGATTAACAAGTATGGTGCGACCAATGTTGGAACAATATGATTTGAAGCGAACACCGCACATAATTACCAGAGCACCGTAGTGCATGCAATTATCATCACTAGAGGTGGGGATAGCATAACATTAAAGTGGCATCAAGTTTAAAGGTTGGATTGGAGATGAATCAGGGTGGATTAGGGTTGGTTAGCAAATAGTTAGTGTATGGTAAGGAGAGGTATTAAAATGGGTTTAGTGTATTATAAAATAGGTTAAATAATAATTAAAATTTAAAGAAAATGGGTTAGAGAATGAGTAGGAGAAAAGCCTACGTAAAGTTATTTGATGGGAAAGAATATGGTTGGATAGGGCTGAGAAAGGTGTTAGTATCCACGTAGGAGTAGGATTAGTGGGTTTCTAGATAGTAATAAGTGTGGAAATATACTAAGAGATGTATTAGCGGATTGTGGTGGGGATTAGAAGCAAGTGAGTAGGGTAGATAGGGTTGTCATAAAGCAGGTGTTGCATTACGAGTAGAATATTGTCGAGACATACATTTAAAACATTATTGGTAGAGTCTTACCTTTGGGTGCTAAATTTGAGTTGGTAATTACCACCGCTCTGAATGATAGCCGGATAACACATGTCTAACATATTTTTATCCACACCCGAGATGTACTTCTTGTTCTGAAGGGCAATCTCAATCAAATCTTTGAATTTCGTATGTGTGACTTTCTGAGTTATGGTAGATCGATTGACATTGGTTTCGCGGAAAATAATTTTGTTGGAGGCTAGGAGAGCACTAGAGGGTTTGAAAAGGATAACTCTATAAGAATATAAATGAACAAATTACTGGTAAAGAATTAAATTAAAAGCTGAGATGGTGACATAATATCAATAGAATTGTGATTAGAATTTGTTTCCATGTTACCAATCACCACTTGGATGATTATTCAACTACTTCTGAAGAATCTAGAACATTATCAGGATAACAATAAGGTGCTAAGAAAAGAGATAATCACATAATTTAAAATAACAGAACAGATAGTGCTGGTAGTTTCTAGATATTTTTATGTTATACAGTATTTATCTATATTAATAAATTTATAATATATAAATGTCTTATATTTATAAAAATAATAAATCAATATACATTATAATATATATTAACCGTACTATATGATACTTATATTATAGAATAAAATATGAAATAAAATATTATTTTATATCTTGATTTGTTCAGAAAGAAAATTTTGACAGCAAAAAAGCTTCAGATTTGCACAGAATAAAACTGAACTATTCAAATGTTTCTATTTATTTCAAAATTAAATAAAAATAAAAAATAACCAAAAAAAATATTCAGTTTTTTTCAATATTATATAAAATAAATTATTTATAAAATTGTAACAGTTAACTTTTAATTAGTAATATATTCTGATTACATTGCAAAATATTTTGTATAAATTGGTTGAGCAATAACTAAGCTAAATCTATTGTGTGAACACATAATTTCACATCTATTTACATTGTGATATTATGTCAGACCCCTTTAAGCATGAATATAAATGTAATTCTGATAACTATTTACAATGAATAAAGTGTTTTCTATTAATGTAGACTAGTAATAGTAATAATATGAAAACTACATTGCAAATATGATCTATTGATAAGATAAGTTTGTGTGTGTGTGTGTGTGTGTGTGTGTGTGTGTGTGTGTGTGTGTGTGTGTGTGTGTGTGTGTGTGTGTGTGTGTGTGTGTGTGTGTGTGTGTGTGTGTGTGTGTGTGTGTGTGTGTGTGTGTGTGTGTGTGTGTGTGTGTGTGTGTGTGTGTGTGTGTGTGTGTGTGTGTGTGTGTGTGTGTGTGTGTGTGTGTGTGTGTGTGTGTGTGTGTGTGTGTGTGTGTGTGTGTGTGTATAAGAGTGTAGTAATAGTTAACGATAAATAAAACCTTCTCTTGGTCGATAAAGTCCATGATCTGCTCCTTAATGTATTTGTTGTACAAGTCCATGGTAGTATGGGCTGCCCTCTTCATCAACCGAATTTCACTATTATCTTTAACCGAAAATATCTGAGCGAATGAACTACTGGCATCCACCTAAATAGAGATGAATAGGGTAAAGAGGGGCATGGTAAGGTTTTTGTGGAGAGTGAAGTTTAGTGAAGGAGGGTTATGGAAGGAAGTAGTGGCAATGGTTGTTTCAAACCTTTCAAACATGTTTAAAATGTTAAAATACAGTCAGTAATTAAAAATATAATTTAAATATAAATGAGCAAGCATATTCAATTTACTAGATAATCGACTAATTTTTTTTATATAGAATGATATATGATTTATAAGTATATAATTTCATGTAAACTGCAAAATTTATTTACACAAAAAATTAAGTTACTATAGTATATACTACGTAGAATGAACATTTTACTAATATTTCAAAATTAAATCACTTATATGCTAAATCATATATGGCAGTACCCTATTAAATACTTTTAATGTTAATTAATATTTATTAATAGAAGATAGACTCGTTGGTTTGGTTTCTATAAATATGTAATAAATATTCCTTATTGAAATGAAACCTTATTGAATGAGTTTTGCTTCAAAGCAGACTTCCATGAGGTGACGAAGTCACCAGTAAATTTATCTTTGACAAACTCTCCAATAGTCTTTCCCTGTAGCGATTGTTCATTATAGTAAAATAAGTAAGACAACTACTTCTAATAGTTTTCTAGTTAAGATGAAAATAGAATTTTTATCTTTATAAGAAATAATAGAATAGTTATATAAACATTAACAAACGTATATGCAATAATTTAGAAAACAATTTTAATTATATTTTTTACCTTTTTACTTTTCTTAATCATGGTTATTATTTTTTGAAAATTCTCTTTATCTTTGTCAATCTAAAAAATATTATATAGTTAGAAATAAAGATATCGATCTGATGAAATAATAAATAATGAATTGCATTACAATAGAGTAAATGTATAACAAATTATAAATAATAAATTAGGTATGACATGAAATTATGAAAATTTAGGAAACAAAGAGGATTAACTGAAAGCTCCATTTGTTCAATTTATTGTAAGAGTTAACGTATGAGATTTTGAGTTTATATTTTTATGGACAATATGCCTGTTCATTATTATATGGTTGAATCAATATATGTTGGGGGTCTTGCCTAATTTCCTAGAGCCGAGTGGAGACCGAACTTATCGAGAAGTTGATTCCCTCCTAATATGGAGACTACCTTGTTACGCAAAAGAAATTCAATAGATGCCAAGGCATTCTCCTTATCATCTCCGTCTTCGTAGAGTTTCTCGAGTGGCTTCAGGAACTCCAGTTTGCGACTACTAGCCAGGACCACAATGCGATTTTCTAGAAAAACAATCAGCGTGTCGCTTAGCTCATAGGTGAACAACCACGTCTGCAAAGCGGGTAGAGTAAGGAACCGAGGGGTGAAAGGGTGCTTAGGCATGTAATGGTAGATATGTGGGGAAACTGGCTGCAGAAATTACTAAGTTTGAGCATAGAGTGTATATAGAGTAGACTGTAAGACTATTAACATGTGTCGTGCATAAAAACCTGGAGAGCTTTAGATTTTGAATAAATTATTTCATTGTCACCGACCAATGAAATGATAGCATCCATACCCGATAATGGTTCAGAATCCGTCGAATTCTTTAATATTAAATGTTTGATATATAAAGTGATCGATAATAATTATTATAACAATAATTGGTATTGATGGCAAACATACTAATAGACTATTAATTAAAATTGAATTAACATTTAGAACATTAGAGTAAAGAATATTTAAGATAAAAATAAATGTAGTAAATAGTAACTCAAATTAATATTTATAATATATAAATATTGATGTAGTAATTAAAATACGATTATATGTAAATGTAATAAAATATTAAGAATATCTATTTAGTTTAAATGTTGTGTAAAAATTATGAATTAAGTATAACTAATATATAATGTCCATATAATAAATAAATTACAATTTGATAGTTTCAATAATTGCATACAATACATAACATGCTAGGCATTAAACTTTACTACAGTTGACCAAATCTCGAAAAGGCATATTAATAAATAAATAAAGTAAAATAATACGCTGAAAAACAAATAATCAGGACCGGTGTATCAGTCGATTTTACATTAAGTTAACGTATATGACTTTTATTGGCAAATAATAATCGACTGAACATATAAGTGTGAATGATTGTAATATTTAATACATTATTTATATTAAATATTCATCAGTTACATAATTATTAAATATATTATTATATAATAATATGTTGTGTTTAAATAAATCTATATGCTTAAAACAATTTAAGAACAAAGAAAAATGAATTCTTAAATTTTAGAACTTAATTCAAAAATGTAATATTCCAATAAAAAACAATAATTCATTAATGCCATTGATTTAAAATATTCACATAATCCTTAATTGAATTAAATAATCAAATATTAATAATATTTATTATATGTGAATGTGAATCAAAATTTAAATTATTGGAAATTTAATTAGCTAGTTTTAACAAACTATGAACATAAAAGATATATATCAAATCAACTGTATGCCGAGTATCATATATGTGTATATCATTTTATAGTTTATAAAAAATATAAAATAGTTTTAATGAAATAGTATTAAATAATAGAATTAAAAAATATTTTTTTTATATATATAAATATATATATAAATAAATATATATATAAATATATATAAATATAAATATATATAAATAAATATATATATAAATATAAATATATAAGTTATATATATAAATTATATATTTTTTATATTATAAGTTTTAAAATTAAATATTATTATTAATTATTTAACAATTTACCTTCCATGTAGAATATAATTTTTGAATACGACGTTTAAACATCTCTTTATTAATAATAGGTCGCATGATTTTATAATTTATTTTATAACACAATTGTATTTTATGTTAAAATTTAATTTGAAATCGCTTGAAATATATAGATACAATTTCCGGATATTGATAATTATTTTCCAAAGTTAAGGATAATTATTTTTAAATGTGTTACAAATAAGTTGCGAGGTCTTTCTTGAATTTGGTTATATTTTAATAGCTATGATATCAGGCGGAATGGAGGTCTTTGGGAGGATTTTATAATTTATTTTATAACACTATTGTATTTTATGTTAAAATTAAATTTGAAAACGCGGGAAATAAAACGATAACTTATTTCATTTCCGATTATTGTTGATGATATTAACAGAGTTTTAATACAATTAGTTACATAAGTTTTGAGACATTTCTTGAATTTGGGCTACATTTTTTATAGTTATAATATCAGTCGGAATGGGGGTCTTTCGGGGGATTTTATAATTTATTTTATAAAATTTATATTTTATGTTAAAATTAATTTGAAATCACGGGAAATAAACGTACAACATTTATATAGAATAAAACTCAATAATATTCTTATTATTTATGTAATTTATTAATATTGTGAATATTAAACAATAATAAGAAAGTGACTAATACAAATACTGTAATTTATATATCTGACTTGGTTACACGAAGCGCCTGTGTAACAGAATAATAATATTAATAATAAGCGTGATGCACCACAAGCATAATAAACTCAGCCTAAATAGAAAATAAATCTTATTACATGTCAATACGATTACGATTATTTAATTGCAGTCGTAGTTTTTTAAATGCATTTAAACCGCGCCGTTAACTAAAGTGAATTCTATAAATAAAACGGATTTGTGTTGCCGTGCAATATGTATACATATTGCACGGCAATACAAATCCGTTGGCATATTTATCAATTTACCTAAGTTTACCGATATAAACTTTCATATTACTTAATTAAGTTATAGGAATTAATTAATTCATATTATTTAGTTTTTCGTATAATTATGATATCCTTGATATATCAAATACATTACTAACTATATTTAGTAATTAATAAAAATTAATAATATATTTAAATAAATTTATTAAATTTTTTACTAAACATGATTACATTACATATAACATGTTAATTGTACATTACGTAACACCATTTTGATGCGATAAATTGCACTTTTATCAAGACTTGACTGTAGCAGTATAAACTTATTGATAAACTAGTGATAATAGAGATCAATTTAAATAAATTAGAATTATTTTATTCCATTTCTTAGTCTCGAGACTCTGAACCATATATATTCACAATACTATCTTTTAAGTAGATACAATAAATTGCACTAATTTATCTGAATTGTGCTTATTTTTTTACAAATAATATGTTAGTAATTTGCGCAATTGTCATATGCCAATGTGGTTCATATATGATTTATTTATATATTGAAAAGTGTAATATTTAGTAGGATTCATGTAAATAAGTTATCTCGAAGGGTCACAATATTAATTGTAAAAAAATAAGCACAATTCAGAGTAAGATTAAAAGCAAAGGTCTTCTTTGTTTATTTACCTCGTCTACATTTTTAAATTGAACTGTATTTTTTAGCTTAAATATGAATTTTCAAAACTTCATTCCAAATTTTGTAATTAATATAATATATACGTAGATGATATAACATGAAAATTAATTCTCTCATAAGAAAGGCGATGTTAAATCGATATAAAAATACATATTGTTTAATAATAAGTTATTCAGACGAGCCATTTAAGTTTAAGGTAAACGTGCCTTTAGTAAGCCTCTAAGAAAGCCTGGCTGTAATACTTAGATATTTAAAATACTTTCTCAAGGTCATTGCATAATTTTCTCGTCTTGTTTATGGTTAATGTTATTAATCTTTTAATAATCGTATAACCAAGATACTAGTTCACTTTGTTTTCTTCCGATTTTCCTAAATCTGTTATTACGTCGACTATTTAAAAATAATACTGATTCAACGGCATCATCTTTGAAGAATGTAGACGTTTCCTGTAAATATATTTTAAATAATAGTTGCATAATAAATTGTATTATTAAAAATAATATATCTTTTATTAGGTCGGGAAGTGGATTGAATTTTTTTTGCATGAACTTCCACTCTTGACGGCGATATATTTCTGATCCTGGAATATTTTTGGACTAAGATAATTTAAATATTATAATATGTTAATTTATTGTTTTTAAATCAAAAAGTATATATGTACGGAATGGTTTATGAACTGTTAATTAAGCTTGATTCTACATCCGGAGAAATGTATCCTCTATATTGTGATTATTAGTTTCATCGGTAATTATTACTAGAGTAGAAATATTTCCCCTCGAATTTTAGATTCAAAACTATCGATTTCAGAAAGTGCATTATCTATGTAGTTAATTAAATATAATTGTGCGACTCCTCAAACATCTGTAAATATTGAGTTAAAATATATAACATTTTGTGAAAATTTAAAATGTAGTAGAATTTGTATAAATAATTATTTTGGTAAATTTTAAACTTTGTTCTAGAAATTCAATTGAATTTCTTTCGTAATCTTTATATAACCGTTTTGATAAGTTTAGCAAGAATTCCACCTTTTGACAATATCCTTTACTGTAATTATATTATAATAATATAGATATATGATACTTTTTTATTTTAACATCATTTATAGAAACATTTATATATTGTAATAAAATTGTTAAATTAATACTTCATTTTTAATCATTTCAAATCTCTAAATACATGTTCCATTATTTTCTGTTTTTCTTTGCTCTGTTATGGGAATGCACATTTGTTGGTTCTCATAGTAATCTATTTGATTCATACATAGAAATAATTAGGGTACATATTGGTATTTATTATAATAGTATTTCCATATTATATATAGCAAATTGAACAATGAACATAATGCTTGGGGCATATGAAATGTTGTGTAATATTTAGATGATATCTACTAATGAGTATTACACTAGACTATTACTATATGACATAATTTATTCAACTTTATTAATATAATATCGTTATTATAGTATTCTAGAATAAATTATAATTAAAAAAAATATAATTTAAGTTTATAGTTATATAATATATATATGTATGTATGTGTAGGATATACCCCATATATTATGCGAATCACCCAGTAAATGAGTATCTGAATATATAGTAACAACGCGTCTAACATATACTCAATTGAAAAATGTAAATATGTCGGTAAATGTCCGATATGAATTATATTCGATAATATTCCGATTTGAATATATATATATATATATATATATATATATATATATATATATATATATATATATATTAAATATACATATAAAATATAATTATGCTAATTAATTTATATTTACATTTTAGAAATTATTTGATTAAAGTATTATTTAATAGAAGTACTTACAATTTGATTATCAAATAATAGTAATCGATAATTATAAGTTATCATATTTTTAAAGGGAATTTTATTATCTTTTTAATTAAATTCATATTAATGATGTATAGTTAATTATTAATTAAATATTATTGATTACATAATAAATAATATATATATTTTATACTGAATAACATAACTAATGTAAATATTATTAATAAATGAACTAATTATACTTACTATTAATGGCATTATATAATTATATATTTTTTATAACAGGTTCAATTTAATATTACATTTTATTACGGTATATTAACCTTAATTGTATATTATAAATAATGAATGTTATTATATATTTTTATAATATAATTTTAATGATTTAATGTTAATTTACCAATAATATTGGTAATATTCATAATAATATCTTTGATTTTGACCGAATTTCAAGAACTGACAATATATGGTAATATATATATATATAATTAACCATATATAGTAATATTTATAATTGAACATGCTTGACAAAATATATATAATTTACCATATTTGGTAATATTTATAATTACATATATAGTAATATATATTTAATTTACCATATTTGGTAATATTTATAATTACCATATATGGTATTATTTATTTAATTTTTATACATTTGATATAACTGTTATTAATACTGTCATATAATGGTATTATTTATTTAATTTATCATTTATAGTAATATAATTTACCATGTATAATTTACCGTGTATTGTAATATATATATATATATATATATATATATATATATATATATATATATATATAATTGATCATATATGGTGATGTATGTATAATTTAACATTTAAAATAATCTATATATATAATTTAATATTTATGGCCATAATATATATTATTATATAAATTAATACTATTAATATATTTATTGAATCGATTGGTTTTTTTATTCACATCGGGTATCAGACTTTTGCAATCATATAAATATCATATGGGGTCCTTAAGGTTATTATTAATGAGACACATGGAGGGTTTTGTATTGTGAGTGGTAGTTCGTGCAATAGGTATGTTAGTGGACATTTACGATGTTCTGAGCAAATAACATAAATACAATTAGGTTCAAATGGAGACATAAAATAATATATAGTGGAACGTGAGAATATTTTCAGATATATGAAATTATTAATTCTGATATTTTAAAAACCGAGTTTAGGCTTTGGAAGAATAACCGGTTAAAATAATAATGTTATAAGATATAAAATAAATAAATGTTATATAATAAATATAATTCTATGAAAATAATAACAATGTTATGTAAAATGAACATGCAATTAAAGTTATAATTTTTATTTAATATGACCTAATAAATGAACACTTACTCTTTGATATTTATATAATATTATTATAAAACTTAGATATTTTAAAACTATAAATAGTTTTATAGTTAATAGTTTTATTTAATTGGAGTGTGATTCTTACTTACAAATTAATATTAAAATACAATATTATTTTACAAATCATATATCAATTCAATATTATTTTAATATTTATAAAACATTATTTTTTAGATTATTTTCTTATCTATGTTCTATAAATTAAAGTAAACTTTTATACAAATCAATATATAATGGTGGTTGTTTGTTACACTTTTAAATAGAACTATAATGATATAACGAATGTATATATTATACAAAATAATAGCTTATACATATAAACTTATTATCTATATCGTTTATTGCGTATTTGTAATCATGATAATATAATGATTAATAACTGATTAACTAGTTTACAGAATAGAGTTTGAGACACTAATCTAAACTGAATTGTTATATTTGCATTTGAAAAAAGTACTTTTTTTATAACAACATTTTTATAAAATACCATATTAATACTTAATATTACCCTAGATTATTATAGGCAACCGCTATACACAGTAAAAGATCCACCTATAAATGATAATAACTTTTAAACAAATTTATTAAAATAAATTAAAAAAATTTCCGAAAATCCCATGATTTCAAGTATTTTGTATAAAATAAGAAACATTGAGAAGCTACCACTAAAGTGAGGTAACCTTTCCAAAAGATTCACACCAGTGATCTCCTTCCATAGATAATGCAACCGTTTGGGGATGGGGCAATGGGGCAGAACCACACATCATCAATCTTAAACAATATTTCACCATTTTTCAAACTACTTCATCCAGTTTTATCGTAATGTGTAATGTAGTGATGTGTAATGAAGGGGTGTGTAATGTAGGGGTGTGTAATGTATGGATGTGTAATGTAGGGGTGTGTAAAGTAGGGGTGTGTAATGTAGGGATGTGTAATGTAGGGATGTGTAATTTAGGGATGTGTAATGTAGGGATGTGTAATGTAGGGGTGTGTAATGTAGGGATGTGTAATGTAGGGATGTAGGGATGTAGGGGTGTGTAATGTAGGGATGTGTAATGTAGGGGTGTGTAATGTAGGGATGTGAAATGTAATAATAATAACATAAAATAATAACTCATAATATATAAAATGATCGTTTAAATAAAAAATATAAGAATACTACGATTTATAATATCTGAATTGCCATTTTAAAAATAATAAATATCAATTTTAATTCTACATTTCAATACCTTATATTATTTTGAATTGTTGCTCGAATGAATGCTGCAGATTTATTTATATTGTCATCTATAAATCATTACAAAATATATGAATAAAAAATAAATAAGTATATATAACGTTATTTGCATATATAACCACATTTGGTAAGTTTATAATATAAGCAAGGTGAGAAGGTGGGGAATGATATTATTATTATTATCCTACAAAATCCAGTAAATGTATCTGTATATATATATATATATAAAATACGGTACCAATTCACCGTGTACTGCGTTTATATTTTATATTATAAATAAAGCATAGCAAAAAGGCATAGAATAAGCGGTTACAGAACACCTCGCCGGGATTGAACACGGGCGCCATGTAGCAGCTGGCTCCGACCGACAGGGGCGTGAGCAAAGCGTTCACCAGCCCGTGCATGTGGTTCAACGGCAGGCAGTTCAGACAATATATGGTAATATATATATATATAATTGACCATATATAGTAATATATATAATTGACCATGCTTGACAAAATATATATAATTTACCATATTTGGTAATATTTATAATTACATATATAGTAATATATATTTAATTTACCATATTTGGTAATATTTATAATTACCATATATGGTATTATTTATTTAATTTATCATTTATAGTAATATAAATAATTTATTATATATTGGGTTCTTTTTAAAATGACTATATATGGTAATATATATTTAATTTACCATTTATGGTAATGTATGTATAATTTACCATGTATTGTAATATATATATATATATATATATATATATATATATATATATATATATAATTGATCATATATGGTGATGTATGTATAATTGAACATTTAAAATAATCTATATATATATAAATAATTTAATAGTTATGGCCATAATAACATCCCTATAGGGATGTATAGGGATGTGTAATGTATACATTACACATTCCTACATCCCTATATTACACATCCCTACACCCCTACATTACATATCTCTACATCCCTATATACACATCCCTACATCCCTACATACACATTCCTACACCCCTACATTACACATCCCTACATAATACATTCATATATTACACACCCCTACATCCCTACATTACACATCCATACATCCCTACATTACATATCCCTACATTACATATCCCTACATCCCTAAATTACACATCCCTACATCCCTATATTACACTTCTCTACACCCATACATTACACATCCCTACATACACATCCCTACATACACATCCCTACACACACATCCTTACATATACATCACTACATCCCTACATTACACATCCCTACACCCCTACATTACACATCCCTACATTACACATACCTACATTACACATCCCTACATACACATCACTACATCCCTACATTACACACCACTATATTACATATCCCTACATCCCTACATTACACATCACTACATCCCTACATTACACACCCCTACATTACATATCCCTACATTACATATCCCTATATTACACTTCCCTACACCCCTACATTAGACATCCCTACATTACACATCCCTACATACACATCCCTACATACACATCCCTACATACACATCACTACATCCCTACATTACACACCCCTAAATTACACACCCCTACATTACACATCCCTACATACACATCCCTACATTACACATTATTACACCCCTACATTACATACCCCTACATTACACATTCCTACATTACACATCCCTACATTACATACCCCTACATTACACACCCCTACATTACACTCCCCTACATTACACATCACTACATTACACATCCCTACATTACACATCCCTACATTACACATCCCTACATTAAATACCCCTACATTACATACCCCTACATTACATACCTACATTACACTCACCTACATTACACACCCCTACATTACACACCCATATATTATACGCACCTACATTGCACACCCCTACATTGCACACCCCTACATTACACATCCCCACATTACATAACCCTACATCCTATATTACATATCCCTACATCCCTACATTACACATCACTACACCCCTACACATTACACACCCCTACATTACACACCCCTACTGAACTATAATACCTGCTTTGTATCCATTAGAGCATTACTGTAATACGATTAATAATTTCATTTACATTAATTGACTATGATAAATATAATAAGTGCGATATGCAGATTTCAATCCTTCGCGTTGTTCCTCATTGATGGCTCAGAATGCAGCTGTCAATCAATTTGACCTATCCTGCATTAAGTATTTATACACCAGTTCTTCAAATTGCTGTTAGTGCCAGGCTGTGGCTAGTGGTGACATGTTTCAGTTTATGTATTTTACAGATGATATGGAATACCACATAGAATACATAGAATACAACATCTATATTCATAGAGGAATATTGGTACATTAATTATATTCTTTATTCTCTTTTGATATTAACGGCCAATCGTGGATATGTAATTTACGAATGGGTCATTCGAGATCGAGTTTTTTACTAATGAGTATTCCAGCGAATAGAAAAGATTATCTAATTATCGTTTGCATTTATAATTAAAAAACTAAAACTACTTAGAACTAACTACCTGTAGATTGATATTATCACATACCAGGTGCTCAAATACGCGGACCACAGGTTGCTAAATAATAGTCGCTAGAGTGAACTTGAATTGAACTTGCCGAGTTCATTTTTAATACTAACTCGGGCTTAATTGCAGTTAGTTACTATAAATAAATAACTCTTAAATGTAATTATTTACTTTGAACAATATTTACTAATTTACTCCTAATGAACATTTTTACTAATTTAATAAAGTAAGAGTTACTTAGTTAATTAATGCAAATGATGTGCAGTAATTTTCCTACTCTCAATTAAACTTGTTTGATATAGTTAATTTGATTACCAAATTCTATTATGTGATTGCTATTAAATTAATTTTACTTGTTCAAACATATTAATTAATCTTGTGATTTCAATGACTTGATTACTTATAATTACTTGATCAAATTTCTCAAATTAAAGCCTATCTAATTATTCTCACAATAATCAAACCTGACTACGCCGATTGCATAAGTCGACCACAGGTTGAAACTCTGTGAACACTTTATATACACATTAGGTTATGAATGGCTACATTAACGATCCCGGGCAGAAAAAACTCGCAATTAGCGATGACGGATGGCTAAAGTCCGGTTGGTAATGAGGTAGACATTCGCGACAGATTTTTGAAATTATTAGATATAATGCGATTTTTAATTTGTACTTAATTGTATTTTTATTTGTATTGTATTGTAATTGTATAATTGTATTTTTAATATTTACAATACAAAAACAATATATTTAAATTATTATATTTCGCTACTATTTCGCTATATAAAAAAATCAAATTATCTGGATTTTTTATCGAGTGTTCTTATATTATAATTATTATTGTATATACATATAAAGGCCATTTAACCGTAAATATTAATTTGTTTATAAATCTAATTGCACTATGGATTGTTGAGTAAAATTCAGAGTTCTATAATCAATTATTTCATAAAATATCCTTCAAATAAATTCAAATTCTTTATTGCTAATAGATGTACTACCATAAGTATATATTAAACTTGCTCTTTGATTAATCTGCAACCCTGCGCCCACTCAAAGGTAAGCATGATGTTATACGGGGTGAATTGGCTTCAGCTCTTGTAATTCTAAACGAGAATGTTCTTAAGTCGGACAACATTAAACAACAATTATTGAATTTGGTGAATGGTTAATATATTTAAAAATATAACTTATACTAAATTATAAATATTATATAATTGAAATTGGCTTCAATTTTTTTTATAATACTTAACAATAAATACTTGAAATATAAAACTAATATTTGTTCTGCCTATTAAGAATATATATAAATAATAAATTAATGATAATATTTTTTTTAATTTATCCTAAATAAACCATATTATGTTAGCCTTCGATTATAACATAATAGATAAATTGGCCAAGTATAAATCACTACGAGGAGGCATTGAATTTGTTGACTCTATTCCTAGATCGCAGAGTGGAAAAGTTTCTAGAAAATTATTAATCAAATCTTTGATAGCAAAATTATAAATATTTATAAACATTGTATATTATAATTTTATGAAATATGAATAGTGATATCGCTCATATTGAGCAAGACTATAAATAGTTGTATGAAAATAAAATAATATAAACCTTAATTTAACTTTAAATCACCAAATAGTATACAATAGGTTACAATATTTTGCTTTGGAAATATCTATTATATAGAAGTGAGGTAACTAGTGACATTACATAGTAATTAATTAATATATTTTTTTCAACAATTATAATTACTAGTTATTGAATATTCATATTCATATATATATATATATATATATATATATATATATATATGTATATATATATGAATATATGTGTGTGTGAATTAATATATATATATATATATATATAAATATATATATGAAATACAATAAATATATTAATTTTATTTTCAAATTTATTGTATAATGTAAGTATTCATAATTTATAGATGTATATTGGTGAATATAAAACCCAAGATTGGTTATTCATAATTGGTCATTAACTATATATATATATATATATAACCTATTTAAATATTTTGTTTACAAATAATATTAGTGTGTATTTTCATGTTTTTGTAATTCATATATTGACAATTGATTTTATAGATATTGAATTGATCTCGATATAGCTTTTTTTGTCATATGTCAATAGAAAAATATTAATATTGGGAAAATACATTTTTTAATACTAAAAAATGTTATACTTTCTAGAAATATGTGTTAGTATAAAATAAAACCTATATTGAGAACTATTAGATATTACTCTAGTTCTATTTAAAAGTGTAACATACGACCACAATTATATATTGATTTGTATACAAGTTTACTTTAATTTATAGAACATAGATAAGAAAATAATCTAAAAAATAATGTCTATGATTTATAAATATTAAAATAATATTGAATTGATATATGTTTTAAAAATAATATTGTATTTTAATATTAATTTGTAAGTAAGCATCACACTCCAATTAATAAAATTATTAACTATAAAACTATTTATAATTTTAAAATATCTAAGTTTATTATATTATTATATACATATCTAAGAGTAAGTGTTCATTTATTAGGTCATATTAAATAAAAATCATAACTTTATTTGCATGTTCATTTTACATAAAATTGTTATTATTTTCATAGAATTATATTTATTATATAACATTATAATTATATTTATTATTTATAATATACAATTAAGGTTAATATACCGTAATAAAATGTAATATTGAATTGAACCTGTTATAAAAAATATATAATTATATATATTTCACTAATAATGTATTAAATTATAATTGATTGATATCTAATACAATATTTGTAGCAATATTACAAATTTAAAAAAATAATAATTTCATAAACATTACATTTCTGATTAGATTTACTATTTACTATACTATTTACTATTATATATACTATTTACTATACTAACTATTTACTATACTAACTATTTACTATACTAATTATACAGATATTTAATATATATATATTTATATATATACGAATATATAATTAAACTATTGTCATTAATATTAAAATTTAAAAACAGTTAATAAAATTGAAAATAGATTGAAATATTACAAATAAGAATTGTTGATTTATTTACAAATATTTAGAATGCTAATAATTATATTATAAAAATAAGATATTACCAAATATATGATAAGTTACATTGTAGAATGAACAAATGAATATGCGATACTAAAAAAATCGTCATTTACTACTTATTTCTCTGAAATACTCTTTTTTCTCGGGTTCTTCATTTGTCTTGGGTATATCTTCACTTCCGATATTACAATGCTTTGGTTGAAGGATTCAGCATATAATCTGCCATTTATCTCGGATAGGATCAGCAAAAATAGGTACATGGATTTGATACGCTACTTCCTTATATCTAAGAAAAATGAAGAGAAAAAGGATAATAAGCTGCATAAGGTATTTTTATTTATCAGATATATTTCTGCTTTGCTTTTAGATATTATTAAATAATAATATATCTATATTGTCTTTTGTATGTTATATCCGTTATTCTAACTGAAATTAGTTTTGTTGTGCTGTAGCTTCTTATACTAACATTACATCTATTAGATTCAAACTATTATCAACGGTATCCATTTCTATTCCAATTATAAAATTAGATTCTTTTACCAGGGTAGTAACTATTGATGTTGTACCAGGCCACAGAGTAGTTGTATATATATATATACTACTATAGTAGTAAAAGATGTGTTTATTGTCGAGATGTGTTAAAATGTGTATAGAGAACTTCATATGGATGCGATGTATGTAGAGTGAGTATATCTTATTATAAAAGTAGACGGTATTTTAAATTTTATCATGATTCATTGTAAATATTTAATATTTCAATTGTATATATTAAATCATAATAAAATATTTAACAAATATATAGATTATTATTTTTAATTTTATATAACATTTTTTTAAAAATATATCTATAAAATATATTAATTAATTAAAATAATTATTATACTATTCATTTATATATCTTATTTATGTATAACATAATTTTTAGTATTAATAATAGCATAAAATATTTAACAAATCATCAGATTATTATTATCAATTTTTTATAATACAATTTTTTTTTAATATTTTATAAAATTAATAAAATATATTTGATTAATTAAAATAATTATTATAATGACAATTGTATATATATATAATATTAATATATTAATTAATATATCTTATTCAAGTGTAACCCAAGTTGTAATATTAATAATATAATATTTATATGGGTAAATAGTTATTTTAATAGTATTAATTATTCTAATAATTTAAAAATAATGTTGATAATTTCCAAAAAATAAATTATTGTAACTTTTTTAATAACACTCATTTTCAGATACAATCAACATATAAAAGTTAGACTATTGTATTACCTATATAATGCCATTAATAGTAAGTATAATTAGTTCATTTATTAATATTATTTACATTAGTTATGTTATTCAGTATAAAATATATATATTATTTATTATGTAATCAATTATATTTAATTAATAATTAACTATACATCATTAATATGAATTTAATTAAAAAGATAATAAAATTCCATTTAAAAATATGATAACTTATAATTATCGATTGTTATTATTTGATAATCAAATTTTAAGTACTTCTATTAAATAATACTTTATTCAAATAATTTCTAAAATGTAAATATAAATTAATTAGCATAATTATATTTTATATGTATATAAATATATATACTATAAATATATTTATATATATATATATATATTTCAAATCGGAATATTATCGAATAAAATTCATATCGGACATTTACCGACATATTTACATTTTTCAATTGAGTATACGCGTTCATATTACTATATATTCAGATACTCATTTACTGGGTGATTCGCATAATATATGGGGTATATCCTACACACACATATATATCATAAACTATAAACTTAAATTATATTTTTTTTAATTATAATTTATTCTAGAATACTATAATAACGATATTCTACACATTCTCAAAATTGACGACAAGATCATGACAGTGCTCATGACAAAAATTGTGTTATTGGTCTTGCATCTAGTTATATTGAATTATTTGCATATACAATTTAACTGCTGTGGGTAACTTTATATAACTTTATATTGTGAATTATATTATATGTATACATATATAATATATATGTATATATATAAATATATATATATATATATGTTATATACATATATATATATATATATATATATATATATATATATATATATATATATATATATATATATATGTTATATAGGTAAATATATAACTTAAATACATATGTATATCAATATGGCAAAGTGCTTTGACTATATATGCATATATATACATATAATATGATACATAATATAAAGTTAACCACGGCAGTTAATTTGTATATGCAAATAATTAAATATAACTAGATGCAAGACTTAAACTGGGCGTATGTATTCACTATATTCATAAAATAGGTGTGGTTTATTTCACTGAATTAGATTTAGAGTGGAATTGAATATACGCTGCATAATTTGAACTCGCCATCAAACGCACTTGACCCGTAAATATTCCTATGTACTACATGCAAAATTTCAATGGGCTGGCGCTAATCCAATACATTACCAAATTGTCTGACATTTTTTTGTAGATTATTATTATAAAACTCTATAAGATGCAACTAATTTTTATAAGATTTATTAAAATAGGCATGAAAATAACCACCCATACTGTACACCGTAATGATTGCCAATTTCAAATTATGAAACATATTTAAAGAACACTATATGTAATTCAGTTAATTAAACATTTACCTTCCAAGTAGAATATACTCTTTGAACACGACGTTTAAACATCTCTTTATCAATAATAGGTGGCATGGTTTTATAACACTGTTATATTTTACGTAAAATTTCAATTTTAAATGGCGGGAAATAAAATGAAATAAACGGCGTCTATTAATTTTCCTGATATATTGATATAAAATTCAAATTAATTTTAAAAAATGCAAAGAACTATACAAATAATAAATGTATCATAAATATTAGATTGTCATCAAACATTTTATTTAATACATTTAATAAAATAAATACGAATTTAACATATAATTTAACATAATTTGTAATACAATTAGTTATAAATATAAATTTTGAGATCTTTCTTGAATTTTGTAGAATATAAATATTTACTTATAAGGCCAATCAAATATCTTATAACCCTATAAATATTTATATAATTAATAGAAAATACATATTATTAAATGGCGGGAAAATAAATGCATAGTATGTTTTATAATTAAATACAATAGTTTTAATCCCTAAGATTTATTATCATATGATAAAACATTACATATTTAACTAAGTTAAATATGTAATGTATTATCACATATGATAATAAATCTATAAATTATTATTTCTACAAAATTAACTGTAAATTGTACGTAATATACAATACCATGTATATAAATATCTTTTGTTAAGATATATCTTTAAAAATTATTTTGAATGGGTTTCCTAAATTACTATTTTATCTTTGTAATTAGATAACATTATTTCATAGTAGTTAGCTATCTTTAATTTGAGTCTAAGTTTTAAGAAATTTATTAATTCATGAGTTATAAGAAATTAAATAAGTTATAATATGTTATAAATATATATTTTATTCACAAGTAAATAGACGTATATATAGTAAGGGATTTTATAGTATGTATTACAAACAATATTTAAGTTTATAATAACAATATCGTTTCATAAAACCTAATAACAATATATATATATAGAGATATATCTATATAATATTTTATTCTGTGATTCAATCTACTTCAATTTTTTTGGATTTGTGAAGGAAATGCATGCCTGATATCTTTGAAAAGTAAGAGACGTGGTAGTTTGTTGTTAGAAAAGGTATATCTGGATTGGGTAGATAATCATGAATATAATAGCAATATATATGATTTGATATGATATTTATCTAAAGTTAAGTCAATCTTTAAAATATTAATTATGTTTTAAATTCTGAATGATAAGATATTATAATAAGATATTGCGTATATGTATTAAATTATCAGGTATCGTCCTTATAAGGACGATACCTGATAATTTAATACATATACGCAATATCTTCACCATGCTTAGGGCTGACTCATCATTGCGGACATAATTGCCATTCTACAAACGTTTAAAAAAATCTGTAAGAAAAAATACATGCATTACGATGATATTTCTTATTATTGACAACATATAAATTGTTTAACTATTTTCTGATCTGATAGTCCTAGATTAAGAATGATACCTGATAATTTAATACGGGCTGACTCTACATTGCGGACATAATCTTGTCAAGACATTCTTTCGAAGGAATAATCAAGAATAGAAAACATAGTTTATTCTTCTGATGGAAATTTGTCATAGCTAGATCTAGCAGTAGTACTTCGTCTTCAGTGTCTATTAGAATGACCCCAACGTCCACGAATATATCAACTTACAGTTTGTCCAGGAATATAATCGAAAAGGCTTCATTAATCCTAGTCTAAATTCACTGCCATTTTACAAATATTTAAAAAAATACGTACATCACGATGATATTTGATATTATTGATACAGTATACATTTTTAAAGTACCTCGTAGTTGAGGACTTGAAGTGAGTATACATTAGAAATCCGATTATGTTCTACCTAATAGTAATATGGAATAAGTAAATATATTAAGGGTAACAAAATAAACAATATTTAGAAATTATAATGAACATTACTTTTGTGATATAATGCAATTATCGTTTTTTTATCATACAGAAATAAATTTATAAAATTATACTGAATTATCAAATTAGGTTTATATTCTGGATATCACTTTGTGATAAGTACTATTTAAATACGAGTTTTGTATTTGTATGTGTATAATTAAATAAGTTTCAACATACATAGATGGAAATTTTCAAATATATTTATTTTTTATAATCTATAATAGATATTATTATAATTCATAAACGAATACAAATATATTTAACATATTTATTTTGAAAATAACTTGTATAAAATGTATATTTGATTTTAAATACAAATATTTTTTAAATAGTGGTAATTATTATTGCATTCAATTGTGAAGCAAACCAGAATATTGACATAAAAAGATTTTTTTAACTCGAGTTAAGCATGATTATACATAGAGTATAATTAACACATTATATGACAGTATTAATAACAGTTATATCTAATGTATAAAAAATAGAATACATATATCATTATTTTTCAAATCAATAAAGTATATTTTAAATAAAACTGACTCATTGAAGTAATTCCAATGCCTCAATGGTAGCAAAAGTGGTATTTATATATTCTCTTATAACATACTCATATTTAACTGAATTTAATAGATTAGATATTAATGTCTTTGTTTTCATAGTATTGATAAATCTGAATTGCATGCATGCTTTTTTTTAATAATTAATAATAAATAATCCATAATTCAAATAATAAAATGTAATAAGAATAGTGGATTTGAGTTTAGAATTGAACTTTTAAATTTTATTTCTTATTTTTCTTTCGAGAGTGTTTATTGTAATGACTTCTTTTTTTTCGGTTTAAAACTCTCTTCTTCGATAGTCTCATGCCGGTTGTCAGCTATTCATGCAAAAATCATAATATTTAGATGAGAGTAAAATAAATAGTTTATATAACTTTATATAAAATAATATAATAAAAAGAATATGGTAAATGAAAAAATCAACCATTTTAAAATGTTTTAAATTCTATTGTTTATATTTTATAAAACTAAAACTAAAATATAACTTAATAAAATTTAATAATCAAACATTTTTTAGCTTCATCTTCTATGTCATCACAATCTTTTCCAGATTCTTCTGAAGACTCATCGGAAGCATCAATATCTGTAACAAAAAATATTAAGAAAGTAACATTAATGATACCTATTTAGGAAAGAGTATGGTCAATTTATCTAAGAACTGACCAATTTTATCTTCAAATTCATCGCTCCAAAATTCTGAATCTTTATCACTACCCGACTGAGAATCTGTAATCATAATAACTGATAAATAGATTTCTTATTGATTTGCAAATAAATAAATACTTTCTTATTAGTTATTACTATTATCATATTCAAATATTTATTCATTTTTAGCTACTGAAGGAAAAGCTTAGAGAAAATCACTTTTAAGTTTTAAATATAAGACCAATTAAAAATATATAAATTGTTATAAATTTAATATAACAAAATTTAAAAATATTTTTTAATGATTTAAGAAATGTCAGATGTTATTTACAAATTTAAACAATAAAATTAACAGAATATAACAGTTAAAATATTATAAAGTAATTAAATGAATAGAAACTAAATTGTTAATGTGAAATAAGTCTTATATTTGGATTATAAAGATCATTATTTGTAAAATGTTTATTAATTATGAATGCATTTCTTAACAATAAGTAAAAACAATATATTTGAAAAACATTATGTACTTGGAATTGAGATGTTGTTATTTAGGTGTGATCAATTTTAAGGTTACATAGATGTACAGATTGTATCTAATAGATATTTGAAAAATAAAAATATATATCTAAACAAAATTATTTTGGGTCAGTATTGAGACATCGACAGGATATCCAAATACACCAAAAATATACAAAAAAAATGTAATGAATTACTTAATTATACATTAAATACTAATAAAATACTAACCACTCTTATTAAATTCATTGTCTGAAAATTTGTATGTTTCATCTTTTTTGTCAGAATCATCAGATCCACTGTCCTAAATTTGGAAATAGCACATTTATCTCATTCACTTCTGAGAGACATTTACATCGATACACCGGCATTACTAACATTCTCCTGAGGGTCAAGGAAACTCCAGCCGCCTTTCTTGTAGAACCCAATCGGATCGTGCGTAATGGTTTTCAAGATCTTCACCCAGTTTAATGACTGCAGACCTTCGGTGAAGTAGATATCGCAGGAACTGATGCAAGAAAGAGGGTAAAGGGGTGGGGTTAGGTGGGAATTTGAGTAGGTTAGGAGAAAGAGAATTGGGTAAGTTGAAAATTGCTTCGGCAGTATAATGGACTAAAGAGCATATCTGGTACTTAATAAGTTGATTAGAGTTGTAATAGAGTTTCTTATTACTAACTTCAACCAATCTTTGATGGGGTCGATTTTAGTCATCGAAATTGAGTTTATCGTTACAATCTTTTTACGGTAGTCTTTGAATATAAATACCTGAAAGTAAGAAGGGATTTGTATCAATACGATGCATTAACAAGCTTATAAGTTTATGAATGTTTAAGAATAAAAAAACTAAATATAATGGGTTATGAAAGATTAACCATAGGTACATACGAATAGGTTTGTCTAACCATGTCAAAGTCATATGATAAAGGGATTGGCTAACCATGTCAAAATTCTTGAGTTGAAATGAGACTCTTTCAAAATGAACGCATTGAACAGACTCCAACGAAACAACAAAAGTTGGCTGTAATCAGCAGATGTATCGTAGTTGTATCGAAGTGAAACCAATCAAGATGACAAAATATAGAATGATTTATACTATGCTAACTGAATTCTAAGATTTGGTATTAAATCAGAATTAAATTCAATAAATAATATATTATAGAGAGTAAACAAGAGATACAATATATTGTATCTCTATAGAGTATACAATAAATAATAAATAAGGGATAGTAAACATTAGATCATACACAATATATAGTATATAATAATTAATATAAATGAAATAAGGTCATCTCATTATTGAACATAACTAACCCATTCCACCAAGTTGACCAGGCAACCCGAAGTCGGTTGCAGAAGAACAGTGGATCTAGCGGGAGATCCGCGAAATCCCAACTCTCTGAAAGGAACTTCAAACTCCAACTCATTCTTGGTCATCGCCTCCACCTTTTCAAAAGGTTCAAAAAATTCAAATTAAATTAATAATAATGAAATATAGTTGTCATAATAAAATATCAATAATACCGAGAATTCAATTAACGATTTAATGATATTAATATTTAGAGGTAAGATAAACAGAAATGATTTATAAACAGATTAAATCTTTCTAAAAACTTGTAAATTACTTATTAACTCTTTCTGTTATTAACAGAAGTAGTACTATAAATCAGCTAAGAAATGATAATAGTGGCAATAGTAGTTTCGTAGCAGAGAGCTTAAGATGAGCTTTAAAATATTAGAAACCTTTTCGCAGAAGTTCTTGAACGTTGATTTCAGTTTATGTCTTAATTCTCTCTCAGACTGTGTTGTTGAGATGATGATTAGTTATTATTTCTTAACGAGTGTGACTGAGCCCTGGAACTACCTGTTCTGCTTTCAGATCGTCTCTATCATGCTGGTGTTTACCAAGATCAGTGGTAATTTCTCCAACTTCTGTGTAGAACTGGATGTCAGCATGTTTCTTTTTTCCAAATACAATGTCATGCTGCAATGTTTATGATTTTATATTTTCTGACATCCCCTTACCTCTTATCATCTCATCCGACCTCACCTCACCTCACCTAACCTCACCCCACCTTACCTTATCTTATTTGACCTAACCTCACCTCACCTCACTTCACCTAACATTACCTCTCCTAACATTACCTCCTCTAACATAACTCACCTTACCTATCCTCTCATCACAATACTGCAAATCAATCCACATCAACATATTATGTTCCCCTCACCTCATACCACGTTTTACCTTGTATAATCCCATCTTACTTTAGGTCACACAAACTTTTAGATTAAAGTGGATAACAATAATCATTTCGGAATCACATGGTTGGAAGAATGCGTGCTTAATGTTGTTATAAAGAATGTCAACTTTATCTCCTTTAACTGGGACGAATCGGAAACCTGATAGGGTGATACACGTTGAAGAAGAAAATAAAGAAATTTAATCTTAAAATTAGTTATAAAGATAGATAGATAGACAGACAAAGGTGAAACCATTGAGATGAGCTTCCAGAGTTCCGGTCATTCTCTTTGTAACAATGTTGGGACGAAGATATAAATCTTTGAGTTTCGGATTCGAGCGATTCTGACTAAGTATCAGTGCATCTTGTTCAATAATATCCTAAATATTGTTATATTATATTCGGTTAAAAGTATTATCATGATTACATCATAAAGATTACTATCAAGATTAATCCAGTATCTGAATATCTTTACTTCGTTATTTATGCATTACTTTTCACCTGGTTCACTTCAAACCTCAGTCTCTTTAGCTTCCTCCTCCCTGGTCTTGAATTTATATTGTAATTCTTTAATGATGCGGAAAGCGGTCTTCAGGTTTGTTGAACCAGAGGACATCGTCGACTGATCTTTGGTATTAGAGGACCGGAAAGTTCTGTGAGGTGAAAGGTAACATTACTATTCCATGAGTAAGATGTAAACATTAGATATCTAAACTATATTTTCAGTTTATAGATGTAGATATATATTAGAAATTTGATAAATAGAAATTAATAAAAATTTTGCACAAATTCCAATAATTTCATTTTATAAAGAAAATAAGAATTAAATTATTTATAAAATAATATTAAGAGATCATTATAATAAATATTTTACTCCTTAAGATTATCTCCTTAAAATGGAGTTGCAGTTTAATTAATAGCTGTAAACATGTCTTTTAGGAATGCTGCATCTGGATTAGTAAAATTTATGGAATCATTCTTGCCGAGCGCCGATTCAGGGCAAAAGAAATCGATTCGCAGGTATGTGTAGTCTCCTTCCACTGAATGGCTGATGTACTATATAAGGTTTAGTATATAGGGTAGATGTGTAGAGGAGAGGTACTGTATTGTGTAGGAAAGTTGTAGATATGCATTGGATGTTTAGGTGTGTACGGTTGATGTATGTGTTTTGGTGTTATAGGTGCATATGATATGTAATGGAGGTATAGATATGGGTGTACTGTAGATGTTTATGAGGGTGCCAGTGTATATGAGGTTATGGATGTGTATTGGGATGTAGTTATGTATTGGGGCGTAGGTGTGTATGCATGAGTGTAGGATTTTTTAAATAATACAAAAAGTGGTGTTGATTAAAAAATTAAAATTATAGTTAGTAGTTAGTCCTTCTTATCTTTTTCTAAGCTCACCTTAATTGTTGAGATGTGGAAGGGTGTCGGAGTTCCATAGATAGGCAAAATGACACTTTCATACCGACGATCCACAAAGATCTTTAATTCTCGTATATCCTTTTCACGGAGAATCTGCGACTGATTCTTATAGGAGACGATTGATTTTCTATTCCTGTACAAAGAGAGAGATTTGGTTAATGGTAGGTATCGGAAGTGAGCATTGAGATATTAGAGAAACAGACTACCGTAGTGTATAACCAGTTGCAACTAATATTTCAATCTAGTTCATTGAATAAAATTCTTGTTTAAAACCTGAGGATTTTCTATAATTAATAATTTTTAATATTGTTTTCAAATCACTATTAGAAAGTGTCTACAGTATTAACCACTAAGTACAGCTACATATGATAGTCTGCAATCTTAAAAAAGAGATTGCAAAGGGAGACACAATTGTTTAAAACTAGTTTAAACTTTATGACAAATTACTAAGATTATTCTAGATGTATAGAAATTTATATATTTAATGTAAAGACGGATATATAGAAACTTTTTCTCGGTGGTTCCTTCTTTCATTCCACGGATTCGCTCTTCGGCTTCTTTATTCATGCAAAGTCCCAACTCTTTCTGATGAATGGACCTCTTATCTCCAGATGAGTCTTCCGTCTGTATGTGTGTCCAGTATTATAGAAAAATTAGTTCCATTGATTACCGTTAACTGTAATCAATACTGACTAACCCTAGTCCTATTGGTGAGAATAGCACCCCTAACTCCACGTCCTAGAATTTTAGATTGATCATCAATTTCATTGTCAGATTCTTCAGAATCGCCCTGTTGCGTTTATGAGTGTTACTTGGATCAGTAATCAATGATATTAGATGGTAAAAAGATAGTGTAAGATACTGAAATACAGTTGATATATAGAATTAAAAATAATATATTACATTAAAACATTAGTTGTTTTTTATTATTAATTCTTAATTTTATTAATAAACAATTCGATTAAAAGATCAAAATACAGGAGAATTTATTACTGTTAATCGACACAGTGATATTTTAATATCCATATAAGGTTTGTAAAATATATTTATAAACATATTTTAATTTATATATTTATAAATATATTTATAAATAATTAAAAAGAAAAGAAATATTAATATAATCATAAATAGTGATTACAATGAATATAAATTAATTATGCAATTTATAGGAAAATTGATAGCACATAGGCTAAAGAATATATAAATACAATTAATTATAATCAATAGGTAAACATACGCACAATAAATTAAATATCTAAAACAATTAGAGACTCACCTTGATATATATTGCTATATTCTTCAATTTCTTTTTCAAAGTCGTGTAACTAGTTACTGGGCTATTCTGTAAACACAATAATGTAGTTATTATAGAATGCGGGACAAAAGAGAGAGTGAGGAGAGAATCAAAGGTCAAAGGCACACTTCATTAGATATTGACCTCATTTACAATCACTGTATCCGAGATGAAGAGTGAATAATTCTTGCCAGCTCGGTCAGTGGCAGATGAATTCTTTAGGTTGGAGAAACCCAAGTAAATGTTGTAGACTTGGCCTGGGGTCAGAATTGCGCAATAAAATAATAAATTGAAGATAAAATGGAAATAAGATATAAAGTTTATACTTGATAACATCTTATTAGTAATAGTGTTGTCAGTAATAGTAATATATAATACGTCAGTTAGTAATAGTAATATAGTAAGTAATTGTAAGAGATAATGTCAGTTAACTTTAGTGTTAAGGGGGGGCCATCCAGCAGAAAATATTAAAATAAAAAGATGATGTTAATTTTTTTTTTATTTCATAAATTGAAGTATTCATATGTTATAAATGTTATGTCAAAGTTTCAGAGTCAAAAGAGCAATATAAAGGTATAAATATTTTCGTATAGGGCCTAATAAAATAATAAATTGAACAATTTATTTATTTCCTGTATAATTTTATATTTATATTTATATGATTATAAAGTCAATATTTATCGGTTTTTCAACATTCAAACAGCAAAATAACCAATATCTATGATTCTATCTTATTACTATTATAATATTATCATCACATGATCTCAACAACCAATAAATAGCGTCTCTTCTTTTGTTTTATTTTCATATTATATATTTGCGCGTAATTTTTTCTCTATTCAAATCATCAATATAAATTGATGTTTTTATATATTACATTGTATTTACCATAAGATAGAATTGTTATTGATACGTTTTAGTGGTTTATTACCATAGTATTTTTCATAATGGGGGATTTGATAAAACGCGCAAAACTATGTAAAAGGCAGTTCAAGAAAACAGTTGTTATGATTTATATGTTTATTATACTAATACTAATATGTATCATAATTATTATAATGGGTATATCTATGTGTGTTATGTACATATGTATTTATATTTTTTTATATTATTAGATTTATATAACTATAATTTATAATACTCATACTTGTAAATATACAAGATTTATGATAAATATTTTTGTAAATATTCTAATAAAAATATATAAACTTTGACTAGTGTTTTCTCAGAATAATTATTTTCGGTGTACTACTCTACTTATAAATTTAATTTCTCACGTAATAATGCATATAAATAGTTTTTTTTCGTGTAAAAGTATTGTATATTAGATGAGTAATTATATTGCATATATACAAAAAATAAAAAGGTAGAGATGTACACATGTTATTGTTTGTCAAGTATACGAAAAATAGAGGCATGATTCCAGGTATTGAGGACGAAATTACATTTATAGTGAGTAGCGAATTGCCTATCTCGCCCATGTAAAATTTCTGCTGGATGACCCCCCCTTAAAGAGTTAAATATAAAGAGTGTAGGTTATGTAGAGTGTTATTGTGGGTTTCATTCGCAAAATAAATTTCTAGTGATGTCAGATAGTAGAATAATGTCAGTTATTGAGTAGGTCAATAAGGTACATATCTTTGATGACATAAGTCTCATGTACTGAATGAATGTTAAAATAAGTCATTTAGAGTGTTTTATTACATTACATCATTAACATTACACCTTTAACATTGCTTCATTAACATTACACCTTTAACAGTACATCATTAACATTACATCATTAACACTACATCATTAACATTACATCAATAAAGTTACATCATTAACATTACATCATAAACATTACATTATTAAATGAAACCTGTCTTCGCCTTTACTGTAGATGAAGAAGAGATTACAAGTGAGCTCTCTTTAAATTCAATACCCATTCCGAACCTGTGAGAGAGTCATGATCACAGATGTCATAGGCAGTGACGATGTCACCAAAATAGGTGACCTTATCTTAAGCATTAGTGTATTGACGGACGAATAAATGAGGGAAAAGACTTACCCGATTTGTTTGGTGAAGTGCTCCAGTAAACTTTTGTTTTCCTTATTGATGGCGGAGACGGCAGCTTGGTAGACTTCGCCGAGTGACACACCTATAGGTGGGGAGTTGAATATATTAATGAACTCAATCATAGAGTATATTAAGATATGGTATGCATTATTAGCAAATGTATTTTATAAAGATTAATTAAGTTATGTGATGTCGGTAAGTATTAATAATAGTTAGGTAAGTATTAAGTAAGAATAGAGTAAGATTAAATTACAAATGAAGTAATAATTAAGAAAGAATAGAGTAGGAATCGAGTAAGAAATAAGTAAGAATTAAGTAATAAGTAAGAATTGAGTAAGAATCAAATTTAAATTAAGTAAAAATTAAGTAAGAATTGAGTAAGAATTAAGTAAGCTGTAATGAATTGTTACATATTAGATTCTTGAGTTAAGATAAATAATGCACAAATGAAGTAAAAAAGCTACTGACCATTTTGTAGTTTCTCAAAAATAGCCTCTTCTACGGCTAAAAGACTTTCGTAGTTTTTGATTTGGTCGTTGGTCGGATTAACCAGTATGGTGCGACCAATGTTGGAACAATATGATTTGAAGCGAACACCGCACATAATTACCAGAGCACCGTAGTGCATGCAATTATCATCACTAGAGGTGGGGATGGCATAACATTAAAGTGGCATCAAGTTTAAAGGTTGGATTGGAGATGAATCAGGGTGGATTAGGGTTGGTTAGCAAATAGTTAGTGTATGGTAAGGAGAGGTATTAGAATGGGTTTAATGTATTATAAAATAGGTTAAAGAATAATTAAAAGTTTAAAGAAAATGGGTTAGAGAATGAGTAGGAGAAAAGCTTGCGTAAAGTTATTTAAGGGGAAAGAATATGGTTGGATAGGGCTGAGAAAGGTGTTAGTATCCACATAGGAGTAGGATTAGTGGGTTTCTAGATAGTAGTAAGTGTGGAAATATACTAAGAGATGTATTAGCGGATTGTGGTGGGGATTAGAAGCATGTGAGTAGGGTAGATAGGGTTGTCATAAAGCAGGCGTTGCATTACGAGTAGAATAGCGTCGAGACATACATTTAAAACAGTATTGGTAGAGTCTTACCTTTGGGTGCTAAATTTGAGTTGGTAATTACCACCACTCTGAATGATAGCTGGATAACACATGTCCAACATGTTTTTATCCGCACCCGAGATATACTTCTTGTTCTGAAGAGCAATCTCAATCAAATCTTTGAATTTCGAATGTGTGACTTTCTGAGTTATGGTAGATCGAATGACGTTGGTTTCGCGGGAAATAATTTTGTTAGGAGAGCACTAGAGGGTTTGAAAAGGTTAACTCTATAAGAATATAAAGTACAAAATTACTGGTAAAGAATTAAATCAAAAGCTGAGATGGTGACACAATATCAATAGAATTGTGATTAGAATTTATTTCCATATGTTACCAATCAATAGACTAGTCAATAAATAATTTTAATGTCGGCAGATATTCTGTTTAAGGGGATCCGCTGTATTTGAATATATTGTAATACTTAAATAAAAGAGATTTTATTTCATAAATTGATAGTATAATTATTATATTGGATCCGCGGTATTTGAATATATTATGACAACATTTCTAATTATAATTGTATCTATAAATATGCTAAAATTAAATTTATAAAGGTTGCTATGCAAAAATAATTTGGTCAGCATTGAAATAATATTTTTTTAAATCTCAATAAATACTAGTTATGTTTGACATTAATACATAACTTATAAAATACCAATTTTTTAAGAAATTGGTAATTGAATACATTCTATGGGTTCACTGAATTAGCGCTAATTCAACTGTATTGTTATTGAATTCATTTATTGCATTTTTACAAATTTAATAATTATACTCATGGGATATTATAAAAACAAATGAGTAGAAGCCAAAACTAGGTATATTTCTGCAAATATAAGTATAATTAAACTAAGTAAAATGATCATAATATATCAATATTATTTTTAGTAAAATTTATGGAATATAAATTTTTATATATAAAATAATAATATAAATTATATAAAACATTATATAAAACAAATATATACTTATATTTAATTTTATATTAGATCAGTTAATCTGGCCAATTTGAATCATTACAAAGTTAAAGTACTGCAGTCATTATTGGTCAATCTAATCATATTACTTATCACTTGGATGATTATGCAACTACTTCTGAAGAATCTAGAACATTATCAGGATAACAATAAGGTGCTAAGAAAAGAGATAATCACATAATTTAAAATAACAGAACAGATAGTGCTGGTAGTTTCTAGATATTTTTATGTTATACAGTATTTATCTATATAAATAAATTTATAATATATAAATGTCTTATATTTATAAAAATAATAAATCAATATACATTATAATATATATTAACCGTACTATATGATACTTATATTATAGGTTAAAATATGAAATAAAATATTATTTTATATCTTGTTTTTTTCAGAAATAAAATTTTTACAACAAAAAAGCTTCAGATGTTCACAGAATAAAACTGAACTATTCAAATGTTTTTACTTATTTCAAAAATAAATAAAAATAAAAAATAACCTAAAAAAATATTCAGTTTTTTTCAATATTATATAAAATAAATTATTTAATAAAACTGTAACAGTTAACTTTTAATTAGCAATATATTCTAATTACATTACAAAATATTTTGTATAAATTGGTTGAGCAATAACTAAGCTAAATCTATTATGTGAACACATAATTTCACATCTATTTACATTGTGATATTATGTCAGACCCCTTTAAGCATGAATATAAATGTAATTCTGATAACTATTTACAATGAATAAAGTGTTTTCTATTAATGTAGACTAGTAATAGATATGATACATTGCAAATATGAGCTATTGATAAGATGAGTTTATGTGTGTGTGTGTGTGTGTGTGAGTGTGTGGATGTATAAGAGTGTAGTAATAGTTAACGATAAATAAAACCTTCTCTTGGTCGATAAAGTCCATGATCTGCTCCTTAATGTACTTGGTGTACAAGTCCATGGTAGTATGGGCTGCCCTCTTCATCAACACAATTTCACTATTATCTTTAACAGAAAATATCTGAGCGAATGAACTACTGGCATCCACCTAAATAGAGATGGATAGGGTAAAGAGGGGCATGGTAAGGTTTTTGTGGAGAGTGAAGTTTAGTGAAGGAGGGTTATGGAAGGAAGTAGTGGCAATGGTTGTTTCAAACCTTTCAAACATGTTTAAAATGTTAAAATACAGTCATTAATTAAAAATATAATTTAAATATAAATGAGCAAGCATATTCAATTTACTAGATAATCGACTAATTTTTTTTATATAGAATGATATATGATTTATAAGTATATAATTTCATGTAAACTGCAAAATTTATTTACAAAAAAAATTAAGTTACTATAGTATATACTACATAGAATGAACATTTTACTAATATTTCAAAATTAAATCACTTATATGCTAAATCATATATGGCAGCACCCTATTAAATACTTTTAATGTTAATATTTATTAATAGAAGATAGACTTGTTGGTTTGGTTTCTATAAATATGTAATAAATATTCCCTATTGAAATGAAACCTTATTGAATGAGTTTTGCTTCAAAGCAGACTTCCATGAGGTGACGAAGTCACCAGTAAATTTATCTTTGACAAACTCTCCAATAGTCTTTCCCTGTAGCGATTGTTCATATTAGTAAAACAAGTAAGATAACTACTGCTAATAGTTTTCTAGTTGAGATGAAAATAGAATTTTTATCTTTAAAAGAAATAATAGAATAGTTATATAAACATTAACAAACGTATATGCAATAATTTAGAAAACAATTTTAATTATATTTGTTACCTTTTTACTTTTCTTAATCATTGTTATTATTTTTTGAAAATTCTCTTTATCTTTGTCAATCTAAAAAATATTATATAGTTAATAAATAAATATCTCGATCTGATGAAATAATAAATAATTAATTGCATTACAATATAGTAACTTGATAACATATTATAAAAAATAAATTAGGTGACATGAAATTGTGAAAATTTAGGAAACAAAGAGGATTAACTGAAAGCTCCATTTGTTAAATTTATTGTAAAAGTTAACGTATGAGATTTTGAGTTTATATTTTTATGGACAATATGGTTTTATATGGTTGAATCAATATATGTTGGGGGTCTTGCCTAATTTCCTAGAGCCGAGTTAAGACCGATCTTATCGAGAAGTTGATTCCCTCCTAATATGGAGACTACCTTGTTACGCAAAAGAAATTCAATAGATGCCAAAGCATTCTCCTTATCGTCTCCGTCTTCGTAGAGTTTCTCGAGTGGCTTCAGGAACTCCAGTTTACGACTACTAGCCAGTACCACGATGCGATTTTCTAGAAAAACAATCAGCGTGTCGCTTAGCTCATAGTTGAACAACCACGTCTGCAAAGCGGGTAGAGTAAGGAACCGAGGGGTGAGAGGGTGTTTAGACATGTAATGGTAGATATGTGGGGAAACTGGCTGCAGAAATTACTAAGTTTGAGCATAGAGTGTATATAGAGTAGACTGTAAGACTATTAACATGTGTCGTTCATAAAAACCTGGAGAGCTTTAGATTTTGAATAAATTATTTCATTGTCACCGACCAATGAAATGATAGCATCCATACCCGATAATGGTTCAGAATCCGTCGAATTCTTTAATATTAAATGTTTGATATATAAAGTGATCGATAATAATTATTATAACAATAACTGGTATTGATGGCAAACATACTAAGAGACTATTAATTAAAATTTAATTAACATTTAGAACATTAGAGTAAAGAATATTTAATGTTAAGATAAAAATAAATGTAGTAAATAGTAATTCAAATTAATATTTATAATATATAAATATTGATGTAGTAATTAAAATACGATTATAAATTGTAATTGTAATAAAATATTAATAATTATAATTAGTATCTATTTAGTTTAAATGTTGTGTAAAAATTATGAATTAAGTATAACTAATATATAATGTCCATATAATAAATAAATTACAATTTGATAGTTTCAATAATTTCATACAATACATAACATGCTAGGCATTAAACTTTACTACAGTTGACCAAATCTCGAAAAGGCATATTAATAAATAAAGTAAAGTTAAATAATATGCTGAAAAACAAATAATCATGACCGGTGTATCAGTCGATTTTACATTAAGTTAACATATATGACTTTTATTGGCAAATAATAATCCAAATTTTAATTTAATGTGAATCAAAGTTTAAATTATTGGAAAGTTAATTAGCTATCGTTAACAAATGATGAACATAAAATATATATATCAAATCAACTGTACGGCGAGTATCATATATGTGTATCATTTATATAGTTTATAAAAAATATAAAATAGTTTTAATGAAATAGTATTAATAAAAGTTTTTTAATATTTTCTTTTATATATAAGTTATATATTTTTTATATTATAAGTTTTAAAAGTAAATATTATCATTAATTATTTAACAATTTACCTTCCAAGTAGAATATACTTTTTGAATACGACGTTTAAACATCTCTTTATCAATAATAGGTGGCATGATTTTATAATTTATTTTATAACACAATTATATTTTATGTTAAAATTTAATTTGAAAACGCGGGAAATATAACGGTAATTTATTTAATTTCCGGTTATTGTTGATGATATTAATAGAGTTTTAATACAATTAGTTATAAATAAGTTTTGAGAAATATCTTGAAATTGGCTGCATTATTTATAATTATAATATCATGCGGAATGGGGGTCTTTCGGAGGATTTTATAATTTATTTTATAAAATTTATATTTTATGTTAAAATTAATTTGAAATCACGGGAAATAAACGTACACACCATTTGTATAGAATAACACTCAATAATATTCTTATTATTTAAGTAATTTATTAATATTGTGAATATTAAACAATAATAAGAAAGTAACTAATACAAATATTGTAATTTATATATCTGACTTGGTTACACGAAGCGTACTGTGTAACAGAATAATATTAATACCCTAATCGTGATGCGCCACAAGCATAATTTAACCACAAACTCAGCCTAAATAGAATATAAATCTGATTACCTGACAATACGATTACGATTATTTAATTGCAGTTGCAGTTTTTTAAATGCATTTAAACCGCGTCGTTAACCGCGTCGATGAACTGACAACAAATATTTAAAAATATTTGTGATATATTTAAAATATATGTGAATATTTAAAATATAAAGTGAATTCTATAAATATGCCAACGGATTTGTGTTGCCATGTATACATATTGCACGGCAATACAAATCCGTTGGCATATTGATAAAATTACCTAAGTTTACCGATATAAACTTTCATATTACTTAATTAAATTATAGGAATTAATTAATTCATATTATTTAGTTTTTCGAATAATTATGACATCCTTGATATATCAAATAAATTACTAACTATATTTAGTAATTTATAAAAATTAATATATTTAAATAAATTTATTAAAATTTTTACTAAACACGAGATTACATTACATATAACATGTTAATTGTACATTACGTATAACCATTTTGATGCGATAAATTGCATTTTTATCAAAACTTGACTGTAGCAGTATAAACTTATTGATAAACTAGTGATAATATTTCTTAGTCTCCGATACTATATTTTAAGTAGATACAATAAATTGCACTAATTTATCTGTTGCATTAATTTATGCTTATTTTTTTACAAATAATATGTGAATAATTTGCGCAATTGTCATATGCCAATGTGGTTCATATATGATATATTTATATATGGAAAAGTGTATTCTTTAGTAGGATTCATGGAAATAAGTTATCTCGAAGGGTCACACTATTATTTGTAAAAAAATAAGCACAATTAAGAGTAAAATTAAAAGCAAACGTCTTCTTTGTTTATTTACCTCGTCTACATTTTTAAATTGAACTGTATTTTTTAGCTTAAATATGAATTTTCAAAACTTCATTCCAAATTTTGTAATTAATATAATATATACGTAGATGATATAACATGAAAATTAATTCTCTCATAAGAAAGGCGATGTTAAATCGATATAAAAATACATATAGTTTTAATAATAAGTTATTCAGACGAGCCATTTAAGTTTAAAGGTAAACGTGCCTTTAGTAAGCCTCTAAGAAAGCCTGGCTGTAATACTTAGATATTTGGCAACAGGTTATAATGTATTATTTTTCCAATATTTTGTTATAAAATATATTTTATGATTTTATACAATTTTATGAGGGAAAATTGATTTGTGAATTAAGTCTCTACACATTATTCAATTAATGAATTAAATAGTTTAACTGTATCCCATTTTGAGAAATGATAGTTCACATACTATTATTGCCAGAAAATATACAGGATCAATTTTGTAAATATTTCAACGATGAAGGAGACGTTATGAGGCAAAATTATAAGTAACCTTAGAATGTAAATATTTGAATACATTATTTTATGAGTGTATACATTTATATAATATATATATATATATATATATATATATATATATATATATATATATATATATTGATTTATATAATAAATAATGGAATCTTATCCTTTTATATGGTGTATATACTGATACAGATTAATACACTCATTATGTTTATTTATATTATTGATACTATTTAATAAATAGTATTTATCGACCATAATCTTTTCATAAATACTTTCTCAAGGTCATTGCATAATTTTCTCGTATTGTTTATGGTTAATGTCTCTAATCTTTTAACAATCGTATAACCAAGATACGAGTTCACTTTGTTTTTCTTCCGATTTTCCAAAATCTGTTAAGTCGACTATTTAAAAATAATACTGATTCAACGGCATCATCTTTGAAGAATGTAGACGTTTCCTGTAAATATATTTTAAATAATATTTGCATAATAAATTGTATTATTAAAAATAATATATCTTTTATTAGGTCGAGAAGTGGATTGAGTTTTTTTTGCATGAACTTCCATTCTTGACGGCGATATATTTCTGATCCTGGAATATTGTTGGAGTAAGATAATTTAAATATTATAATATGTTAATTTATTGTTTTTTAATATTAAATCAAATAGTATATATGTACGGTGTGTTTAATGAACTGTTAATTAAGCTTGAGTCTACATCCGGAGAAATTTATCCTCTATATTGTGATTATTAGTTTCATCGGTAATTATTACTAGAGTAGAAATATTTCCCCTCAAATTTTAAATTCAACACTATCGATTTCAGAAAGTTCATTATCTATTAGTTATTTAACTATAATTGTGCGAGTCCTCAAACATCTGTAAATATTGAGTTAAAATATATAACATTTTGTGAAAATTTAAAATGTAGTAGAATTTGTATAAAGAATTATTTTGGTAAATTTTAAACTTTGGTTCTAGAAATTCAATTGAATTTCTTTCGTAATCTTTATATAACCGTTTTGATAAGTTTAGCAAGAATTCCACCTTTTGACAATATCCTTTACTGTAATTATATTATAATAATATAGATATATGATACTTTTTTATTTTAACATCATTTATAGAAACATTTATATATTGTAATAAAATTGTTAAATTAATACTTCATTTTTAATCATTTCAAATCTCTAAATACCTGTTCCAATATTTTCTGTTTTTCTTTACTCTGTTATGGGAATGCACATTTGTTGGTTCTCATAGTAATCTATTTGATTCATACATATAAATAATTAGGGTACATATTGGTATTTATTATAATAGTATTTCCAGATTACATATATCAAATTGAACAATGAACATATTGCTTGTGGCATATGAAATGTTGTGTAATATTTAGATGATATCTACTAAGGAGTATTTCACTAGACTATTACTATATGATATATTTTATTCAACTTTATTAATATAATATCGTTATTATAGTTCTCTAGAATAAATTATAATTAAAAAAAATATAATTTAAGTTTATAGTTATATGATATATGTATATATGGGTTTGGGTATAGGATATACCCAATATATTATGCTAATCACCCAGTAAATGAGTATCTGAATATATAGTAATATCAACGCATCTAGCATATACTCAATTGAAAAATGTAAATATGTCGGTAAATGTCCGATATGAATTATATTCGATAATATTCCGATTTGAAATATATATATATATATATATATATAAATATATTTAAATATACATATAAAATATAATTATGCTAATTAATTTATATTTACATTTTAGAAATTATTTGAATAAAGTATTATTTAATAGAAATACTTAACATTTGATTATCAAATAATAACAATCGATAATTATAAGTTATCATATTTTTAAAGGGAATTTTATTATCTTTTAATGAAATTCATATTAATGATGTATAGTTAATTATTAATTAAATATTATTGATTACATAATAAATAATATATATATTTTATACTGAATAACATAACTAATGTAAATAATATTAATAAATGAACTAATTCTAATTACTATTAATGGCATTATATAGATAATACAATATACAATAATATAAATATGGGAAAATAAGTGTTATTAAAAAAGTTACAATAATTTATTTTTTGGAAATTATCAATATTATTTTTAAATTATTAGAATAATTAATACTATTAAAATAACTATTTATCTATATAAATATTCTATTATTAATATTACAACTTGGGTTACACTTGAATAAGATATATTAATTAATATTATATAATTGTCATTATAATAATTAATAAAATATATTTTATTAATTTTATAAAATATTAAAAAAAAATTGTATTATAAAAAATTGACAATAATAATCTGATGATTTGTTAAATATTTTATGCTATTATTAATACTAAAAATTATGTTATACATAAATAAGATATACAAATGAATAGTATAATAATTATTTTAATTAATTAATATATTTTATAGATATATTTTTAAAAAAATGTTATATAAAATTTAAAATAATAATCTATATATTTGTAATTTTGTAATATTGCTACAAATATTATATATCAATCAATTATAATTTAATACATTATTAATATATTAGTGAGATATATATAATTATATATTTTTTATAACAGGTTCAATTCAATATTACATTTTATTACGGTATATTAACCTTAATTGTATATTATAAATAATTAATGTTATTATATATTTACTACTACTGTCAAATAATATATAGTGGAACGTGAGAATATTTTCAGATATGAAATTATTAATTCTGATATTTTAAAAACCGATTTTAGGCTTTGAAAGAATGACCGGTTAAAATAATAATGTTATAAGATATAAAATATTTAGTTAAAATAAATAATTGTTAATAAATATAATTCTATGAAAATAATAACAATGTTATGTAAAATGAACATGCAAATAGTTATAATTTTGATTTAATATGACCTAATAAATGAACACTTACTCTTTTATATTTATATAATATTATTATAAAACTTAGATATTTTAAAACTATAAATAGTTTTATAGTTAATTGGAGTGTGATTCTTACTTACAAATTAATATTAAATTACAATTTATTTTACAAATCATATATCAATTCAATATTATTTTAATATTTATAAATCATAAACATTATTTTCTTATCTATGTTCTATAAATTAAAGTAAACTTTTATACAAATCAATATATAATGGTGGTTGTTTGTTACACTCTTAAATAGAATTATAATGATATAACGAATGTATATATTATACAAAATAATAGCTTATACATATAAACTTATTATCTATATCGTTTATTGCGTATTTGTAATCATGATCATATAATGATTAATAACTGATTAACTAGTTTACATAATAGAGTTTGAGACACTAATCTAAACTTAAATTGTTATATTGGCATTTGAAAAAAGTTATTTTTTTATAACAACATTTTTATAAAATACCATATTAATACTTAATATTACCCTAGATTACTAACTAGCCTTGGTTACTACCATGTTATAGAGTATATTTACTGTATCAATTAATATTTTTGAGTAATATCTAATAGTTCTCAATATAGGTTTTATTTTATACTAACACATATTTCTAGAAAGTATAACATTTTTTAGTATTAAAAAATGTATTTCCCCAATATTAATATATTTTTCTATTGACATATGACAAAAAAAGCTATAGCGAGATCAATTCAATATCTATAAAAATCAATTGTCAATATATGAATTACAAAAACATGAAAATACACACTAATATTATTTATAAACAAAATATATATATAGGTTATATATATATATATAGTTAATGCCCAATTATGAATAACCAATCTTGGGTTTTATATTCACCAATATACATTTATAAATTATGAATACATATACAATTTACATTATACAATAAATTTGAAATTAAAATAAATATAATTATTGTATTTCATATATATATACATATATATATATATATATATATATATGAATATGAATATTCAATAACTAGTAATTATAATTGTTTAAAAACATATATTAATTAATATGTCATGACTATGACTATGTAATGTCACTATTTACCTCACTTCTATATAATAGATATTTCCAAATTAAAATATTGTAACATATTGTATACTATTGTATACTATACAATATATTGTATACTATTTGGTGATTTAAAGTTAAATTAAGGTTTATATTATTTTATTTTCATACAACTATTTACAGTCTTGCTCTATATGAGCGATATAACTATTCATATTATAATATACAATGTTTATAAATATTTATAATTTTGCTATCAAAGATTTGATTAATAATTTTCTAGAAACTTTTCCACTCTGCGATCTAGGAATAGAGTCAACAAATTTAATGCCTCCTCGTAGCGATTTATACTTGGCCAATTTATCTATTGTGTTATAATCGAACGCTAACATAATATGGTTTATTTAGAATAAATTAAAAAAAATATAATCATTAATTTATTATTTATATATATTCTTAATAGGCAGAACAAATATTAGTTTTATATTTCAAGTATTTATTGTTAAGTATTATAAAAAAAACTGAAGCCAATTTCAATTATATAATATTTATAATTTAGTATAAGTTATATTTTAAAATATATTAACCATTCACCAAATTCAATAATTGTTGTTTGATGTTGTCCGACTTAAGAACATTCTCATTTAGAATTACAAGAGCTGAAGCCAATTCACCCCATATAACATCATGCTTACCTTTGAGTGGGCGCAGGGTTGCAGATTAATCAAAGAGCAAGTTTAATATATACTTATGGTAGTACATCTATTCGCAATAATGAATTTGAATTTATTTGATACTGTTGATTCAGATAATAACACCTTTAATAAAATAATTTAATAATACATATTTTAAACTTCTAAAAATATGTTTTTTTGTATTAATATTTTATTAATAATTCTGTAATATCCTATTACGTTTACTATATAAAATAAACTTATATAAAATCATATAAATAAATATATATAAATAATATATTTTCAGAATTTTATATTTTAAATCTGGGTAATTGATTTATCTTATAGAAATATAATATTTAAAATATATACAAGCTAAATTAAAATTATTACCCATTTAAAAATTTGTTAGAAACCATTTTTGTTAGAAATCATTTTTATTTACAAACTTGATGACATTATAATCATATATAAATTTTATATAATACAATATTAAATATAGTAATATCTGATTCTATTTATTTTAACCGTAAACGCCTGAATCTTTAACAAAAGGATGTGTATTAAGAATACCTTCAATTTCACTCGGAGAAACCTAAAGTAATGCAAGAGGTATTGTGAAAGTTGAATATTCTAGCATTAGAATATTCAGGTTATACAAAATTAGTTGTAGTTTATTGAGAGGTTTGAAATAATCTAGATATACCTGATAAGAGTTGTATTTAATAATGTCTTTGATCCAATCTACAATAAATAATTCTCCAGTTTCGCTGTAATAACCCAAAATCACCTTTTGGATTTATTGATAACGTATTATTCTGAAGATCAAGTACTATAGTTTTATTGTCCGACTGCTTACGTTAATGATAAAATGACATTTTTATTTAAATTTAGATTCTATATATATTCTTATATATACCATTAATTTTGAGTAATCTTTAAGTAGATATACAAAAGTCTGAGGTGATTATTCTTGAAAAGAAAATTATCAGTTTTAAATTCAAGTAATTTAATTGAAATTAAATTTTTTAAACAGATCAATAAAAATGAATAATTTAATAATTTCAGATCAATATTATGAAGGATATTTTATGAAATAATTGATTATAGAACTCTGAATTTTACTCAACAATCCATAGTGCAATTAAATTTATAAACAAATTAATAAGTACGGTTAAATGGCCTTTATATGTATATACAATAATAATTATAATATAAGAACACTCGATAAAAAATCCAGATAATTTGATTTTTTATATAGCGAAATATAATAATTTAAATATATTGTTTTTGTATTAAAATTATCAAAAATACAATTATTTTAAGTACAAATTAAAAATCGCATTATATCTAATAATTTCATAAATTATTAATAAAATAATAGAATAAAGAATATAATTAATGTACCAATATTCCTCTATGAATATAGATGTAGTATTCTATATCATCTGTAAAATACATAAACTGAAACATGTCACCACTAGCCACATCCTGGCACTAACTGCAACACTTTGAAGAACTGGTGTATAAATACTTAATGCAGGATAGGTCAAATTGATTGACAGCTGCATTCTGAGCCATCAATGTGACAATTGGAGAAACAATGTGAAGGATTGAAATCTGCATATCACATATTGCATTATTATATTTATCATAGTTAATTAATGTAAATGAAATTATTAATTATATTACAGTAATGCTCTAATGGATACAAAGCAGGTATTATAGTTCAGTAGGGGTATGTAATGTAGGGGTGTGTAATGTATGGGTGTGTAATGTGTAGGGGTGTAGTGATGTGTAATGTAGGGATGTAGGGATATGTAATATAGGGATGTAGCGATATGTAATGTAGGGATGTGTAATGTAGGGGTGTATAATGTAGGGATGTAGGGATGTGTATGTAGGGATGTATGGATGTATAATGTAGGGATGTGTATAAAATGTTATAATTATTTATATATAGAAATATGACAATGGTCTATTAAGTATTGAGTATCTATTGAGTATTTTGTATTATAGTTTTTTTTATAGATAAAATATTTATAATTGTACATTAAGTATTTTGGATATCTTTCTGTAGAGCCTTTGGTTGTAACAACAGTTAAAAAAAGAGTAAGAAAACCTGGAAATAGTTCCATAAATTTCCCTCTGATTTAAACCAGTTATCATTATAATCTAAGAATATAATGTTCAATATATTTTAACGAAACGTTGTAATCAGGTCATTTTGAAATAATTTAGTTGCATATCTATATATTTTATTATCGGGATGAATTGGAAAATTTATTTTCTCAGATAAGAGGAAAAAATTATCAGTCAAATAATCCCTCTGCACAAGAATTTAGAATAATTATTAGATAAATACTTGTTGAGTCTAACAACACATAATAGAGAACCAAATAGTAAGGAAGATATTGATTATTTACTTTATTATTCTTCTAATATTAGAAGCAAAAACAGGGGTAAAAACAACAGAATTTATAAAAAATATCAAATATCTTGAAATCAAGAAATATTGTTGTAATTTCAAGCTAATACAAAATATCCTTTGTTATGTAATAATAATAATAATCATAATAATCGATATACTAATAGCAAATATGTACAAAATAATAGCGTATCTAATACAAATACACAAAATCAATGACTAGCTATAGCATTGTGCAATGCAAGATCATTACGGAAAAATGTTGATTACATTACGCAATATATTATTGAACATGATATTGACTTACTTACAATTACAGAAACATGGCTTACAGATACTGACCAAGATATAATCAATGAAATAACCTTTAACTCTACAATATACACATGCTATAGATGTGACAGGATAACATCCACATTTGGTGGAGGTGTAGCGATATTTTTAAAAAATAATATGACTGTATATTCAAATAAACATATTATATTAACAAATTGCCAAGCTTTATTTTTAAAAATTAAAATAAACCATTTATCGATATTTGATATTCTCTTAGTTTATAGACCACCCTCTACTCCTACACAATTATTTACTAGTGAACTAACTCTTATTCTAACTCAAATACCATTAAATAAATTAATTATATTAGGTGATTTTAATTATCATTACGACGAAAATAAATATCCTCATAATATTTTTAAACAAACAATAGAAACCCTTTCACTTAAACAACATATTACTTTCGCAACTCATATGGTCATATAATAGATATAGTTTTAACATCTATAAACAGTCAAATTTATATATCTGAAATTACAAGGGGTGCAACTTATAACTGATCACTATATAATTAAATTTAATATAAATATTAAGAAAAATGTACCTATAGTAAAGTTAATAAAATATAGATCAATTAATAAAATAAACATTAAAGATTTCATAGATAATATATTATCTTCACTAGAAGGTAATATACTATCATCGCTATTGCTAAATGATTGCCTAACATCTACTTTAGACAAATTTGCTCCTATAAAAAGATTGAATATAACATACCATGCTCATTCTCCATGGTATAATAATGAACTTGAAGCAATGAAGAGAAAATTAAGAAGATTTGAAAAAATATATAATAAAACCAATTCCCAGTTTAACTATAATAATTTTAATACAATTCGCAAACAATATAGACAATTATTAAATCATACTAAGACTTGCTTTATTAAAGATAAAATAAACATATATGGGAAAAATACTAAAAAAATATATTCATTAATTAACAGACTTTCAAATAATTATAGTCCAACAAGATACCCAACATATACGAATGAATTACTACCAAATATATTTGCCAACTTTTTTGATGATAAAATAAAAAATATAGTACAATCAATTAATGATATAAAACATAAAATTCCAATATACATTATACCACTTTACAATACTGCTAAATCATACTTTCTAAACTTTAAGTCCTCTTCATCGTATGAAATATCAATACTAGTTAAAATATGCAAATCATCCTACCATCATAACGATTCATTACCTAAACAACTTACCGACTTAATAGAACCCACTCTTACAGAACTTTATCAATCCATAATATCACAATCTATATATACTTCTATTTTTCCAACATCCCTTAAATATGCCATTATTACTCCCCTACTAAAAAACAGTAATCTAGATGATAAATTACTAAAAAACTACCGTCCTATTTCCAAACTTCCTTTTCTATCTAAAATATTTGAAAGAGTCATTAGTAAACAAATCATTGAATATTTATCAGAAAATGAACTATATCCTATAAATCAAAGTGCATATCGAAAAAACCACAGTACAGAAACTACAATAGTATCTATATTTGATAATATATATAATGCGATAGATGAGGGAAATAAAGTTCAACTTGTGCTATTAGATATGTCAGCAGCATTTGATACTATCTCTCATAAGATTGTATTGGATAGATTAGAGGAAATAGGTATAGCTGATAAGGCACTAGACTTACTGAAATCTTATATTACAAATAGAACGTATCGAACATTAATAAATGATATACAATCAGACGAATTCCAACTAAAATATGGAGTTCCACAAGGTTCCGTACTTGGACCATTATTATTTTTAATTTATTTACGTCCATTATCTCTATTAATTTCTAAATTTCCCCAAATTAAATTCAACATATTTGCCGACGATATTATAATTTACCAGACTCTACCACTGGAAAACAATGATAACTCATCTCTCATTAATTGCACTAATAATATACGCAACTGGCTAATCAATAACAATTTACTACTCAATATCGACAAGACACAACTGATTAACATTTCAAAAAAATTAACACAAAATAAATTTCCTATATATTTAATTGATAATTTAATTGTTGAACCTTCTAAGACCGTAAAATGTCTGGGTGTCACTATAGACGAACATATGCTTTTAGATAACCACTTACGATTTACTGCTAAAAAAGCATTTTATTATTTTAGTAAGGTCAAAAAAATAAGAAAATTATTGTCATTTCATAATTTAAAAATGATCTCTCAGTCTTATATTATATCGCATTTAAACTATTGTTATTCTATATATTATGGTATAACTAAATCTAGAATAAATTACTTAGATCGTATATTAATAATTATAGTAAGAATGATATATGGTTTTAAGCGAAAAGACCATAATAGTATTACCGAATGTTTAACATCACTAGGATGGCTTGAAATGAGAAATTATTCAGCGTATAGAATACTATGTTTAACATATACTGCCCTAAACGCTAAACAGCCGCGCTACCTTTATGATATTATTAAACTAAAGGAAAATACCCGCCGATTAAGATCTAGTAACAGTCTGCTATTATCAAATCAAAAATTTAATCTTGATACCTATGGTAAAAGAAGATTTAGTGTTTCAGCGCCAGCTTTATGGAACAACCTTCCTCTACATTTGCGAAGATGCAATTCCATCAAAACATTTAAGAAGGTCGTTAAAAATCATCTACTATGCTCAACATGAGATCTTGGATTGATCTTTTGCGGATGTTCTATGACTCTGCCCGAAAGTCAGAGTTCTCTATCTGATTCTATCTGATTTTATTTTATCATTTAATATTATTAATATTATTGTATTCTCTTTAAAACACAAATGAGAACATATCTATTTTGTTATTTTGTGTATAAATAAACTTTTCAATTCAATTCAATGTAAAGGGTTAATCATTCCACATATTTTTTTCTTCTAGGCATAATTGTTATATTAACTATACAAGATTTAAATAACAACTAATACATCTTCATAAATTGCTATACTATGGTCCATATACCACATAAATTATTTAATTGATCTTTCATAGAATTTGTTTTAATAATAATTATTACTATTATAAGAAACAATTCTATGAAAGATCAATTAAATTATTTTAAATGTGTTATGTAAATAAATTTTATAATATTAAAAAAAATAGTAATTTAATATAATTTTTTTAGATTATATAATATATATATATATATATATATATATATATATATATATATATATACACACACACAAGTAAATCTATGAGTCACTTATTTTGACGAATCACTCCTCGCTCTCATTCTCTATATACGTATACATGAAGGTATAGGCTATATTATAGTAGCGTATATATATATATATAAATATATATATATAAGCATATCATATATACATTCTATAGTTATAATATACTATCGTAAACTTGAATATGAATTTAAATGTATGTACTGTATAGGCTATTGTATGGGCTACATCATGACTTATCATGACTTATTGTATATATTAACTTCACTATAATGCAATACTATAACAATTACTCATCGCATGTATGTATTAAGTTTGGTTTTGGATTTGGTTGTGTGGTTTTTTTTAATAAATTAATATAAATTAATATAAAATAAAGCCAGGTTAAGTTCATATACTATAATTATAATGTTTGTGTTTATGTTTTTGGTTCGTATTCGGTTTTGTAATTAGTTTTAGGTTTATGTTTGGGTTTTGGTGTTGGTTTGGGTTTTAGGTTTTGAGTTTGGGTTCGGTCTGTGTGCGATCTGATAGGCCAAGATTAAGAATGATAACTGATATTTTAATACGGGCTGACTCTACATTGCGGACATAATCTTGTCAAGATCTTCTTTCAAAGGAATAATCAAGAAAAGAAAACATAGTTTATTCTTCTGATGGAAATTTTTCATAGTTTTTTCATAGTAGTACTTCTTCTTCAGGGTCTATTAGAATGACCACAACATCCACGAATATATCAACTTACAGTTTACTAAGAACAGTTTGTCCAGGAATATAATCGGAAAGGCTTTATTAATCATCGTCTAAATTCACTGCCATTTTACAAATATTTAAAAAAATACGTACACCAGGATGATATTTAATATTATTGATACAGTATAAATGTTTAAAGTACCTCGTAGTTTAGGACTTGAAGTGAGTATAAATCAGGAATCCGATTATGTTCTACCTAATAGTAATATGAAATAAGTAAATATATTAAGGGGGTAACAAAATATTTAGAAAATATAATAAACATTACATTTGTGATATATCTCTAAATTTTTAAGAGGACATATTTCAATTTGGTTCTCTCCCATATATAATTATTTTTTTTATCAAAATAAAGTTATGCAAATGATGTATGTTGTAAAGATTCTCGATGTAAAATTAATATAATTGCTTTGAAAATATACTTGCACCAATATAATTATTAAACGATCAAAACATATATTATAAAGCAATGAAAATAGGGTTTGTACAAAAATAATAAAGGACTATTTATTTCATATAATATTTTATGCAATTGTTCACAAGAAATATCTGGTATTCAATAGGAAGTTATATATATTGGATACGTATTTATAAAATTATAATCTGGTCTTCATCCATTAGCTTACTATACCGACTGTGACTTTAATAAAATATTTACAAAAATGATAAAAACAAAATAAACTAAATCTATATTCATTCAACAAATTCAAATAATAATGTGAATATATAAAATGTGCTACGTAAGTGGATTTGAGTTTAGAATTCAACTTTTTAATTTTATTTCTTAGATTTCTAGTTTTTCTTTTGAGAGTGTTTATTGGAATGTCTCCTTTTTTTCGAATTAAAACTCTCTTCTTCGATAGTCTCATGTCAGTTAAGCTATTCATGCAAATATCATAATATTTAGATGAGAGTAAAATAAATAGTTAATATAACTTTATATAAAATAATATAATAAAAAGAAATGGTAAAAGAAAATATAAAACATATTTATTTAAAAAATGTCATTATTATTTTGCTATCATTTTAAAATTATAACTTAGACTACATTCATTACTACACCAACTGTGACTTTAATGTTTAATAAAATATTTACTAAAATGATGAAAACAAAATCTATAATTAATAATTCATAATAATAATGCATAATAAATAATCTATAATTCAAATAATAAAATGTAATAAGAATAGTGGGTTTAGAATTGAACTTTTAAATCTTATTTCTTATTTTTCTTTGGAGAGTGTTTATTGGAATTACTCCCTTTTTCAGAATTAAAACTCTCTTCTTCGATAGTCTCATGCCGGTTGTCAGCTATTCATGCAAAAATCATAATATTTAGATGAGAGTAAAATAAATAGTTTATATAACTTTATATAAAATAATATAATAAAAAGAATATGGTAAATGAAAAAATCAACCATTTTAAAATGTTCTAAATTCTATCGTTTATATTTTATAAAACTAAAACTAAAATATAACTTAATAAAATTTAATAATCAAACATTTTTTAGCTTCATCTTCTAGGTCATCACTATCTTTTCCAGATTCTTCTGAAGACTCATCGGAAGCATCAATATCTGTAACAATAAATATTAAGAAAGTAACATTAATGATACCTATTTAGGAAAGAGTATGGTCAATTTATCTAAGAACTGACCAATTTTATCTTCAAATTCATCGCTCCAAAATTCTGAATCTTTATCACTACCCGACTGAGAATCTGTAATCATAATAACTGATAAATAGATTTCTTTATGATTTGCAAATAAATAAATACTTTCTTATTAGTTATTACTATTATCATATTCAAATATTGAGTCAGTATTGAGTCAGTATTGAGACATCGACGGGCTATCCAAATACACAAAAATATACAAAAAAATTTAAATGAATTACTTAATTATACATTAAATACTAATAAAATACTAACAACTCTTATTAAATTCATTGTCTGAAAATTTGAATGTTTCATCTTTTTTGTCAAAATCATCAGTTCCACTGTCCTAAATTTGGAAAGAGCACATTTATCTCATTCGTTTCTGAGAGACTTTTACTTCAATACACCGGCATTACTAACATTCTCCTGAGGGTCAAGGAAACTCCAGCCGCCATTTTCGTAGAACCCAATCGGATCGTGCGTAATGGTTTTCAAGATCTTCACCCAGTTTAATGACTGCAGACCTTCGGTGAAGTAGATATCGCAGGAACTGATGCAAGAAAGAGGGTAAAGGGGTGGGGTTAGGTGGGAATTTGAGTAGGTTAGGAGAAAGAGAATTGGGTAAGTTGAAAATTGCTTCGGCAGTATAATGGACTAAAGAGCATATCTGGTACTTAATAAGTTGATTAGAGTTGTAATAGAGTTTCTTATTACTAACTTCAACCAATCTTTGATGGGGTCGATTTTAGTCATAGAAATTGAGTTTATCGTTACAATCTTTTTACGGTAGTCTTTGAATATAAATACCTGAAAGTAAGAAGAGATTTGTATCAATACGATGCATTAACAAGCTTATAAGTTTATGAATGTTTAAGAATAAAAAAACTAAATATAATGGGTTATGAAAGATTAACCATAGGTACATACGAATAGGTTTGTCTAACCATGTCAAAGTCATATGATAAAGGGATTGGCTAACCATGTCAAAATTCTTGAGTTGAAATGAGACTCTTTCAAAATGAACGCACTGAACAGACTCCAACGAAACAACAAAAGTTGGCTGTAATCAGCAGATGTATCGTAGTTGTATCGAAGTGAAACCAATCAAGATGATAAAATATAGAATGATTTATACTATGTTAACGAATCATAATAATGTATTTTCTTAAATTTATTTATTCCAGGATTTGGTATTAAATCAGAATTAAATTCAATAAATAATATATTATAGAGAGTAAACAAGATATACAATATATTGTATCTCTATAGAGTATACAATAAATAATAAATAAGGGATAGTAAACATTAGATCATACACAATATATAGTATATAATAATTAATATAAATGAAATAAGGTCATCTCATTATTGAACATAACTAACCCATTCCACCAAGTTGACCAGGCAACCCGAAGTCGGTTGCAGAAGAACAGTGGATCTAGCGGGAGATCCGCGGAATCCCAACTCTCTGAAAGGAACTTCAAACTCCAACTCATTCTTGGTCATCGCCTCCACCTTTTCAAAAGGTAAAATTTAAATTAAATTAATAATAATGAAATATAGTTGTCATAATAAAATATCAATAATACCGATTATAATATCAATTAAAAATTTAATGATATTAATATTTAGAGGTAAGATAAACAGAAATGAATTATAAACATATTAAATCTTTCTAAAAACTTGTAAATTACTTATTAACTCTTTCTGTTATTAACAGAAGTAGTATTAGAAATCAGCTAAGAAATGATAATAGTGGCAGTAGTAGTTTCGTAGCAGAGAGCTTAAGATGAGCTTTAAAATATGAGAAACCTTTTCGCAGAAGTTCTTGAACGTTGATTTCAGTTTATGTCTTAATTCTCTCTCAGACTGTGTTGTTGAGATGATGATTAGTTATTATTTCTTAACGAGTGTGACTGAGCCCTGGAACTACCTGTTCTGCTTTCAGATCGTCTCTATCATGCTGGTGTTTACCAAGATCAGTGGTAATTTCTCCAACTTCTGTGTAGAACTGGATGTCAGCATGTTTCTTTTTTCCAAATACAATGTCATGCTGCAATGTTTATGATTTTATATTTTCTGACATCCCCTTACCTCTTATCATCTCATCCGACCTCACCTCACCTCACCTAACCTCACCCCACCTTACCTTATCTTATTTGACCTAACCTCACCTCACCTCACTTCACCTAACATTACCTCTCCTAACATTACCTCCTCTAACATAACTCACCTTACCTATCCTCTCATCACAATACTGCAAATCAATCCACATCAACATATTATGTTCCCCTCACCTCATACCACGTTTTACCTTGTATAATCCCATCTTACTTTAGGTCACACAAACTTTTAGATTAAAGTGGATAACAATAATCATTTCGGAATCACATGGTTGGAAGAATGCGTGCTTAATGTTGTTATAAAGAATGTCAACTTTATCTCCTTTAACTGGGACGAATCGGAAACCTGATAGGGTGATACACGTTGAAGAAGAAAATAAAGAAATTTAATCTTAAAATTAGTTATAAAGATAGATAGATAGACAGACAAAGGTGAAACCATTGAGATGAGCTTCCAGAGTTCCGGTCATTCTCTTTGTAACAATGTTGGGACGAAGATATAAATCTTTGAGTTTCGGATTCGAGCGATTCTGACTAAGTATCAGTGCATCTTGTTCAATAATATCCTAAATATTGTTATATTATATTCGGTTAAAAGTATTATCATGATTACATCATAAAGATTACTATCAAGATTAATCCAGTATCTGAATATCTTTACTTCGTTATTTATGCATTACTTTTCACCTGGTTCACTTCAAACCTCAGTCTCTTTAGCTTCCTCCTCCCTGGTCTTGAATTTATATTGTAATTCTTTAATGATGCGGAAAGCGGTCTTCAGGTTTGTTGAACCAGAGGACATCGTCGACTGATCTTTGGTATTAGAGGACCGGAAAGTTCTGTGAGGTGAAAGGTAACATTACTATTCCATGAGTAACGATGTAAACATTAGATATCTAAACTATATTTTCAGTTTATAGATGTAGATATATATTAGAAATTTGATAAATAGAAATTAATAAAATTTTTGCACAAATTCCAATAATTTCATTTTATAAAGAAAATAAGAATTAAATTATTTATAAAATAATATTAAGAGATCATTATAATAAATATTTTACTCCTTAAGATTATCTCCTTAAAATGGAGTTGCAGTTTAATTAATAGCTGTAAACATGTCTTTTAGGAATGCTGCATCTGGATTAGTAAAATTTATGGAATCATTCTTGCCGAGCGCCGATTCAGGGCAAAAGAAATCGATTCGCAGGTATGTGTAGTCTCCTTCCACTGAATGGCTGATGTACTATATAAGGTTTAGTATATAGGGTAGATGTGTAGAGGAGAGGTACTGTATTGTAGGAAAGTTGTAGATATGCATTGGATGTTTAGGTGTGTACGGTTGATGTATGTGTTTTGGTGTTATAGGTGCATATGATATGTAATGGAGGTATAGATATGGGTGTACTGTAGATGTTTATGAGGGTGCCAGTGTATATGAGGTTATGGATGTGTATTGGGATGTAGTTATGTATTGGGGCGTAGGTGTGTATGCATGGGAGTGTAGGAGTTTTTAAATAATACAAAAAGTGGTGTTGATTACACAATCCCTTAAATTTTCGATTCCAAGAACATTTTCAAGTATGAACATGATTTTAAAAAATGTCAATTTTGATCCAGTAGTATGTCAATGTTACTAATTACATCCTAATTAAATCAGCTAGCTATTACATACAAGCGAAATATACAGGGTGCTATCAATATCTTGGAATTATTATAATCTATAAATACATTATCATTTATTTATTTATTATGTTAATTTATTATAAAATAATAATATATATTATATAATAAATATTTAAATATTATTAAATAAATTACTTTTTTGTAATAATATTATATTCCAAAACAAATAATAACTACTTTTTATGTAATATGATGTATAATATTGTATAAACTAATAAACATCAAAACTTATATGAAGTAAACTTAAAATGAAGTAAAAGTTAATAAAAATAGTATATAACCAATTATATATATTAAATTCAATAACATAATTAAATTATCAATTATTCTTACTAATTAAAAAAATATGTAAAAATATGCATTTTTTTTAATATAAAAAATTAAAATTATAGTTAGTAGTTAATCCTTCTTATCTTTGTTCTAAGCTCACCTTAATTGTTGAGATGTGGAAGGGTGTCGGAGTTCCATAGATAGGCAAAATGACACTTTCATACCGACGATCCACAAAGATCTTTAATTCTCGTATATCCTTTTCACGGAGAATCTGCGACTGATTCTTATAGGAGACGATTGATTTTCTATTCCTGTACAAAGAGAGAGATTTGGTTAATGGTAGGTATCGGAAGTGAGCATTGAGATATTAGAGAAACAGACTACCGTAGTGTATGACCAGTTGCAACTAATATTTCAATCTAGTTCATTGAATAAAATTCTTGTTTAAAACCTGAGGATTTTCTATAATTAATAATTTTTAATATTGTTTTCAAATCACTATTAGAAAGTGTCTACAGTATTAACCACTAAGTACAGCTACATATGATAGTCTGCAATCTTAAAAAAGAGATTGCAAAGGGAGACACAATTGTTTAAAACTAGTTTAAACTTTATGACAAATTACTAAGATTATTCTAGATGTATAGAAATTTATATATTTAATGTAAAGACGGATATATAGAAACTTTTTCTCGGTGGTTCCTTCTTTCATTCCACGGATTCGCTCTTCGGCTTCTTTATTCATGCAAAGTCCCAACTCTTTCTGATGAATGGACCTCTTATCTCCAGATGAGTCTTCCGTCTGTATGTGTGTCCAGTATTATAGAAAAATTAGTTCCATTGACTACCGTTGACTATAATCAATACTGACTAACCCTAGTCCTCTTGGTGAGAATAGCACCCCTAACTCCACGTCCTAGAATTTTAGATTGATCATCAATTTCATTGTCAGATTCTTCAGAATCGCCCTGTTGCGTTTATGAGTGTTACTTGGATCAGTAATCAATGATATTAGATGGTAAAAAGATAGTGTAAGATACTAAAATACACTTGATATATAGAATTAAAAATAATATATTACATTACAATGTTTAGTTATGTTTTTTATTATTAATTCTTAATTTTATTAATAAACAATTTGATTAATAGATCAATATACAGGAGAATCTATTACTGTTAATCGACACAGTGATATTTTAATATCCATATAAGGTTTGTAAAATATATTTATAAACATTTTAATTTAAATATTTATAAATAATTAAAAAGAAAAGAAATATTGATATAATCCTAAATAGTGATTACAATGAATATAAATTAATTATGCAATTTATAGGAAAATTGATAGCACATAGGCTAAAGAATATATAAATACAATTAATTATAATCAATAGGTAAATATACACACAAAAAATTAAATATCTAAAACAAATCATTAGAGACTCACCTTGATATATATTGCTATATTCTTCAATTTCTTTTTCAAAGTCGTGTAACTAGTTACTGGGCTATTCTGTAAACACAATAATGTAGTGATTATAGAATGCGGGACAAAAGAGAGAGTGAGAATCAAAGGTCAAAGGCACACTTCATTCAATATTGACCTCATTTACAATCACTGTATCCGAGATGAAGAGTGAATAATTCTTGCCAGCTCGGTCAGTGGCAGATGAATTCTTTAGGTTGGAGAAGCCCAAGTAAATGTTGTAGACTTGGCCTGGGGTCGGAATTGCGCAATAAAATAATAAATTGAAGATAAAATCATGGAAATACTATGTAAGATATAAAGTTTATACTTGATTACATTTTATTGTAAGAGATAATGTCAGTAATGGTAAGGGATAGTGTCAGTTAATTTTAGTGTTAAAGAGTTAAATATAAAGAGTGTAGGTTATGTAGAGTGTTATCGTGGGTTTCATTCGCAAAATAAATTTCTAGTGATGTCAGATAGTAGAATAATGTCAGTTATTGAGTGGGTCAATAAGGTACATATCTTTGATGACATAAGTCTCATGTACTGAATGAATGTTAAAATAAGTCATTTAGAGTGTTTTATTACATTACACCTTTAACATTGCTTCATTAAGATTACACCTTTAACAGTACATCATTAACATTACATCATTAACACTATCATTAACACCATCATTAACATTACATCAATAAAGTTACATCATTAACATTACATCATAAACATTACATTATTAAATGAAACCTGTCTTCGCCTTTACTGTAGATGAAGAAGAGATTACAAGTGAGCTCTCTTTAAATTCAATACCCATTCCGAACCTGTGAGAGAGTCATGATCACAGATGTCATAGGCAGTGACGATGTCACCAAAATAGGTGACCTTATCTTAAGCATTAGTGTATTGACAGACGAATAAATGAGGGAAAAGACTTACCCGATTTGTTTGGTGAAGTGCTCCAGTAAACTTTTGTTTTCCTTATTGATGGCGGAGACGGCAGCTTGGTAGACTTCGCCGAGTGACACACCTATAGGTGGGGAGTTGAATATATTAATGAACTCAATCATAGAGTATATTAAGATATGGTATGCATTATTAGCAAATGTATTTTTTAAAGATTAATTAAGTTATGTGATGTCGGTAAGTATTAATAATAGTTAGGTAAGTATTAAGTAAGAATAGAGTAAGATTAAATTACAAATGAAGTAATAATTAAGAAAGAATAGAGTAGGAATCGAGTAAGAAATAAGTAAGAATTAAGTAATAAGTAAGAATTAAGTAATAAGTAAGAATTGAGTAAGAATCAAATTTAAATTAAGTAAAAATTAAGTAAGAATTGAGTAAGAATTAAGTAAGCTGTAATGAATTGTTACATATTAGATTCTTGAGTTAAGATAAATAATGCACAAATGAAGTAAAAAAGCTACTGACCATTTTGTAGTTTCTCAAAAATAGCCTCTTCTACGGCTAAAAGACTTTCGTAGTTTTTGATTTGGTCGTTGGTCGGATTAACCAGTATGGTGCGACCAATGTTGGAACAATATGATTTGAAGCGAACACCGCACATAATTACCAGAGCACCGTAGTGCATGCAATTATCATCACTAGAGGTGGGGATAGCATAACATTAAAGTGGCATCAAGTTTAAAGGTTGGATTGGAGATGAATCAGGGTGGATTAGGGTTGGTTAGCAAATAGTTAGTGTATGGTAAGGAGAGGTATTAAAATGGGTTTAGTGTATTATAAAATAGGTTAAAGAATAATTAAAATTTAAAGAAAATGGGTTAGAGAATGAGTAGGAGAAAAGCCTACGTAAAGTTATTTGATGGGAAAGAATATGGTTGGATAGGGCTGAGAAAGGTGTTAGTATCCACGTAGGAGTAGTATTAGTGGGTTTCTAGATAGTAATAAGTGTGGAAATATACTAAGAGATGTATTAGCGGATTGTGGTGGGGATTAGAAGCAAGTGAGTAGGGTAGATAGGGTTGTCATAAAGCAGGTGTTGCATTACGAGTAGAATATTGTCGAGACATACATTTAAAACATTATTGGTAGAGTCTTACCTTTGGGTGCTAAATTTGAGTTGGTAATTACCACCGCTCTGAATGATAGCCGGATAACACATGTCCAACATGTTTTTATCCGCACCCGAGATATACTTCTTGTTCTGAAGAGCAATCTCAATCAAATCTTTGAATTTCGAATGTGTGACTTTCTGAGTTATGGTAGATCGAATGACGTTGGTTTCGCGGGAAATAATTGTGTTAGGAGAGCACTAGAGGGTTTGAAAAGGTTAACTCTATAAGAATATAAAGTACAAAATTACTGGTAAAGAATTAAATCAAAAGCTGAGATGGTGACACAATATCAATAGAATTGTGATTAGAATTTATTTCCATATGTTACCAATCAATAGACTAGTCAATAAATAATTTTAATGTCGGCAGATATTCTGTTAAAGGGGATCCGCGGTATTTGAATATATTGTAATACTTAAATAAAAGAGATTTTATTTCATAAATTGATAGTATAATTATTATATTATGACTACATTTCTAATTATAATTGTATCTATAAATATGCTAAAATTAAATTTATAAAGGTTGCTATGCAAAAATAATTTGGTCAGCATTGAAATAATATTTTTTTAAATCTCAATAAATACTAGTTATGTTTGACATTAATACATAACTTATAAAATACCAATTTTTTAAGAAATTGGTAATTGAATACATTCTATGGGTTCACTGAATTAGCGCTAATTCAAATGTATTGTTATTGAATTCATTTATTGCATTTTTACAAATTTAATAATTATACTCATGGGATATTATAAAAACAAATGAGTAGAAGACAAAACTAGGTATATTTCTGCAAATATAAGTTAAATTAAACTTACAATGAATAAAGTGTTTTCTATTAATGTAGACTAGTAATAGTAATAATAAGAAAACTACATTGCAAATATGAGCTATTGATAAGATGAGTTTGTGTGTGTGTGTGTGTGGATGTATAAGAGTGTAGTAATAGTTAACGATAAATAAAACCTTCTCTTGGTCGATAAAGTCCATGATCTGCTCCTTAATGTACTTGTTGTACAAGTCCATGGTAGTATGGGCTGCCCTCTTCATCAACACAATTTCACTATTATCTTTAACAGAAAATATCTGAGCGAATGAACTACTGGCATCCACCTAAATAGAGATGGATAGGGTAAAGAGGGGCATGGTAAGGTTTTTGTGGAGAGTGAAGTTTAGTGAAGGATGGTTATGGAAGGAAGTAGTGGCAATGGTTGTTTCAAACCTTTCAAACATATTTAACATGTTAAAATACAGTCAGTAATTAAAAATATAATTTAAATATAAATGAGCAAGCATATTCAATTTACTAGATAATCGACTAATTTTTTTTATATAGAATGATATATGATTTATAAGTATATAATTTCATGTAAACTGCAAAATTTATTTACACAAAAAATTAAGTTACTATAGTATATACTACATAGAATGAACATTTTACTAATATTTCAAAATTAAATCACCTATATGCTAAATCATATATGGCAGCACCCTATTAAATAATTTTAATGTTAATTAATATTTATTAATAGAAGATAGACTCATTGGTTTGGTTTCTATAAATATGTAATAAATATTCCCTATTGAAATGAAACCTTATTGAATGAGTTTTGCTTCAAAGCAGACTTCCATGAGGTGACGAAGTCACCAGTAAATTTCTCTTTGACAAACTCTCCAATAGTCTTTCCCTGTAGCGATTGTTCATTATAGTAAAACAAGTAAGATAACTACTGCTAATAGTTTTCTAGTTAAGATGAAAATAGAATTTTTATCTTTAAAAGAAATAATAGAATAGTTATATAAACATTAACAAACGTATATGCAATAATTTAGAAAACAATTTTAATTATATTTGTTACCTTTTTACTTTTCTTAATCATTGTTATTATTTTTTGAAAATTCTCTTTATCTTTGTCAATCTAAAAAATATTATATTGTTAATAAATAAAGATCTCGATCTGATGAAATAATAAATAATGAATTGCATTACAATAGAGTAACTTGATAACAAATTATAAACAATAAATTAGGTATGACATGAAATTATGAAAATTTAGGAAACAAAGAGGATTAACTGAAAGCTCCATTTGTTAAATTTATTGTAAAAGTTAACGTATGAGATTTTGAGTTTATATTTTTATGGACAATATGGTTTTATATGGTTGAATCAATATATGTTGGGGGTTTTGCCTAATTTCCTAGAGCCGAGTGGAGACCGAACTTATCGATAAGTTGATTCCCTCCTAATATGGAGACTACCTTGTTACGCAAAAGAAATTCAATAGATGCCAAAGCATTCTCCTTATCGTCTCCGTCTTCGTAGAGTTTCTCGAGTGGCTTCAGGAACTCCAGTTTACGATTACTAGACAGTACTACGATGCGATTTTCTAGAAAAACAATCAGCGTGTCGCTCAGCTCATAGGTGAACAACCACGTCTGCAAAGCGGGTAGAGTAAGGAACCGAGGGGTGAGAGGGTGTTTAGACATGTAATGGTAGATATGTGGGGAAACTGGCTGCAGAAATTACTAAGTTTGAGCATAGAGTGTATATAGAGTAGACTGTAAGACTATTAACATGTGTCGTTCATAAAAACCTGGAGAGCTTTAGATTTTGAATAAATTATTTCATTGTCACCGACCAATGAAATGATAGCATCCATACCCGATAATGGTTCAGAATCCGTCGAATTCTTTAATATTAAATGTTTGATATATAAAGTGATCGATAATAATTATTATAACAATAACTGGTATTCATGGCAAACATACTAAGAGACTATTAATTAAAATTTAATTAACATTTAGAACATTAGAGTAAAGAATATTTAATGTTAAGATAAAAATAAATGTAGTAAATAGTAATTCAAATTAATATTTATAATATATAAATATTGATGTAGTAATTAAAATACGATTATAAATTGTAATTGTAATAAAATATTAATAATTATAATTAGTATCTATTTAGTTTAAATGTTGTGTAAAAATTATGAATTAAGTATAACTAATATATAATGTCCATATAATAAATAAATTACAATTTGATAGTTTCAATAATTTCATACAATACATAACATGCTAGGCATTAAACTTTACTACAGTTGACCAAATCTCGAAAAGTCATATTAATAAATAAATTAAAGTTAAATAATATGCTGAAAAACAAATAATCATGACCGGTGTATCAGTCGATTTTACATTAAGTTAACATATATGACTTTTATTGGCAAATAATAATCAAAATTTTAATTTAATGTGAATCAAAATTTTAATTATTGGAAAGTTAATTAGCTATCGTTAACAAATGATGAACATAAAATATATATATCAAATCAACTGTACGGCGAGTATCATATATGTGTATATAATTTATATATTTTATAAAAAAAATAAAATAGTTTTAATGAAATAGTATTAATAAAATTTTTTAAATATTTTCTTTTATATATAAGTTATATATTTTTTATATTATAAGTTTTAAAATTAAATATTATCATTAATTATTTAACAATTTACCTTCCAAGTAGAATATACTTTTTGAATACGACGTTTAAACATCTCTTTATCAATAATAGGTGGCATGATTTTATAATTTATTTTATAACACAATTATATTTTATGTTAAAATTTAATTTGAAAACGCGGGAAATAAAACGGTAATTTATTTAATTTCCGGTTATTGTTGTTGATATTAATAGAGTTTTAATACAATTAGTTATAAATAAGTTTTGAAACATATCTTGAATTTGGCTACATTATTTATAATATAGTTATAATATCAGGCGGAATGGGGTTCTTTCGGAGGATTTTATAATTTATTTTATAAAATTTATATTTTATGTTAAAATTAATTTGAAATCACGGGAATTAAACGTACACAACATTTGTATAGAATAAAACGCGGTTAACTAAAGTGAATTCTATAAATAAAACGGATTTGTGTTGCCGTGCAATATGTATACATATTGCACTGCAATACAAATCCGTTGGCATATTTATCAAATTACCTAAGTTTACCGATATAAACTTTCATATTACTTAATTAAATTATATGAATTAATTAATTCATATTATTTAGTTTTTCGAATAATTATGACATCCTTGATATATCAAATAAATTACTAACTATATTTAGTAATTTATAAAAATTAATATATTTAAATAAATTTATTAAAATTTTTACTAAACATGAGATTACATTACATATAACATGTTAATTGTACATTACGTATAACCATTTTCATGCGATAAATTGCATTTTTATCAAAACTTGACTGTATCAGTATAAACTTATTGATAAACTAGTGATAATAGAGATCAATTTAAATAAATTAGAATATTTTGGTTAGTCTCGTGACCTTGAACCATATATATTCACAATAATATATTTTAAGTAGATACAATAAATTGCGCTAATTTATCTGAATTATGCTTATTTTTTTACAAATAATATGTGAATAATTTGCGCAATTGTCATATGCCAATGTGGTTCATATATGATTTATTTATATATTAAAAAGTGTATTCTTTAGTAGGATTCATGGAAATAAGTTGTCTCGAAGGGTCACAATATTATTTGTAAAAAAAATAAGCACAATTAAGAGTAAAATTAAAAGCAAACGTCTTCTTTGTTTATTTACCTCGTCTACATTTTTAAATTGAACTGTATTTTTTAGCTTAAATATGAATTTTCAAAACTTCATTCCAAATTTTGTAATTAATATAATATATACGTAGATGATATAACATGAAAATTAATTCTCTCATAAGTAAGTCGATGTTAAATCGATATAAAAATACATATCGTTTAATAATAAGTTATTCCGACGAGCCATTTAAGTTTAAAAGTAAAAGTGCCTTTAGTAAGCCTCTAAGAAAGCCTGGCTGTAATACTTAGATATTTGGCAACAGGTTAGAATGTATTATTTTTCCAATATTTTGTTATAAAATATATTTTATGATTTTATACAATTTTATGAGGGAAAATTGATTTGTCAATTAAGTCTCTACACATTATTCAATTAATGAATTAAATAGTTTAACTGTATCCCATTTTGGGAAATGATAGTTCACATACTATTATAGCCAGAAAATATACGGGATCAATTTTGTAAATATTTCAACGATGAAGGAGACGTTACGAGGCAAAATGATAAGTAACCTTAAATGTAAATATTTGAATACATTTTTATATGAGTGTATACATTTATATAATATATATATATATATATATATATATATATATATATATTGATTTATATAATAAATATTGAAATCTTATCCTTTTATATTTTGTATATACTGATACAGATTAATACACTCATTATGTTTATTTATCTTATTGATACTATTTATCGACCATAATCTTTTCATAAATACTTTCTCAAGGTCATTGTATAATTTTCTCGTATTGTTTATGGTTAATGTCTCTAATCTTTTAACAATTGTATAACCAAGATACGAGTTAACTTTGTTTTTCTTCCGATTTTCCTAAATCTTTTATTACGTTGACTATTTAAAAATAATACTGATTCAACGGCATCATCTTTGAAGAATGTAGACGTTTCCTGTAAATATACTTTAAATAATATTTGCATAATAAATTGTATTATTAAAAATAATATATCTTTTATTAGGTCGAGAAGTGGATTGAGTTTTAATTATATTGTGATTATTAGTTTCATCGGTAATTATTACTAGAAGAGAAATATTTCCCCTCGAATTTTAGATTCCACACTATCGATTTCAGAAAGTTCATTATCTATGTAGTTAATTAACTATAATTGTGCGACTCCTCAAACATCTGTAAATATTGAGTTAAAATATATAACATTTTGTGAATATTTAAAATGTAGTAGAATTTGTATAAAGAATTATTTTGGTAAATTTTAAACTTTGGTTCTAGAAATTCAATTGAATTTCTTTCGTAATCTTTATATAACCGTTTTTAATAAGTTCAGCAAGAATTCCACCTTTTGACAATATCCTTTACTGTAATTATATTATAATAATATACATATATGATACTTTTTTATTTTAACATAATTTATAGAAAAAATTATATATTGTAATACAATTGTTAAATTAATACTTCATTTAAAATCTATTTAGTATATTTGGTTCTTTTTAAAATAAATATATATGGTAATATATATTTAATTTACCATTTATGGTAATTTATGTATAATTTACCAAGTATTGTAATATATATATATATATATATATATATATATATATATATATATATAATTTATCATATATGATGATGTATGTATAATTGAACATTTAATGTAATATATATATAAATAATTTAATATTTATGGCCATAATATCTATTATTATATAAATTAATAATATTAATATATTTATTGAATCGATTGGTTTTTTTTATTTACATCGGGTATTGTCGTATGCAATTTGGCAAGCTATGCAATTTGGCACACTTCCTGTGATTTTATCTATTTTCATTGTAATACACTTTAAAAAATTATATAAAAATAAATTATAATTCTACAATGATTACAAATAATGTAATTAATCATTATTTATCGCAATATATTTTTTTAATTAATATTAAATATTATGATTTCATTATTTTATAATTGGGCGTATTTATAGGCGTGATTAATTTGAAATTCAAATTATTACATGTGTATAATTTTTAAATTGTTATTAATTATATTGTATATTATCATGAGTTTCTATTTAGTCAAAGAAATTTATTATTTTTTATTAAATAATACATTTTCAACTAAGGCTTCACTAAATCAAAAATATAATATCAACAGAATACTGAATAATAAATTATCGAGATCTGATGATAATTTCTTCATCAAAAACAAAGGTAATTGTTATTTAGTGTACCTATGATTGTTTCTATTCAAATTGTTATACTATCTATATTGCATAGTAAACTAAATACTCGATACTAAATATATATACATATATATATATATAATATTACTTTACTTATTACCTTTTATATAATACAAAAAATAATATAATTTTAATGTAATAAATAAATATACATTTTCTTAAAATTATTTTAAGATGAGATATAATGTAACTTATTCTTTATATTATTAGTATTATTATATAATTTATATACTATATATAAAAGTTATTTTATCATATACTATGAGATTATTATTGTCGTTATATTTTAATTACACGTTACAAAATTAATAATGAAAGCAAATATAATTATTATTATATACTTCAACTTATGCTATCATTACTTATTAGAAAATTAATGAAGAGACAGAAAGGAGTCGAAAAAATAATTATAATGAATGATTTACAGAAGAATGAAATCTTGATAAATTTTCATTCTGAATCAGGACATTCCGGAATGTAAGTAATGATATTTGTTAAATTTTAAATAATATGTAATATATGATTAAATAATATGTAAATACACAAATTAAAATATTAATATTAATATATACATTTATTGTTATCTATGTAAATAGTTTATCATAAAGGTAATAATAATATTTCTTATATATTGAAAATACATTTTTCTAGAATTAAGACATTAGGAAAACTTAATGAAAGATATAGTTGGAAAGGAATGCGAGCCGATGTAGAAAATTTTGTTTGTCATTTTAAAAATTTATCGCAATCTTTATTAAATATATTAATAATAAAACAATAATTTGTATTAAATAATATTATTAAAAATGTAAATATTTATATACTATCAATAATTAGATCAAATGTTGCGATACATGCCAGCGATTTGAACAAATTCAGACAATTGCACCTATTTTACATCCTATTAAAGTTACTGGTCCTTGGGATATGGTAGGAATTGATTTAATCGGACCTATACCAACATTGTTTGATATATATATATAAATGTTTCTATATTTTATTATATATTAAATAACAATATTGCTTGATACAATCTTATTATTTGATATTCATGATTTTGTTTACTCTACAGTAATGAATATAGGTATGTATTAACGATAATTGATTATTATACGAAGTTTGTTACATTATTTCCAATAGAGAATAAAAGTGCTGTCAACATAATACGGTTATTGATTATATTTATAATATAAATATATACAGTTTATCATGCTAACTTGATTATATTTAATATGACTTTACTAGTTTTTTTTAAAATATATAAATATTATATTAATAGATTATATATTCTATATAATTTTTGTATTTTAAAAATTTAATTTCTTAGATCTTTAAATTCTTTTTTTTTGTTTATATTGTGCACCTCAAATATTATTATCTGATCAAGGATCTGAGTTTGTCAATAAGGTTTTTAATATTATATTTAATTAAATACTTTTATATTTAATATAAATACTCGATTCTTCAATTAATTTATTTTATCCTAATTGTAAAGTTAAATAAAGAATTCTTAAAAAAATATGGAGTCAAAAAATTGATAACCTCCGCATATCATCCCCAAACTAATGGGTTATGTGAAAGGATGAATGCGACAGTTAAGGTATTCTTTTGTGACAGTTAATATTTTTCTTTTTTAAATGAATTTAATTCTGTTTATTTTCTTTATTTTGATTATATAAATATGAGAATGCATGTACTATGATTATTTATTACTGGCACCGCATATTTTTATTTGAATATACAATATTAAGTTTTTGGTTTGGTTATATTAATTTTTATTATTTTTGCTTTATCCTTCATTTGGAGCAGGATATTTGAGGTTTGTAAACAAATTAATTAAACAGTAATTTATAAATACATTTATTTCTGAAATATTATATTTTTGCTTCATTTAAAACATATACTAAGATATATATTGGTTACCATTTAGGATATTTTTTTATAATATTTATTCTATTTATTTTAGACAATGATATCTAAATACTGCTATGAAGGTCAATATTGGAGTGATATGTTACAAGACATATCATTCTCAATCAATATAGAAAAACAATCTACGACTAAATATACTCCATTTTATTTGTTATTTGGTCGTAATGCAATAGTACCAAGAGAATTGGATACTGAAAATGATACTATTATTAATTTCCATATAACCGAAGAAAACATTAAAAATGTTGAAAATGATATATTAAAAAGATCAGAAATAAAAATGAAAGTACTAGAAAATATTGCTAGTGTACAAATAAAGCAAAAAAAAGATACGAGGAATTAGGGAAAAGCAAAATAAAACTATTTATTTTTAAAATAGAAGATTTAGTATTAAGGAGAAATCTAAAAATTGTAAAGAATGTAGGAGGGAGGACTTTACCAAAGTGGTTAGGAAGTTATGAGATTATTTATATTTACAATAGAAATAGATTAACGCTCAAAGATTTGAAGTCAAATAAGGTATTGAAAAAAAAATATTCTCATATTCATTTAAAGCCTTACAACAAATATTATAAAAATAAAGAAATTACAGGTTGGTTAATTTATATATTTAATCTATATGTATATTATAGTATAAAAGAACACACTATTTTTTTAATTTATATTTATTCATTAATATTTATTCATTATATATACTTTTTAGTTATTAATAAACTAGAATTAATATATGAAGATCATTGTTATGCTAAAAGAGAAAAAAACTTACAGGGTTAGATTACAGTATATATATAAGTTTGAAAGCAGTTTGTATAAACATATTTTATTACAATAATGAGATTATTCAAATATATATATATATATATTAATATATATATAGTATATATATATATATATATATATATATATATATATATTAGTTAATATATTAACTAATATGCATGGTTAATAATCATTTTTAAATGAACCTTATTAATATTAGAAACAGATTTCAATGTATTTGATAATATTATAGAAGATTTTGATTCTAACAATAAACAGAATAATGTTAGATATATTAAAATAGTTTGAATATTATATTTTTTACATTAAATTTTTTATTAAATTGAGTGTATTTACATTAAATATAACTTGACATAAAAATAAAATACAAATTTATATATAAAAATACTCTGCTGATTTGATTTCCATTAATCAATCTTCAATGAACAATTGTATTCAAAGTGAAGTTACCGATGTTATTATTATAATATCAGATTTTTTAAATAGTTATTATATTAATATTCAAGACTAATTAATAACATTATTGAATCTATCATAATATTCAGGCGATGGTGGATCGATGTACTCCAGTTATCGGGCTATACAAATCCTCATTATATACATTATTCGGGAAAGCATGGCTCGATGATAATGTTGAAATTTAAAATTTAACTTATCTAACTTATATTAAAATATTCATTTATTTTTAATGTTATATTTTAAATCTTTTTTTTTGATTTTTTAGGTTATTTGATTTTATATTCAATCATTGGTAAAAGAAGGGAATTTACAAAATATATTTATATTTGATTCTCATTTAGAGATTAGTTTCAATACAACTATTTTTTCCTTTCGCAAAGTTTGTAATGTACTATGAATATTATAAATATATATTTTTTAAATATAATATCAATATGAATATTTTGTATTTTCATTATTAATATTATCTACATTCAGGTGCAATTCATTGATATCAATATTTTAATATTGCCACTACTAATAAATGATTCTCATTGGGTATTGATGTATGCTGATGCTAAGGTGAATTATATATATATTATTGACAGTTTATCTTTCGAAGAACAATGCTTAAAAAAAGCTGTGCAATTTCAGTAAGTTATTTACAATTATATATATGTATTCATTATTTTCTATAGTTTATTTAGATAAATTATTATATGGGGAATTATTAAGTATTTTTAATTTATTTTTAAATAACTAGAATTTTTCTACACAATATTCTAAACAAAGAATTTATAATAAAATATGAAACATACTATGCACAACAAGATTCACACAATTGCGGAGTTTATGTTTGTAAGGTTATCAGAATTATATATATATATTATAATATAAAAATAATATCTAATTTTACCCACATATAATTTTAATATTCTCTAATAGAAATTATAATATTATTTTAATTAAAATCCATTTTTAATTTCAATTTGATTATCGGTATTCAACAGGCAGCATCGAAAATATTGAAACTGCATGTAATACTACATATCGATTATATGAGAAAACATATATTTAATAAATTAACTTTGTAAATTATTTATCATTTTATACAGATTGTTAATTATATTTAAATATATATACAATGTATAATATTTATTATCATACTTGATATTTAATACCGCCGAGTTAGTTAACTAACTTTTGCATTTAATAGTTTATAATATATATATTCCTTTGGAAATTTACTATTTAATATTATACTAGTATTATCAAATACATTTAATTCAAAAAATATATAGTATATCATATTAGCAAGACCGAGATCAGTAAAGTATATACTTATGTCTCCCCAATTAAAAAATAAGTAGATACATTCAGTAATATCGTATATAAAGAATTACCTTATTAAAGTAATTATTAAATTATTAAAATTTAACAATTCTATTTATGTATCGCTGGGCGACGCCCAGTGGGCGTGTCTATTTTCGACTAACTGACAGTATGAATACTTGAAATTGGAAATTACTTTATTGAGTATTAATGAAAATATTGTAAGTACCACTATCTTATTTTAACCTTTAAAAATTACAAAATTAATTATACGTATATTATTACATTGTCATAAAGCAATTTCATTAACTTTCAAGATTATTTATAATTTATATTGTAGTTTTTGAAAGTTGAAATAACCTCGCAGTCAATGGTATTTGCCAAATTGCTTAGCTTGCCAAATTGCACATGACAGTATCAGACTTTTGCAATTATATAAATATCATATGTGGTCTTTAAGGTTATTGTTAATGTGACACATGGATGGTTTTGTATTGTGAATGGTAGTTCGTGCAATGGTAGGTATGTTAATGGACATTTACGATGTGCTGAACAAATAACATAAATAAAATTAGGTTCAAATCGAGACATAAAATAAGATATAGTGGAACATGAGAATATTTTCAGATATGAAATTATTAATTCTGATATTTTAAAAACCGAGTTTAGGCTTTGGAAGAATGACCGGTTAAAATAATAATGCTATAAGATATGAAACAGTTATTTAAAATAAATAAATGTTATATAATAAATATAATTCTATGAAAATAATAACAATGTTAAGTAAAATGAACATGCAATTAAAGTTATAATTTTTATTTAATATGACCTAATAAATGAACACTTACTCTTTGATATTTATATAATATTATTATAAAACTTAGATATTTCAAAACTATAAATAGTTTTATAGTTAATAGTTTTATTTAATTGGAGTATGATTATTACTTACAAATTAATATTAAAATACAATATTATTTTACAAATATATCAATTCAATATTATTTTAATATTTGTAAATCATAAACATTATTTTTTAGATTATTTTCTTATCTATGTTCTATAAATTAAAGTAAACTTTTATACAAATCAATATATAATGGTGGTTGTATGTTACAATTTTAAATAGAACTATAATGATATAACGAATGTATATATTATACAAAATAATAGCTTATACATATAAACTTATTATCTTTATCGTTTATTGCGTATTTGTAATCATGATCATATAATGACTAATAACTGATTAACCAGTTTACAGAATAGAGTTCGATAAACTGAATTGTTATATTGGCATTTGAAAAAAGTTATTTTTTTATAACAACATTTTTATAAAATACCATATTAGTACTTAATATTACCTTGGATCACTAACTAGCCTTGGTTACTACCATGTTATGGAGTATATTTATAGTATCAATTAATATTTTTGAGTAATATCTAATAGTTCTCAATATAGGTTTTATTTTATACTAACACATATTTCTAGAAAGTATAACATTTTTTAGTATTAAAAAATGTATTTTCCCAATATTAATATATTTTTCTATTGACACATGACAAAAAAAGCTATATCGAGATCAATTCAATATCTTTATAAATCAATTGTCAATATATGAATTACAAAAACATGAAAATACACACTAATATTATTTGTAAATAAAATATATATATAGGTTATATATATATATAGTTAATACCTCCTCGTAGCGATTTATACTTGGCCAATTTATCTATTGTGTTATAATCGAAGGCTAACATAATATGGTTTATTTAGAGTAAATTAAAAAATATATAATCATTAATTTATTATTTATATATATTCTTTATAGGCAGAACAAATATTAGTTTTATATTTCAAGTATTTATTGTTAAGTATTATAAAAAAAATTGAAGCCAATTTCAATTATATGATATTTATAATTTAGTATAAGTTATATTTTAAAATATATTAATCATTCACCAAATTCAATAATTGTTGTTTAATGTTGTCCGACTTAAGAACATTCTCGTTTAGAATTACAAGAGCTGAAGCCAATTCACCCTGTATAGCATCATGCTTACCTTTGAGTGGGCGCAGGGTTGCAGATTAATCAAAGAGCAAGTTTAATATATACTTATGGTAGTACATCTATTCCCAATAATGAATTTCAATTTATTTTATACTGTTGATTCAGATAATAACACCTTTAATAATATAATTTAATAATACATATTTTAAATTTCTAAAAATATGTTTTTTTGTATTAATAATTCTTTAAAATAATTCTGTAATATCCTATTACATTTACTATATAACATAAACTTATATAAAATCATATAAATAAATATATATCAATAATATATTTTCAGAATTTTATATTTTAAATCTGGGTAAAAATATTGATTTATCTTATAGAAATATAATATTTAAAATATATACAAGCATAATATAATACAAAATTAAAATTATTACCCATTTAAAAATTTGTTAGAACTCATTTTTATTTACAAACTGCTTGATGACAATATTACCATATAGACCTAGTTGATTATAGAACTCTGAATTTTACTCAACAATACATAGTGCAATTAGATTTATAAACAAATTAATATGTACGGTTAAATGGCCTTTATATGTATATACAATAATAATTATAATATAAGAACACTCGATAAAAAATCCAGATAATTTGATTTTTTTATATAGCGAAATATAATAATTTAAATATATTGTTTTTGTATTGTAATTATTAAAAATTCAATTATTTTAAGTACAAATTAAAAATCGCATTATATCTAATGATTTCAAAAATTTGCCGTGAATGTCTACCTCATTACCAACCGGTCTTTAGCCATCCGTCATCGCTAATTGCGAGTTTTGTCTGCCCGGGATCGTTAATGTAGCCCTTCATAACCTAATGTGTATAGAAAATGTTCACGGAGTTTCAATCTGTGATCGACTTATGCAATCGGTGTATATGACTATAGTCAGGTTTGATTATTGTGAGAATATTCAGATAAGCTTTAATTTGAGCAATTTGATCAAGTAATTATAAGTAATCAAGTCATTGAAATCACAAGATTAATTAATATGTTTGAACAAGTAAAATTAATTTAATAGCAATCACATAATAGAATTAGGTAATCAAATTAACTATATCAAACAAGTTTAATTGAGAGTAGGAAAATTACTCCACATCATTTGCATTAATTAACTGGTAAATAGTATTTACACAATTCAATTTATTATTTATTTATTAAAAAACCATTTTCAAATAGCATTTTTGATAAATAAATTGAAGTCCCCGTATACCTGTATATATAGATGTTTAAGATAATATAGTATATACAATAATTTAATAATAATATATTATTTAAATCTGCAATATGATATTTATTATTATATAACAATCTAGTACGAGATTCATAAATAAATAAAAGTATATTTTCAACTTTACAATGTTAATTTATTAAATATATATAATCTCATATTTTCATTTTTTAAATGATCGAATAAAAGAGCACATTATTCCATTAGTAAATTATACCTTAAAAACTGCAATCAAGATAATGTTGAGAACTTCTTTTCAAGAATGAGGCATGGTGGAGGAATTCGTGATAATCCATCAGTCTTTGATTTTATGTCGGAATATAGAAAGGTAAGTATAGAGTCAATATTTGCAAAGGTGCGTGGTAGTAATTGTAGTACGGATGCAGGTGATTTTTTAATTAAGCTAAACCAATTTCAATCTTTAGTGCATGTACCTACTAATAAGTGTACTTTATTCTACTTTAGTCTTCTTCTTCACCAGCTGTATCCGTTGATGAATCAGTATTCTTTTCTTCTACTGCAATTAAAATTAAATTTTGTTTTAGTATAGTTATTAAACTATTATTATTTATTTATATTACGATAGTAACAAAACACTAATTAACTTTTTTCTTTTCTTCCTTTTAACTGGAGTCTTTACAATATGCGGCCGGGTATTTATTTGTGGAGGTGGATTTGGACATAGATTAGTGTTGGTAAGGCATTATAAACCAAACGTTTCCTATGTAATTTATATATAAATTATAAACCTATCTATAGTATTATATTGATTATCAGCAAAGTGCCTTCCACATATCCTCCGATTATATACTGAATCAATACCTTCTTTTTTTATTATTTCAGTAAGTTCATTATTTCGTGTATAAATAGCCCATTTCTTTTCCTATATATTTGATTAGAATATAGAATATATATATATATATATATATTGGTAAATGTATATTATAGAATAAGAAAACATATATTATGTATATGTTAAATAAAACAATAAAATTTCAATAATTTTATAAATATTTATTTTAATAATATTAATACTTACTGATAGTGATCTGCAGGAAATTTGTGGAAAGGGTATTCATTATTAAATGAGTATTCATTGCAATTGATTTCAGAACACCTACTACCTTTTTTAATTGACATATTGATAATATTCTAGAATATATAACAATTATTCAACTTAAAAATAAATCATCAACAATGGCGGATTTGATCACATGACCCTCAATTTTTCATAACATTATGAATTCTCAAAATCAGCCGAGTGAAACCCCTTGGATGTATGACGTAAATCAATATTAGCATATATCAGAACCCAGTGAACATTGTTTATTAATATGGGTAGAAATAATAACTCAATATTAATAAAATTGACCTTTATAGATTTATGATATTATAATTTATAATATATGTAATATGTTAATTATCTTGATATAAATTTTAATATTTATATTTTAAAACAATTATATCAATTACTTTGTTATAAGAAAATATATTAGTATTGAAATTATTTCCTAAATTCGAATCAAATACAAAAATATTTAATTTCATATCTTGCGCAATAGTTTGGTATAAAATCGTATTATCTATATGAGATTACATTTAATATGAAATTAAAGTATTTATTTAGATAAAAATATTATTTAATATTCTAACATTATCGTCGAGCCATGCCTTTCCAACTAATGTATATAGTGATGATTTATATAAACCATTAACAGGTATGCAGTTATCTACCATCATCTAAATATTATAATATGGAAAATATTAGTAAGATTTATTGAAAAATTAAACATGGTGACTTCATTATGTCCACTCCGTTTTATAATTGATGAAAGTATATTATCGGATGGATATTTCTACATTTTAGTATATATAGTATTTAAATATAAATATTATTCATTTATTCTAACTATTAATTCAAATCTTAAATAAAAAAATCTAACATTATTGTTAATTGAAATATAAATTAGTAATACTGTCATGTGCAATTTGGCAAGCTATGCAATTTGGCAAATACCATTGACTGCGAGGTTATTTCAACTTTCAAAAACTACAATATAAATTATAAATAATCTTGAAAGTTAATGAAATTGCTTTATGACAATGTAATAATATACGTATAATTAATTTTGTAATTTTTAAAGGTTAAAATAAGATAGTGGTACTTAAAATATTTTCATTAATACTCAATAAAATAATTTCCAATTTCAAGTGTTCATACTGTCAGTTAGTTGAAAATATACACGCCCAGTGGGCGTCGTCCAGCGATACATAAATAGAATTGTTAAATTTTAATAATATAATAATTACTTTAATAAAGTAATTCTTTATATACGATATTACTGAATGTATCTACTTATTTTTTAATTGGGGAGACATAAGTATTTACTTTACTGATCTCGGTCTTGCTAATATGATATACTATATATTTTTTGAATTAAATGTATTTGATAATACTAGTATAATATTAAATAGTAAATTTCCAAAGGAATATATATATTATAAACTATTAAATGCAAAAGTTAGTTAACTAACTCGGCGGTATTAAATATCAAGTATGATAATAAATATCATACATTGTAAATATAATTAACAATCTGTATAAAATGATAAATAATTTACAAAGTTAATTTATTAAATGTATGTTTTCTCATATAATCGATATGTAGTGTTACATGTCGAAAATGAAACATGTTGAAAATGTATTATTTAATAAAAAATAATAAATTTCTTTGACTAAATCGAAACTCATGATAATAATCAATATAATTAATAACAATTTTAAAATTATAAACATGTAATAATTTTAATTTTAAATTAATCACGCCTATAAATACGCCCAATTATAAAATAATTAAATCATAATATTTAATATTAATTAAAAAAATATATTGTGATAAATAATGGTTAATTACATTATTTGTAATCATTGTAGAATTATAATTTATTTTTATATAATTTTTTAAAGTGTATTACAATGAAAATAGATCAAATCACAGGAAGTGTGCCAAATTGCATAGCTTGCCAAATTGCATACGACAATACATGAAATAATGTGATAATTGAATTAAATTGTTTAACTTTGTAATTCTGGGCCTCCATTATACATTAAATGACGAATGCTCTGTACCTAAATATAATATATTTTAATTAAACATAATATATGTGGTATATAGTTTTCTAATTTAATTTAAATAATATTATTATTTATAAATTTAATTTAATTAACCTTTCCAAAAATAATTTTCTTTGTAAATGGTAAACATTTATGAGAAATGCATTCAAATGTATCATCAGATATATTGAAAATAACTGTATCACCTTATTTACATACAAATTATATATGATAATTAAAAAGTACAAAATAAAATTATTAATAACTATATATTTAGTAGTAACATATTGTTGGTACTTTAACTTCTTCTACTATGATATCATGCATATCTCTCTCTTCTCCAATTTCCATATCACTTATACCTATTTTAATAATTATGTTGTGCTTCAGGAGTAATAATTTATGTACCATAAAAATATCTATTAAATAGCTTTTATATAATAAAAAAATATGTAGTAACATGTTGTATTTCTACCAAAGTTGTGATAGCAATGATCTTGATATATAACATCAAGTTTTATTTGAACTGTTAAAGTGATATGAAATACACTATTTTAAATATTAATAGACTCTTAATAAGTAATAAGTATTTAAGAAATTGTAAAGTTGTTTAAAATCAATATCAGATACTAAAAATATAACTTTATCATATAGTAAAAAATATTAAATTATTAGATATAATCAATTGCTATAATAAAATATTTTTAAAATCTAGCTATATATTATTATGTCAATAATTATATAATTACATTGTCAATAATTATATAATTACATTGTTTTGTAATCGTTTTAATATTCTTTGAAAGCAAATTAATATCAATTGTATTAAATATTTAGTTAGTAATAATATATTATAAATACTAGATTTCTTTAGATCAATATTGTTATAATTAGTATATATTCATATAACAGACTAACATTTGTTATGGTTTTCTTTTTTAATATAACAATGATCTTTGTTGATTATTATAATCTTATCCATAACTATTAATTTAAATATAAATAACATATATACAATATTATGAATTGATAATCTAATGTATTCATAATTTGTGAATATAAAAATAATGTACCTGTAATTTCTTTATAATAACTGTAGTATGGCTTTAAATGTATATTTGAATATTTTATTTTTAATATTGAATTAGATTTTAAATCTTTGAGTCTAATATGGTTAAGCTTGTCAATATTAACAATCGTATATAAAATATATAAATATATATAAAAGTATTTAAATATTTTTTAACAAAAAACCTGACAATATATGACAAACAAAATTTTCAATATCTTTCCTCATTCCTATCCAAAAATATCTCAATTTAATTGTATCCAATGTCTTGATACTAATAATTGTGAACATATTATTTGAAATAGAGAATAACTTGAAAAAAACTTAATAAATATTTCATAATTTTACACTGATTAATTTTAAAAGTTATTAAATATAATTTGAAATCATTTTATATATTTAATACTATATTATTGCATACATTCCTGAATGGCCAGATTTTGAATGAAAGTCACTCATAATTTCATTTTTATGAGTTTCGCTTAGTACTACGACAGTTTCATCTTTATTTTTTCTATTCATTAATACTGATAATTAAATTAATACTTATTAAAGTAATTTTAATAATTTATTTATTTAGAGATATTGTAGTAATATATTGAAATTATAACTATAGAAGCTATACATCTTTATAAAAAGATCTTTTTATTGATTATATATATAGATTTGTATTGGTAAATACAAATCTATGATTATATATTATAAAATTATAATTTGCCGTAACAAAATAATAAATTCAATATAATAATATAGATCATATATATTTATTATCAATATATTATAAAATATTCATACACATATTTTAGGATACATTTATTCAATCAATAAGTACCTTTATTTTTGAGAAAGAACGTTTCATTAGAAGCTGATCTTTTATTTTTGATCAATCTTCTAATGTTAAACATTTGTTTATAAGATGTGTTATCACGAAATTTATTATTTAATAAATAAAATAATATATCATTTGCTAGAATAAAAAAACTCACATGTAAAAATTTGAATTTTAATTCAAAATACTTTATACACGCCTATAAGTAAATAAATAAATTTATCAATATAATATTTTATAAAAAATATTATAGTAAAAATGTATTTTAATACAAAATAACTATAAATGCAATTAGTATTTTTATAGTTTGTACTATATATTTTTTAAATAATTGATTTGTAAATGTATACAAAAATATCAGATTATGTCACATGTTATAATCCATATTGCATACGACAGCGGACAGAACAAATAGAAGACAATTTTAAAATTTTTTTACAATTTTCTACAATCAAGAAATTAATTTTTCTATAGTTATTAATGTTTATCTTGAAATCATCCTTTTTATCTGCTGATAGTAACTTAAATGATTCCATGGTTAATTCGATTATAAAAATAGTAATTATTTAAATTACAAATATAATTTCAAATAAAATGTACCAGAATGCATCGCATTGTTTTGAATATCTATTTTCATTTCCTGTGAATCGACTGTGAATCATAGAAAAATAGAACATGAATTTTCAAGATACACGAGTAGAAAAATAGAATAAACTGTGAATCGTCTGTGAATTTTTCAAAGGCCACAACCATTCATTATATAATGAATGTGAATGTGAATAAGTTGATTAGCCAGTTTTAACAAATAATTAATATAAATATTTATATCAAACTGTACGCCGTACAGTGTACGGCGAACACTGTATGCTAAGGGTGGTCGACGATAACAAATATAAATAAAATTCTCTGAATCTTAAGTATGTACTAATTAAAGTATATACTAATGTAATAATAATGTTACAATTTTAGATTTTTGCAATTCATATTTAACGCCATAGTTTTCAAAAATAAATTTGTCTTAAATATTTTTAATCTCAAAATTGACGACAAGATCATGACAGTGCTCATGACAAAAATTGTGTTATTGGTCTTGCATCTAGTTATATTTAATTATTTGCATATACAATTTAACTGCTGTGGGTAACTTTATATAAATTTATATTGTGAATTATATTATATATATACATATGCATATATAGTAATTTGTTATATTGATATACATATGTATTTAAGTTATATATATATACCTATATAACATATATATACCTATATAACATATATATATATATATATATATATATATATATATATATATATGATATATGTTATATAGGTATATATATAACTTAAATACATATGTATATCAATATGGCAAAGTGCTTTGACTATATATGCATATGTATATATATAATATTATACATAATATAAAGTTATATAAAATTAACCACGGCAGTTAAATTGTATATGCAAATAATTAAATATAACTAGATGCAAGACTTAAATGGGCGTGTGTATTCACTATATTCATAAAATAGGTGTAGTTTATTTCACTGAATTAGATTTAGCGTGGACTTGAAAATACGCTGCATAATTTGAACTCGCCATCAAACGCACTTGACCCGTAAATATTCCTATGTACTACATGCAAAATTTCAATGGGCTGCCGCTAATCCAATACATTACCAAATTGTCTGACATATGTTTAAGTATATTTTACGTAAAATTTCAATTTTAAATGGCGGGAAATAAAATAAACGGCGTCTATTCATTTTCCTGATATATTGATATAAAATTCAAATTAATTTTAAAAAATGCAAAGAACTAAACAAATAATAAATGTATCATAAATATTAGATTGTCATCAAACATTTTATTTAATACATTTAATAAAATAAATACGAATTTAACATAATTTGTAATACAATTAGTTATAAATATAAATTTTGAGATCTTTCTTGAATTTTGTAGAATATAAATATTTACTTTGTTATATTGATATACATATGTATTTAAGTTATATATATATACCTATATAACATATATATACCTATATAACATATATATATATATATATATATATATATATATATATATATATATATATATATATATGATATATGTTATATAGGTATATATATAACTTAAATACATATGTATATCAATATGGCAAAGTGCTTTGACTATATATGCATATGTTATATCTTATAACCCCATAAATATTTATATAATTAATAGAAAATACATTGTATTAAATGGCGGGAAAATAAAAGCATAGTATGTTTTATAATTAAATACAATAGTTTTAATATCAAGAGTATGTAACAAAAAATTATAATTATCTGATTAAATATATATAATATTATGTTACTAATTATTATATTCAATGTACATATTTCATAAAAGTAATAGATGATAATTTTTACAATAGTTTTTAAATTTAATTAAAATAATGAATATAACAAAATATATTTATATACATGGCATCGTTCATTCATGAGTTATAAGAAATTAAATAAGTTATAATATGTTATAAATATATATCTTACAAGTAAATAGACCTATATATAGTAAGGGATTTTATAGTATGTATTGCAAACAATATTTAAATTTATAATAACCCATATCGATAATAACAATATCGTTTCATAAAACCTAATAACAATATATATATATATATATATATATATATATATATATCTATAGATATATAATATTTTATTCAGTGATTCAATCTACTTCAACTTTTTCGGATTTGTGAAGGAAATGCATGCCTGATATCTTTGAAAAGTAAGAGACGTGGTAGTTTGTTGTTAGAAAAATAAAGGTTTATCTGGCATTGGGTAGATAATCATGAATATAATAGCAATATATATGACTTGATATGATATTTATCTAGAGTTAAGTCAATTTCTAGGATATTATTTTTAAATATTAATTTTGTTTTAAATTCTGATTGATAAGATATTAAGGACGATACCTGATAATTTAATACATATAAGCAATATCTTCACCATGCTTAGGGCTGACTCATCATTGCGGACATAATTGCCATTTTACAAACGTTTAACAAAATCTGTAAGAAAAAATACATGCATTACGATGATATTTCTTATTATTGACAAAATATAAATGTTTAACCATTTTCTGATCTGATAGGCCAAGATTAAGAATGATACCTGATATTTTAATACGGACTGACTCTACATTGCGGACATAATCTTGTCAAGATCTTCTTTCAAAGGAATAATCAAGAAAAGAAAACATAGTTTATTCTTCTGATGGAAATTTTTCATAGCTTTTTCATAGTAGTACTTCTTCTTCAGGATCTATTAGAATGACCACAACATCCACGAATATATCAACTTACAGTTTACCAAGAACAGTTTGTCCAGGAATATAATCGGAAAGGCTTTATTAATCATCGTCTAAATTCACTGCCATTTTATAAATATTTAAAAAAATACGTACACCACGATGATATTTAATATTATTGATACAGTATAAATGTTTAAAGTACCTCGTAGTTTAGGACTTAAAGTATAAATCAGGAATCCGATTATGTTCTACCTAATAGTAATATGAAATAAGTAAATATATTAAGGGGGTAACAAAATATTTAGAAAATATAATAAACATTACATTTATGATATATCTCTAAATTTTTAAGAGGACATATTTCAATTTGGTTCTCTCCCATATATAATTATTTTTTTTATCAAAATAAAGTTATGCAAATGATGTATGTTGTAAAGATTCTCGATGTAAAATTAATATAATTGCTTTGAAAATATACTTGCACCAATATAATTATTAAACGATCAAAACATATATTATAAAGCAATGAAAATAGGGTTTGTACAAAAATAATAAAGGACTATTTATTTCATATAATATTTTATGCAATTGTTCACAAGAAATATCTGGTATTCAATAGGAAGTTATATATATTGGATACGTATTTATAAAATTATAATCTGGTCTTCATCCATTAGCTTACTATACGGACTGTGACTTTAATAAAATATTTACAAAAATGATAAAAACAAAATAAACTAAATCTATATACATTCAACAAATTCAAATAATAATGTGAATATATAAAATGTGCTACGTAAGTGGATTTGAGTTTAGAATTCAACTTTTTAATTTTATTTCTTAGATTTCTAGTTTTTCTTTTGAGAGTGTTTATTGGAATGTCTCCTTTTTTTCGAATTAAAACTCTCTTCTTCGATAGTCTCATGTCAGTTGTCAGCTATTCATGCAAATATCATAATATTTAGATGAGAGTAAAATAAATAGTTAATATAACTTTATATAAAATAATATAATAAAAAGAAATGGTAAAAGAAAATATAAAACATATTTATTTAAAAAATGTCATTATTATTTTGCTATCATTTTAAAATTATAACTTAGACTACATTCATTACTACACCAACTGTGACTTTAATGTTTAATAAAATATTTACTAAAATGATGAAAACAAAATCTATAATTAATAATTCATAATAATAATTCATAATAAATAATATATAATTCAAATAATAAAATGTAATAAGAATAGTGGGTTTAGAATTGAACTTTTAAATCTTATTTCTTATTTTTCTTTGGAGAGTGTTTATTGGAATTACTCCCTTTTTCAGAATTAAAACTCTCTTCTTCGATAGTCTCATGCCGGTTGTCAGCTATTCATGCAAAAATCATAATATTTAGATGAGAGTAAAATAAATAGTTTATATAACTTTATATAAAAAAAAATAATAAAAAGAATATGGTAAATGAAAAAATCAACCATTTTAAAATGTTCTAAATTCTATCGTTTATATTTTATAAAACTAAAACTAAAATATAACTTAATAAAATTTAATAATCAAACATTTTTTAGCTTCATCTTCTAGGTCATCACTATCTTTTCCAGATTCTTCTGAAGACTCATCGGAAGCATCAATATCTGTAACAATAAATATTAAGAAAGTAACATTAATGATACCTATTTAGGAAAGAGTATGGTCAATTTATCTAAGAACTGACCAATTTTATCTTCAAATTCATCGCTCCAAAATTCTGAATCTTTATCACTACCCGACTGAGAATCTGTAATCATAATAACTGATAAATAGATTTCTTTATGATTTGCAAATAAATAAATACTTTCTTATTAGTTATTACTATTATCATATTCAAATATTGAGTCAGTATTGAGTCAGTATTGAGAATCGACGGGCTATCCAAATACACAAAAAATATACAAAAAAATTTAAATGAATTACTTAATTATACATTAAATACTAATAAAATACTAACAACTCTTATTAAATTCATTGTCTGAAAATTTGAATGTTTCATCTTTTTTGTCAAAATCATCAGTTCCACTGTCCTAAATTTGGAAAGAGCACATTTATCTCATTCGTTTCTGAGAGACTTTTACTTCAATACACCGGCATTACTAACATTCTCCTGAGGGTCAAGGAAACTCCAGCCGCCATTTTCGTAGAACCCAATCGGATCGTGCGTAATGGTTTTCAAGATCTTCACCCAGTTTAATGACTGCAGACCTTCGGTGAAGTAGATATCGCAGGAACTGATGCAAGAAAGAGGGTAAAGGGGTGGGGTTAGGTGGGAATTTGAGTAGGTTAGGAGAAAGAGAATTGGGTAAGTTGAAAATTGCTTCGGCAGTATAATGGACTAAAGAGCATATCTGGTACTTAATAAGTTGATTAGAGTTGTAATAGAGTTTCTTATTACTAACTTCAACCAATCTTTGATGGGGTCGATTTTAGTCATAGAAATTGAGTTTATCGTTACAATCTTTTTACGGTAGTCTTTGAATATAAATACCTGAAAGTAAGAAGAGATTTGTATCAATACGATGCATTAACAAGCTTATAAGTTTATGAATGTTTAAGAATAAAAAAACTAAATATAATGGGTTATGAAAGATTAACCATAGGTACATACGAATAGGTTTGTCTAACCATGTCAAAGTCATATGATAAAGGGATTGGCTAACCATGTCAAAATTCTTGAGTTGAAATGAGACTCTTTCAAAATGAACGCACTGAACAGACTCCAACGAAACAACAAAAGTTGGCTGTAATCAGCAGATGTATCGTAGTTGTATCGAAGTGAAACCAATCAAGATGACAAAATATAGAATGATTTATACTATGCTAACGAATCATAATAATGTATTTTCTTAAATTTATTTATTCCAGGATTTGGTATTAAATCAGAATTAAATTCAATAAATAATATATTATAGAGAGTAAACAAGATATACAATATATTGTATCTCTATAGAGTATACAATAAATAATAAATAAGGGATAGTAAACATTAGATCATACACAATATATAGTATATAATAATTAATATAAATGAAATAAGGTCATCTCATTATTGAACATAACTAACCCATTCCACCAAGTTGACCAGGCAACCCGAAGTCGGTTGCAGAAGAACAGTGGATCTAGCGGGAGATCCGCGGAATCCCAACTCTCTGAAAGGAACTTCAAACTCCAACTCATTCTTGGTCATCGCCTCCACCTTTTCAAAAGGTAAAATTTAAATTAAATTAATAATAATGAAATATAGTTGTCATAATAAAATATCAATAATACCGATTATAATATCAATTAAAAATTTAATGATATTAATATTTAGAGGTAAGATAAACAGAAATGAATTATAAACATATTAAATCTTTCTAAAAACTTGTAAATTACTTATTAACTCTTTCTGTTATTAACAGAAGTAGTATTAGAAATCAGCTAAGAAATGATAATAGTGGCAGTAGTAGTTTCGTAGCAGAGAGCTTAAGATGAGCTTAAGATGAGCTTTAAAATATGAGAAACCTTTTCGCAGAAGTTCTTGAACGTTGATTTCAGTTTATGTCTTAATTCTCTCTCAGACTGTGTTGTTGAGATGATGATTAGTTATTATTTCTTAACGAGTGTGACTGAGCCCTGGAACTACCTGTTCTGCTTTCAGATCGTCTCTATCATGCTGGTGTTTACCAAGATCAGTGGTAATTTCTCCAACTTCTGTGTAGAACTGGATGTCAGCATGTTTCTTTTTTCCAAATACAATGTCATGCTGCAATGTTTATGATTTTATATTTGCTGACATCCCCTTACTCTTATCATCTCATCCGACCTCACCTCACCTCACCTAACCTCACCCCACCTTACCTAATCTTATTTGACCTAACCTCACCTCACCTCACTTCACCTAACATTACCTCTCCTAACATTACCTCCTCTAACATAACTCACCTTACCTATCCTCTCATCATAATACTGCAAATCAATCCACATCAACATATTATGTTCCCCTCACCTCATACCACGTTTTACCTTGTATAATCCCATCTTACTTTAGGTCACACAAACTTTTAGATTAAAGTGGATAACAATAATCATTTCGGAATCACATGGTTGGAAAAATGCATGCTTAATGTTGTTATAAAGAATGTCAACTTTATCTCCTTTAACTGGGACGAATCGGAAACCTGATAGGGTGATACACGTTGAAGAAGAAAATAAAGAAATTTAATCTTAAAATTAGTTATAAAGATAGATAGACAGACAAAGGTAAAACCATTGAGATGAGCTTCCAGAGTTCCGGTCATTCTCTTTGTAACAATGTTGGGACGAATATATAAATCTTTGAGTTTCGGATTCGAGCGATTCTGACTAAGTATCAGTGCATCTTGTTCAATAATATCCTAAATATTGTTATATTATATTCGGTTAAAAGTATTATCATGATTACATCATAAAGATTACTATCAAGATTACTCCAGTATCTGAATATCTTTACTTCATTATTTATGCATTACTTTTCATCTGGTTCACTTCAAACCTCAGTCTCTTTAGCTTCCTCCTCCCTGGTCTTGAATTTATATTGTAATTCTTTAATGATGCGGAAAGCGGTCTTCAGGTTTGTTGAACCAGAGGACATCGTCGACTGATCTTTGGTATTAGAGGACCGGAAAGTTCTGTGAGGGGAAAGGTAACATTACTATTCCATGAGTAACGATGTAAACATTGGATATCTAAACTATATTTTCAGTTTATAGATGTAGATATATATTACAAATTTGATAAATAGAAATTAATAAAAATTTTGCACAAATTCCAATAATTTCATTTTATAAAGAAAATAAGAATTAAATTATTTATAAAATAATATTAAGAGATCATTATAATAAATATTTTACTCCTTAAGATTATCTCCTTAAAATGGAGTTGCAGTTTAATTAATAGCTGTAAACATGTCTTTTAGGAATGCTGCATCTGGATTAGTAAAATTTATGGAATCATTCTTGCCGAGCGCCGATTCAGGGCAAAAGAAATCGATTCGCAGGTATGTGTAGTCTCCTTCCACTGAATGGCTGATGTACTATATAAGGTTTAGTATATAGGGTAGATGTGTAGAGGAGAGGTACTGTATTGTAGGAAAGTTGTAGATATGCATTGGATGTTTAGGTGTGTACGGTTGATGTATGTGTTTTGGTGTTATAGGTGCATATGATATGTAATGGAGGTATAGATATGGGTGTACTGTAGATGTTTATGAGGGTGCCAGTGTATATGAGGTTATGGATGTGTATTGGGATGTAATTATGTATTGGGGCGTAGGTGTGTATGCATGGGAGTGTAGGAGTTTTTAAATAATACAAAAAGTGGTGTTGATTACACAATCCCTTAAATTTTCGATTCCAAGAACATTTTCAAGTATGAACATGATTTTAAAAAATGTCAATTTTGATCCAGTAGTATGTCAATGTTACTAATTACATCCTAATTAAATCAGCTAGCTATTACATACAAGCGAAATATACAGGGTGCTATCAATATCTTGGAATTATTATAATCTATAAATACATTATCATTTATTTATTTATTATGTTAATTTATTATAAAATAATAATATATATTATATAATAAATATTTAAATATTATTAAATAAATTATTTTTTGTAATAATATTATATTCCAAAACAAATAATAACTACTTTTTATGTAATATGATGTATAATATTGTATAAACTAATAAACCTCAAAACTTATATGAAGTAAACTTAAAATGAAGTAAAAGTTAATAAAAATAGTATATAACCAATTATATATATTAAATTCAATAACATAATTAAATTATCAATTATTCTTACTAATTAAAAAAATATGTAAAAATATGCATTTTTTTTAATATAAAAAATTAAAATTATAGTTAGTAGTTAATCCTTCTTATCTTTGTTCTAAGCTCACCTTAATTGTTGAGATGTGGAAGGGTGTCGGAGTTCCATAGATAGGCAAAATGACACTTTCATACCGACGATCCACAAAGATCTTTAATTCTCGTATATCCTTTTCACGGAGAATCTGCGACTGATTCTTATAGGAGACGATTGATTTTCTATTCCTGTACAAAGAGAGAGATTTGGTTAATGGTAGGTATCGGAAGTGAGCATTGAGATATTAGAGAAACAGACTACCGTAGTGTATGACCAGTTGCAACTAATATTTCAATCTAGTTCATATGGAATAAAATTCTTGTTTAAAACCTGAGGATTTTCTATAATTAATCATTTTTAATATTGTTTTCAAATCACTATTAGAAAGTGTCTACAGTATTAACCACTAAGTACAGCTACATATGATAGTCTGCAATCTTAAAAAAGAGCTTGCAAAGGGAGACACAATTGTTTAAAACTAGTTTAAACTTTATGACAAATTACTAAGATTATTCTAGATGTATAGAAATTTATATATTTAATGTAAAGACGGATATATAGAAACTTTTTCTCGGTGGTTCCTTCTTTCATTCCACGGATTCGCTCTTCGGCTTCTTTATTCATGCAAAGTCCCAACTCTTTCTGATGAATGGACCTCTTATCTCCAGATGAGTCTTCCGTCTGTATGTGTGTCCAGTATTATAGAAAAATTAGTTCCATTGATTACCGTTGACTGTAATCAATACTGACTAACCCTAGTCCTATTGGTGAGAATAGCACCCCTAACTCCACGTCCTAGAATTTTAGATTGATCATCAATTTCATTGTCAGATTCTTCAGAATCGCCCTGTTGCGTTTATGAGTGTTACTTGGATCAGTAATCAATGATATTAGATGGTAAAAAGATAGTGTAAGATACTGAAATACAGTTGATATATAGAATTAAAAATAATATATTACATTAAAACATTAGTTATGTTTTTTATTATTAATTCTTAATTTTATTAATAAACAATTCGATTAAAAGATAATATCCAATATAAGGTTTGTAAAATATATTTATAAACCATTACATTTGTAAATAATTAAAAAGAAAAGAAATATTGATATAATCATAAATAGTGATTACAATGAATATAAATTAATTATGCAATTTATAGGAAAATTGATAGCACATAGGCTAAATAATATATAAATACAATTAATTATAATCAATAGGTAAACATACGCACAATAAATTAAATATCTAAAACAATTCATTAGAGACTCACCTTGATATATATTGCTATATTCTTCAATTTCTTTTTCAAAGTTGTGTAACTAGTTACTGGGCTATTCTGTAAACACAATAATGTAGTGATTATAGAATGCGGGACAAAAGAGAGAGTGAGGAGAGAATCAAAGGTCAAAGGCACACTTCATTCGATATTGACCTCATTTACAATCACTGTATCCGAGATGAAGAGTGAATAATTCTTGCCAGCTCGGTCAGTGGCAGATGAATTCTTTAGGTTGGAGAAACCCAAGTAAATGTTGTAGACTTGGCCTGGGGTCGGAATTGCGCAATAAAATAATAAATTGAAGATAAAATCATGGAAATACTATGTAAGATATAAAGTTTATACTTGATAACATCTTATTAGTAATAGTGTTGTCAGTAATAGTAATAGATAATATGTCAGTTAGTAATAGTAATATAGTAAGTAATTGTAAGAGATAGTGTCAGTTAATCTTAGTGTTAAAGAGTTAAATATAAAGAGTGTAGGTTATGTAGAGTGTTATCGTGGGTTTCATTCGCAAAATAAATTTCTAGTGATGTCAGATAGTAGAATAATGTCAGTTATTGAGTAGGTCAATAAGGTACATATCTTTGATGACATAAGTCTCATGTAATGAAAATAAGTCATTTAGAGTGTTTTATTACATTACATCATTAACATTACACCTTTAACATTGCTTCATTAACATTACACCTTTAACAGTACATCATTAACATTACATCATTAACACTATCATTAACACCATCATTAACATTACATCAATAAAGTTACATCATTAACATTACATCATAAACATTACATTATTAAATGAAACCTGTCTTCGCCTTTACTGTAGATGAAGAAGAGATTACAAGTGAGCTCTCTTTAAATTCAATACCCATTCCGAACCTGTGAGAGAGTCATGATCACAGATGTCATAGGCAGTGACGATGTCACCAAAATAGGTGACCTTATCTTAAGCATTAGTGTATTGACAGACGAATAAATGAGGGAAAAGACTTACCCGATTTGTTTGGTGAAGTGCTCCAGTAAACTTTTGTTTTCCTTATTGATGGCGGAGACGGCAGCTTGGTAGACTTCGCCGAGTGACACACCTATAGGTGGGGAGTTGAATATATTAATGAACTCAATCATAGAGTATATTAAGATATGGTATGCATTATTAGCAAATGTATTTTTTAAAGATTAATTAAGTTATGTGATGTCGGTAAGTATTAATAATAGTTAGGTAAGTATTAAGTAAGAATAGAGTAAGATTAAATTACAAATGAAGTAATAATTAAGAAAGAATAGAGTAGGAATCGAGTAAGAAATAAGTAAGAATTAAGTAATAAGTAAGAATTAAGTAATAAGTAAGAATTGAGTAAGAATCAAATTTAAATTAAGTAAAAATTAAGTAAGAATTGAGTAAGAATTAAGTAAGCTGTAATGAATTGTTACATATTAGATTCTTGAGTTAAGATAAATAATGCACAAATGAAGTAAAAAAGCTACTGACCATTTTGTAGTTTCTCAAAAATAGCCTCTTCTACGGCTAAAAGACTTTCGTAGTTTTTGATTTGGTCGTTGGTCGGATTAACCAGTATGGTGCGACCAATGTTGGAACAATATGATTTGAAGCGAACACCGCACATAATTACCAGAGCACCGTAGTGCATGCAATTATCATCACTAGAGGTGGGGATAGCATAACATTAAAGTGGCATCAAGTTTAAAGGTTGGATTGGAGATGAATCAGGGTGGATTAGGGTTGGTTAGCAAATAGTTAGTGTATGGTAAGGAGAGGTATTAAAATGGGTTTAGTGTATTATAAAATAGGTTAAAGAATAATTAAAATTTAAAGAAAATGGGTTAGAGAATGAGTAGGAGAAAAGCCTACGTAAAGTTATTTGATGGGAAAGAATATGGTTGGATAGGGCTGAGAAAGGTGTTAGTATCCACGTAGGAGTAGGATTAGTGGGTTTCTAGATAGTAATAAGTGTGGAAATATACTAAGAGATGTATTAGCGGATTGTGGTGGGGATTAGAAGCAAGTGAGTAGGGTAGATAGGGTTGTCATAAAGCAGGTGTTGCATTACGAGTAGAATATTGTCGAGACATACATTTAAAACATTATTGGTAGAGTCTTACCTTTGGGTGCTAAATTTGAGTTGGTAATTACCACCGCTCTGAATGATAGCCGGATAACACATGTCCAACATGTTTTTATCCGCACCCGAGATATACTTCTTGTTCTGAAGAGCAATCTCAATCAAATCTTTGAATTTCGAATGTGTGACTTTCTGAGTTATGGTAGATCGAATGACGTTGGTTTCGCGGGAAATAATTGTGTTAGGAGAGCACTAGAGGGTTTGAAAAGGTTAACTCTATAAGAATATAAAGTACAAAATTACTGGTAAAGAATTAAATCAAAAGCTGAGATGGTGACACAATATCAATAGAATTGTGATTAGAATTTATTTCCATATGTTACCAATCAATAGACTAGTCAATAAATAATTTTAATGTCGGCAGATATTCTGTTAAAGGGGATCCGCGGTATTTGAATATATTGTAATACTTAAATAAAAGAGATTTTATTTCATAAATTGATAGTATAATTATTATATTATGACTACATTTCTAATTATAATTGTATCTATAAATATGCTAAAATTAAATTTATAAAGGTTGCTATGCAAAAATAATTTGGTCAGCATTGAAATAATATTTTTTTAAATCTCAATAAATACTAGTTATGTTTGACATTAATACATAACTTATAAAATACCAATTTTTTAAGAAATTGGTAATTGAATACATTCTATGGGTTCACTGAATTAGCGCTAATTCAAATGTATTGTTATTGAATTCATTTATTGCATTTTTACAAATTTAATAATTATACTCATGGGATATTATAAAAACAAATGAGTAGAAGACAAAACTAGGTATATTTCTGCAAATATAAGTTAAATTAAACTTACAATGAATAAAGTGTTTTCTATTAATGTAGACTAGTAATAGTAATAATAAGAAAACTACATTGCAAATATGAGCTATTGATAAGATGAGTTTGTGTGTGTGTGTGTGTGGATGTATAAGAGTGTAGTAATAGTTAACGATAAATAAAACCTTCTCTTGGTCGATAAAGTCCATGATCTGCTCCTTAATGTACTTGTTGTACAAGTCCATGGTAGTATGGGCTGCCCTCTTCATCAACACAATTTCACTATTATCTTTAACAGAAAATATCTGAGCGAATGAACTACTGGCATCCACCTAAATAGAGATGGATAGGGTAAAGAGGGGCATGGTAAGGTTTTTGTGGAGAGTGAAGTTTAGTGAAGGATGGTTATGGAAGGAAGTAGTGGCAATGGTTGTTTCAAACCTTTCAAACATATTTAACATGTTAAAATACAGTCAGTAATTAAAAATATAATTTAAATATAAATGAGCAAGCATATTCAATTTACTAGATAATCGACTAATTTTTTTTATATAGAATGATATATGATTTATAAGTATATAATTTCATGTAAACTGCAAAATTTATTTACACAAAAAATTAAGTTACTATAGTATATACTACATAGAATGAACATTTTACTAATATTTCAAAATTAAATCACCTATATGCTAAATCATATATGGCAGCACCCTATTAAATAATTTTAATGTTAATTAATATTTATTAATAGAAGATAGACTCATTGGTTTGGTTTCTATAAATATGTAATAAATATTCCCTATTGAAATGAAACCTTATTGAATGAGTTTTGCTTCAAAGCAGACTTCCATGAGGTGACGAAGTCACCAGTAAATTTCTCTTTGACAAACTCTCCAATAGTCTTTCCCTGTAGCGATTGTTCATTATAGTAAAACAAGTAAGATAACTACTGCTAATAGTTTTCTAGTTAAGATGAAAATAGAATTTTTATCTTTAAAAGAAATAATAGAATAGTTATATAAACATTAACAAACGTATATGCAATAATTTAGAAAACAATTTTAATTATATTTGTTACCTTTTTACTTTTCTTAATCATTGTTATTATTTTTTGAAAATTCTCTTTATCTTTGTCAATCTAAAAAATATTATATAGTTAATAAATAAAGATCTCGATCTGATGAAATAATAAATAATGAATTGCATTACAATAGAGTAACTTGATAACAAATTATAAACAATAAATTAGGTATGACATGAAATTATGAAAATTTAGGAAACAAAGAGGATTAACTGAAAGCTCCATTTGTTAAATTTATTGTAAAAGTTAACGTATGAGATTTTGAGTTTATATTTTTATGGACAATATGGTTTTATATGGTTGAATCAATATATGTTGGGGGTTTTGCCTAATTTCCTAGAACCGAGTGGAGACCGAACTTATCGATAAGTTGATTCCCTCCTAATATGGAGACTACCTTGTTACGCAAAAGAAATTCAATAGATGCCAAGGCATTCTCCTTATCGTCTCCGTCTTCGTAGAGTTTCTCGAGTGGCTTCAGGAACTCCAGTTTACGACTACTAGCCAGTACCACGATGCGATTTTCTAGAAAAACAATTAGCGTGTCGCTCAGCTCATAGGTGAACAACCACGTCTGCAAAGCGGGTAGAGTAAGGAACCGAGGGGTGAGAGGGTGTTTAGACATGTAATGGTAGATATGTGGGGAAACTGGCTGCAGAAATTACTAAGTTTGAGCATAGAGTGTATATAGAGTAGACTGTAAGACTATTAACATGTGTCGTTCATAAAAACCTGGAGAGCTTTAGATTTTGAATAAATTATTTCATTGTCACCGACCAATGAAATGATAGCATCCATACCCGATAATGGTTCAGAATCCGTCGAATTCTTTAATATTAAATGTTTGATATATAAAGTGATCGATAATAATTATTATAACAATAACTGGTATTGATGGCAAACATACTAAGAGACTATTAATTAAAATTGAATTAACATTTAGAACATTAGAGAAAGAATATTTAATGTTAAGATAAAAATAAATGTAGTAAATAGTAACTCAAATTAATATTTATAATATATAAATATTGATGTAGTAATTAAAATACGATTATATGTAATTTTAATAAAATATTAATAATTATAATTAGTATCTATTTAGTTTAAATGTTGTGTAAAAATTATGAATTAAGTATAACTAATATATAATGTCCATATAATAAATAAATTACAATTTGATAGTTTCAATAATTTCATACTATACATAACATGCTAGGCATTAAACTTTACTACATTTGACCAAATCTCGAAAAGGCATATTAATAAATAAAGTAAAGCTAAATAATATGCTGAAAAACAAATAATCATGGCCGGTGTATCAGTAGATTTTACATTAAGTTAACATATATGACTTTTTAACTGTACGGCGAGTATCATATATGTGTATATCATTTATATAGATTATACAAAATATAAAATAGTTTTAATGAAATAGTATTAATAAAAATTTTTAAATATTTTCTTTTATATATAAGTTATATATTTTTTATATTACAAGTTTTAAAATTAAATATTATCATTAATTATTTAACAATTTACCTTCCAAGTAGAATATACTTTTTGAATACGACGTTTAAACATCTCTTTATCAATAATAGGTGGCATGATTCTATAATTTATTTTATAACACAATTATATTTTATGTTAAAATTTAATTTGAAAACGCGGGAAATAAAACGGTATTTATTTAATTTCCGGTTATTGTTGATGATAATAATAGAGTTTTATTACAATTAGTTATAAATAAGTTTTGAGACATATCTTGAATTTGGCTACATTATTTATAGTTATAATATCAGGCGGAATGGGGGTCTTTCGGAGGATTTTATAATTTATTTTATAAAATTTATATTTTATGTTAAAATTAATTTGAAATCACGGGAAATAAACGTACACAACATTTGTATAGAATAAAACTCAATAATATTCTTATTATTTAAGTAATTTATTAATATTGTGAATATTAAACAATAATAAGAAAGTAACTAATACAAATATTGTAATTTATATATCTGACTTGGTTACAAGAAGCGTACTGTGTAACAGAATAATATTAATACCCTACTCGTGATGCGCCACAAGCATAATAAGTCCACAATCTCAGCCTAAATAGAATATAAATCTGATTACCTGACAATACGATTACGATTATTTAATTGCAGTTGCAGTTTTTTAAATGCATTTAAACCGCGCCGTTAACTAAAGTGAATTCTATAAATAAAACGGATTTGTGTTGCCGTGCAATATGTATACATATTGCACGGCAATACAAATCCGTTGGCATATTGATCAAATTACCTAAGTTTACCTATATAAGGAATTAATTCATTCATATTATTTAGTTTTTCGAATAATTATGACATCCTTGATATATCAAATAAATTACTAACTATATTTAGTAATTTATAAAAATTAATATATTTAAATAAATTTATTACAATTTTTACCAAACATGAGATTACATTACATATAACATGTTAATTGTACATTACGTATAACCATTTTGATGCGATAAATTGCATTTTTATCAAAACTTGACTGTAGCAGTATAAACTTATTGATAAACTAGTGATAATATTTCTTATTCTCCAATACTATATTTTAAGTAGATACAATAAATTGCACTAATTTATCTGAATTATGCTTATTTTTTTACAAATAATATGTGAATAATTTGCGCAATTGTCATATGCCAATTTGGTTCATATATGATATATTTATATATGGAAAAGTGTATTATTTAGTAGGATTCATGGAAATAAGTTATCTCGAAGGGTCACAATATTATTTGTAAAAAAATAAGCACAATTAAGAGTAAAATTAAAAGCAAAGGTCTTCTTTGTTTATTTACCTCGTCTACATTTTTAAATTGAACTGTATTTTTTAGCTTAAATATGAATTTTCAAAACTTCATTCCAAATTTTGTAATTAATATAATATATACGTAGATGATATAACATGAAAATTAATTCTCTCATAAGAAAGGCGATGTTAAATCGATATAAAAATACATATTGTTTAATAATAATTTATTCAGACGAGCCATTTAAGTTTAAAGGTAAACTGCCTTTAGTAAGACTCTAAGAAAGTCTGGCTGTAATACTTAGATATTTGGCAACAGGTTAGAATGTATTATTTTTCCAATATTTTGTTATAAAATATATTTTATGATTTTATATAATTTTATGAGGGAAAATTGATTTGTGAATTAAGTCTCTACACATTATTCAATTAATGAATTAAATAGTTTAACTGTATCCCATTTTGGAAAATGATAGTTCACATACTTATTAGTTCACATATTATTGCCAGAAAATATACGGGATCAATTTTGTAAATATTTCAACGATGAAGGAGACGTTATGAGGCAAATTGATAAGTAACCTTAGAATGTACATATATATTATACATATATGTTAATTTATTGTTTTTTATATTAAATCAAATAGTATATATGTACGGAATGGTTAATGAACTGTTAATTAAGCTTGATTCTACATCCGGAGAAATTTATCCTCTATATTGTGATTATTAGTTTCATCGGTAATTATTTCTAGAGTAGAAATATTTCCCCTCGAATTTTAAATTCAACACTATCGATTTCAGAAAGTGCATTATCTATGTAGTTAATTAACTATAATTGTGCGACTCCTCAAACATCTGTAAATATTGAGTTAAAATATATAACATTTTGTGAAAATTTAAAATGTTGTAGAATTTGTATAAAGAATTATTTTGGTAAATTTTAAACTTTGATTCTAGAAATTCAATTGAATTTCTTTCGTAATCTTTATATAACCGTTTTTAATAAGTTTAGCAAGAATTCCACCTTTTGACAATATCCTTTACTGTAATTATATTATAATTATATAGATATATGGTAATTTTTTATTTTAACATAATTTATAGAAAAATTTATATATTGTAATAAAATTGTTAAATTAATACTTCATTTTTAATCATTTCAAATCTCTAAATACCTGTTCCAATATTTTCTGTTTTTCTTTACTCTGTTATGGGAATGCACATTTGTTGGTTCTCATAGTAATCTATTTGATTCGTACTTAGAAATAATTAGGGTACATATTGGTATTTATTATAATAGTATTTCCAGATTACATATAGCAAATTGAACAATGAACATATTGCTTGTGACATATGAAATGTTGTGTAATATTTAAATGATATCTACTAATGAGTATTTCACTAGACTATTACTATATAACATATTTTAATCAACATTATTAATATAATATCGTTATTATAGTACTCTAAATAAATTACAATTAAAAAAAATATAATTTAAGTTTATAGTTATATGATGTATATATGTGTGTGTAGGATATACCACATATATTATGCGAATCACCCAGTAAATGAGTATCTGAATATATAGTAATATCAAAGCGTCTAGCATATACTCAATTGAAAAATGTAAATATGTCGGTAAATGTCTGATATGAATTATACTCGATAATATTCCGATTTGAAATATATATATATATATATATATATATATATATATATAAATATATTTTAATATACATATAAAATATAATTATACTAGCTAATTTATATTTACATTTTAGAAATTATTTGAATAAAGTATTATTTAATAGAAGTACTTAAAATTTGATTATCAAATAATAACAATCGATAATTATAAGTTATCATATTTTTAAAGGGAATTTTATTATCTTTTTAATTAAATTCATATTAATGATGTATAGTTAATTATTAATTAAATATTATTGATTACATAATAAATAATATATAAATAATATATTTTATACTGAATAACATAACTAATGTAAATAATATTAATAAATGAACTAATTATACTTACTATTAATGACATTATATAGGTAATACAATAGTCTAACTTTTATATGTTGATTGTATTTGAATATAATATTTATTAAAAAAGTTACAATAATTTATTTTCTGGAAATTATCAATATTATTTTTAAATTATTAGAATAATTAATACTACTAAAATAACTATTTACCCATATAAATATTCAAACAACTTGCGATACACTTGAATAAGATATATTAATTAATATTATACAATTGTCATTATAATAATTATTTTAATTAATAAAATATATTTTATAAAATATTAAAAAAAAATTGTATTATAAAAAATTGACAATAATAATCTGATGATTTATTGAATATTTTATGCTATTATTAATACTAAACATTATGTTATACATAAATAAGATATATAAATGAATATTATATTAATTATTTTAATTAATTAAATATATTTTATAGAATATTTTTAAAAAAATGTTATATAAAATTAAAAATAATAATCTATATATTTGTTAAATATTTTATTATGATTTAATATAATCAAGTGAAATATTAAATATTTACAATGAATCATGATACAATTTAAAACACCATCTACTTTTATAATAACATATATTCACTCTACATAAATCGCATCCATATGAAGTTCTCTATACACATTTTAACACATCTCGACAATAAACACATCTTTTACTATTATATACAACTACTCTGTGGCCTGGTACAACATCAATAGTTACTACCCTGGTAAAAGAAACTGATTTTACAATTGGAATAGAAATGGATACCGTTGATAATAGTTTGAATCTAATAGATGTAATGTTAGTATAAGAATCTACAGCACAACAAAACTAATTTCAGTTAGAATAACGGATATAACATACATCTAAGACAATATAGATATATTATTATTTAATGATATCTAAAAGCAAAGCAGAAATATATCTCATAAATAAGAATACTTTGTGCAATTTATCATCCTTTTTCTCTTCATTTTTCTTAGATATAAGGAAGTAGCGTATCAAATCCATGTACCTATTTTTGGTGATCCTATCTGAGATAAATGGCCGATTATATGCTGAATCCTTCGACCAAAACATTGTAATATCGGAAGTGAAGATATACCCAAGACAAATGATGAACCCGAGAAAAAAGAGTATTTCAGAGAAATAAGTAGTAAATGACGATTTTTTTAGTATCGCATATTCATTTGTTCATTCTACAATGTAGCTTATCATATATTTGGTAATATCTTATTTTTATAATATAATTATTAGCAAGGAATCTAATTCTAAATATTTGTAAATAAATCAACAATTCTTATTTGTAATATTTCAATCTATTTTCAATTTTATTAATTGTTTTGAAATTTTAATATTAATGACAATAGTTTAATAATATATTCGTATAAATATATATATTAAATATCTGTATAATTAGTATAGAATTATAGTACATCTAATCAGAAATGTAATGTTTATGAAATTATTATTTTTTTTAATTTGTAATATTGCTACAAATATTGTATTAGATAACAATCAATTATAATTTAATACATTATTAATATTAGTGAAATATATATAATTATATATTTTTTATAACAGGTTCAATTCAATATTACATTTTATTACGGTATATTAACCTTAATTGTATATTATAAATAATTAATGTTATTATATATTTACTAAAATATAATTTTTATCATATAATTTTATATATTTAATTTAATAATTTAATTTAATATAATTTTAATGATTTAATCCTTTTTAATGTTAATTTACCAATAATATTGGTAATATTCTAAATAATATCTTTGATTTTGATCGAATTTCAAGAATTGACAATATATGGTAATATATATATATATAATTTACCATATATAGTAATATATATAATTTACCATATTTGGTAATATTTATAATTACATATATAGTAATAAATAATAAATAATAATAAATAAATATTACCAAATATGGTAATATTTATAATTACCATATATGGTATTATTTATTTAATTTATCATTTATAGTAATATATATAATTTATTATATATTGGGTTATTTTTAAAATAACTATATATGGTAATATATATTTAATTTACCATTTATGGTAATATATGTATAATTTACCATGTATTATAATATATATATATATATATAATTGATCATATATGGTGATGTATGTATAATTGAACATTTAAAATAATCTATATATATAAATAATTTAATAGGTATGGCCATAATATATATTATTATATAAATTAATAATATTAATATATTTATTGAATCGATTGGTTTTTTATTCACATCGGGTATCAGACTTTTGCAATTATATAAATATCATATGTGGTCCTTAAGGTTATTGTTAATGAGACACATGGAGGGTTTTGTATTGTGAATGGTAGTTCGTGCAATGGTAGGTATGTTAATGGACATTTACGATGTGCTGAGCAAATAACATAAATAAAATTAGGTTCAAATGGAGACATAAAATAATATATAGTGGAACGTGAGAATATTTTCAGATATGAAATTATTAATTATGATATTTTAAAAACCGATTTTAGGCTTTGAAAGAATGACCGGTTAAAATAATAATGTTATAAGATATAAAATAAATAAATGTTATATAATAAATATAATTCTATGAAAATAATAACAATGTTATGTAAAATGAACATGCAATTAAAGTTATAATTTTTATTTAATATGATCTAATAAATGAACACTAACTCTTTGATATTTATATAATATTATTATAAAACTTTGATATTTTAAAACTATAAATAGTTTTATAGTTACTAGTTTTATTTAATTTGAGTGCGATTCTTACTTACAAATTAATATTAAAATACAATATTATTTTACAAATCATATATCAATTCAATATTATTTTAATATTTATAAATCATAATACTTACATTATACAATAAATTTAAAATTAAAATAAATATAATTATTGTATTTCATATATATATATATATTAATTCACACACACATATACATATATATATATATTAATTCACACACACATATACATATATATGAATGTGAATATTCAATAACTAGTAATAATTAATAACTAATAACTAAATAACTAATAATTGTTTATAAAAATATATTAATTAATTACTATGTAATGTCATTATTTAGTAAATAATATTTACCTCACTTCTAATATAATAATAATATATTCTAATATATAATAGATATTTCCAAATTAAAATATTGTAACATATTGTATACTATTTGGTGATTTAAAGTTAAATTAAGGTTTATATTGTTTTATTTTCATACAACTATTTATAGTCTTGCTCTATATGAGCGATATCACTATTCATATTTCATAAAATTATAATATACAATGTTTATAAATATTTATAATTTTGCTGTCAAAGAATTGATTAACAATTTTCTAGAAACTTTTCCACTCTGCGATCTAGGAATAGAGTCAACAAATTCAATGCCTCCTCGTAGCGATTTATACTTGGCCAATTTATCTATTGTGTTATAATCGAAGGCTAATATAACATGATTTATTTAGAGTAAATTAAAAAAAATGTAATCATTAATTTATTATTTATATATATTCTTAATAAGCAGAACAAATATTAGTTTTATATTTCAAGTATTTATTGTTAAGTATTATAAAAAAAAATTGAAGCCAATTTCAATTATATAATATTTATAATTTAGTATAAGTTATATTTTAAAATATATTAACCATTCACCAAATTCAATAATTGTTGTTTAATGTTGTCCGACTTAAGAACATTCTCGTTTAGAATTACAAGAGCTGAAGGCAATTCACCCCGTATAGCATCATGCTTACCTTTGAGTGGGCGCAGGGTTGCAGATTAATCAAAGAGCAAGTTTAATATATACTTAAGGTAGTACATCTATTAGCAATAAAGAATTTGAATTTATTTGATACTGTCAATTTGGATAATAACACCTTGAATAATATAATTTAATAATACATATTTTAAACTTCTAAAAATATGTTTTTTTGTATTAATATTTTATTAATAATTCTTTAAAATAATTCTGTAATATCCTATTACATTTATTATATAAAATAAACTTATATAAAATCATATAAATAAATAATAAATAATATATTTTCAGAATATTATATTTTAAATCTGGGCAATTGATTTATCTTATAGAAATATAATATTTAAAATATATACAAGCTAAATTAAAATTATTACCCATTTAAAAATTTGTTAGAAACCATTTTTGTTAGAAATCACTTTTATTTACAAATATTAAATACAGTAATATCTGATTCTATTTATTTTAACCGTAAACGCCTGAATCTTTAACAAAAGGATGTGTATTAAGAATACCTTCAATTTCACTCGGAGAAACCTAAAGTAGTGCAAGAGGTAATGTGAAAGTTGAATATTCTAGCATTAGAATATTCAGGTTATACAAAATTAGTTGTAGTTTATTGAGAGGTTTGGAATAATCTAGACATACCTGATAAGAGTTGTATTTAATAAGGTCTTTGATCCTATCTACAATAAATAATTCTCCAGTTTCGCTGTAATAACCCAAATCACCTTTTGGATTTATTGATAACGTATTATTCTGAAGATCAAGTACTATAGTTTTATTGTCCGACTGCTTACGTTAATGATAAAATGACATTTTTATTTAAATTTAGATTCTATATATATTCTTATATATACCATTAATTTTGAGTAATCTTTAAGTAGATATACAAAAGTCTGAGGTGATTATTCTTGAAAAGAAATTTATCAGTTTTAAATTCAAGTAATTTAATTGAAATTAAATTTTTTAAACAGATCAATAAAAATGAATAATTTAATAATTTCAGATCAATATTATGAAGGATATTTTATGAAATAATTGATTATAGAATTCTGAATTTTACTCAACAATCCATAGTGCAATTAGATTTATAAACAAATTAATAAGTACGGTTAAATGGCCCTTATATGTATATACAATAATATTATAATATAAGAACACTCGATAAAAAATCCAGATAATTTGATTTTTTTATATAGCGAAATAGTAGCGAAATATAATAATTTAAATATATTGTTTTTGTATTGTAATTATTAAAAATTCAATTATTTTAAGTACAAATTAAAAATCGCATTATATCTAATGATTTCAAAAATTTGCCGTGAATGTCTACCTCATTACCAACCGGTCTTTAGCCATCCGTCATCGCTTATTGCGAGTTTTGTCTGCCCGGGATCGTTAATGTAGCCCTTCATAACCTAATGTGTATAGAAAGTGTTCACGGAGTTTCAATCTGTGATCGACTTATGCAATCGGTGTAGTCAGGTTTGATTATTGTGAGAATAATCAGATAAGCTTTAATTTGAGCAATCAGATCAAGTAATTATAAGTAATCAAGTCATTGAAATCATAAGATTAATTAATATGTTTGAACAAGTAAAATTAATTTAATAGCAATCAAATAATAGAATTAGGTAATCAAATTAACTATACCAAACAAGTTTAATTGATAGTAGGAAAATTACTGCACATCATTTGCATTAATTAACTAAGTAACTCTTATTTTAGTAAATTAGTAAAAATGTTCATTAGGAGTAAATTAGTAAATATTGTTCAAAGTAAATAATTACATTTATAGTAACTAATTGCAATTAAGCCCGAGTTAGTATGATAAATGAACTCGGCAAGTTCAATTCAAGTTCAATCTAGCGACTATTATTTAGAAACCTGTGGTCCACGTATTTGAATTTCTCCTTTTCCGTAGGTTGGTAAATTAACTCCCGTTTCACTGCAGACGATCTACGCAAAGCAACATGTTTATTTACAATATTGCGGATATGTAATTATAGCGAAATCCGGGAACTGACTTTGACTTGGGAACCAGGCAAGGCGTAACCAATAGAGCCGAGACTTTGAGCACCTGGTCTGTGGCTGGATAACGAGATGAGACCCGTAGATTCCGAGAGTCCGTATCCTGGTAAACGAAATGTTAGCATGTTGCAATTATCAGAAATAACTAAATTGTGTCATTAGACCAAACTCTAATAGGGCTTTTGAAAATGTTTATATTGATTTTTTAAGATATGCTTTTAACTACTGCTACTACTACGAATATGACATTTAATTGAATTGGTCGAGTATTTAGATTGTACCTTGTCCAAACAATTTTAGGGTGTAGCCAAGTTTTCGAAATCTTTTCAGAAAAGAATTCTGCAAATCCAAACCTAAGAATTAAATGTATGTTGGAGAAAAATATTTACAAAGTTATAATTCTAAGTTTTCTACTAGTAGATGAAACGATATAAAATAATATGTAAAAGAGTAATAAAATAATAATATCAATCTACAGGTAGTTAGTTCTAAGTAGTTTTAGTTTTTTAATTCTAAATGTAAGCGATAATTAGATAATCTTTTCTATTCGCTGGAATACTCATTAGTAAAAAAACTCGATCTCGAATGACCCATTCGTAAATTACATATCTACGATTGGCCGTTAATATCAAAAGAGAATAAAGAATATAATTAATGTACCAATATTCCTCTATGAATATAGATGTAGTATTCTATATCATTTGTAAAATACATAAACTGAAACATGTCACCACTAGCCACAGCCTAACTGCAATTTGAAGAACCAGTGTATAAATACTTAATGCAGGATAGGTCAAATTGATTGACAGCTGCATTCTGAGCCATCAATGTCACAATTGGAGGAACAACGCGAAGGATTGAAATCTGCATATCGCACTTATTATATTTATCATAGTTAATTAATGTAAATGAAATTATTAATCGTATTACAGTAATGCTCTAATGGATACAAAGCAGGTATTATAGTTCAGGTATGGAGGAGGCAGTTGATAGTAAACCTTATATTTGGAAATAAAGTATAGATACAGCTTGAAATCAAACCTTCCCATCAGAAATACGGTTTTATTCTGAATTAAACATAAAGTCAAAACCTGTCAAAGTAAATATTTAGTGAATATTATGTAACTCGGGTATCATAGCTAGCTAATATCAGCTGATATTCAGGTACCCATTGGTATTGTGAACAACGTCGAAATAATATACGACATATATTTAGACTTACTTGAAAACCGAAAACATGTGATAAAGGCTGGAAAATGATGTCGTATTGTCCAGTTTCTGTCAGAATAGCCGGATGACTATAACGTTGGGTAGGTGATTTGTCGTATGGACAGTGAATACTAAGTTTTTATAATAAAGTTCAATTCTGAATACATAACATATAGGAATACACTGATAAGTTTGAATTGCGTATTGAAAAATTTAGTGCGAAATAAACTAGTCTATTTTGTAGCTACCTAAATATGAATAAATCATTACAACTTTATTATAACTGGGTACTAAGGAGGAATTTAAACTGATCCGGTTGTTTTGTTGTCCAATCTAAAGTGTTGTTATCCGAGGTGTGTTATTTGCGTAAAGGAGGCTAGTATATGTTATTTGCCTAAAGGAGGCTAGTATGAGTGTGTTATTTGCGTAAAGGCTAGTATGTGTGTGTTATTTGCGTAAAGGAAGCTAGTATGTGTGTGTTATTTGTGTGAAGGCTAGTATGTGTGTGTTATTTGCCTAAAGGAGGCTAGTATGTGTGTGTTATTTGTGTGAAGGCTAGTATGTGTGTGTTATTTGCGTAAAGGAGGCTAGTATGAGTGTGTTATTTGCGTAAAGGCTAGTATGTGTGTGTTATTTGCGTAAAGGAAGCTAGTATGAGTGTGTTATTTGCGTAAAGGCTAGTATGTGTGTGTTATTTGCCTAAAGGAGGCTAGTATGAGTGTGTTATTTGCGTAAAGGAAGCTAGTATGAGTGTGTTATTTGTGTGAAGGCTAGTATGTGTGTGTTATTTGCGTAAAGGAGGCTAGTATGAGTGTGTTATTTGCGTAAAGGCTAGTATGTGTGTGTTATTTGCGTAAAGGAAGCTAGTATGAGTGTGTTATTTGCGTAAAGGCTAGTATGTGTGTGTTATTTGCGTAAAGGCTAGTATGTGTGTGTTATTTGCGTAAAGGCTAGTATGTGTGTGTTATTTGCCTAAAGGAGGCTAGTATGTGTGTGTTATTTGCGTAAAGAAGGCTAGTATGTGTGTGTTATTTGTGTAAAGGAGGTTAGTATGAGTGTGTTATTTGTGTGAAGGCTAGTATGTGTGTGTTATTTGTGTAAAGTAGGCTAGTATGAGTGTGTTATTTGTGTGAAGGCTAGTATGTGTGTGTTATTTGTGTAAAGGAGGCTAGTATGTGTGTGTTATTTGTGTAAAGTAGGCTAGTATGAGTGTGTTATTTGTGTGAAGGCTAGTATGTGTGTGTTATTTGTGTAAAGGAGGCTAGTATGTGTGTGTTATTTGTGTAAAGGAGGCTAGTATGTGTGTGTTATTTGTGTAAAGTAGGCTAGTATGAGTGTGTTATTTGTGTGAAGGCTAGTATGAGTGTGTTATTTGCGTAAAGTAGGCTAGTATGTGTATGTTATTTGCGTAAAGTAGGCTAGTATGAGTGTGTTATTTGTGTAAAGTAGGCTAGTATGAGTGTGTTATTTGTGTGAAGGCTAGTATGTGTGTGTTATTTGTGTAAAGGAGGCTAGTATGTGTGTGTTATTTGCCTAAAGGAGGCTAGTATGTGTGTGTTATTTGCGTAAAGAAGGCTAGTATGTGTGTGTTATTTGTGTAAAGGAGGTTAGTATGAGTGTGTTATTTGTGTAAAGAAGGCTAGTATGTGTGTGTTATTTGCGTAAAGGCTAGTATGTGTGTGTTATTTGCGTAAAGGCTAGTATGTGTGTGTTATTTGCGTAAAGGCTAGTATGTGTGTGTTATTTGCGTAAAGGCTAGTATGTGTGTGTTATTTGTGTAAAGGAGGCTAGTATGAGTGTGTTATTTGTGTGAAGGCTAGTATGAGTGTGTTATTTGTGTAAAGGAGGCTAGTATGTGTGTGTTATTTGCGTAAAGGAGGCTAGTATGTGTGTGTTATTTGCGTAAAGGAGGCTAGTATGTGTTATTTGCGTAAAGGAAGCTAGTATGAGTGTGTTATTTGTGTAAAGAAGGCTAGTATGTGTGTGTTATTTGTGTGAAGGCTAGTATGTGTGTGTTATTTGTGTAAAGGAGGCTAGTATGTGTGTGTTATTTGCGTAAAGTAGGCTAGTATGTGTGTGTTATTTGTGTAAAGGAGGCTAGTATGTGTGTGTTATTTGCGTAAAGTAGGCTAGTATGTGTGTGTTATTTGCGTAAAGTAGGCTAGTATGTGTGTGTTATTTGTGTAAAGGCTAGTATGAGTGTGTTATTTGCGTAAAGTAGGCTAGTATGAGTGTGTTATTTGCGTAAAGGAGGTTAGTATGAGTGTGTTATTTGTGTAAAGAAGGCTAGTATGTGTGTGTTATTTGCGTAAAGGCTAGTATGTGTGTGTTATTTGTGTAAAGAAGGCTAGTATGTGTGTGTTATTTGTGTAAAGGCTAGTATGAGTGTGTTATTTGCGTAAAGTAGGCTAGTATGAGTGTGTTATTTGCGTAAAGGAGGTTAGTATGAGTGTGTTATTTGTGTAAAGGAGGCTAGTATGTGTGTGTTATTTGCGTAAAGGAGGCTAGTATGAGTGTGTTATTTGCGTAAAGGAGGTTAGTATGTGTGTGTTATTTGTGTAAAGAAGGCTAGTATGTGTGTGTTATTTGTGTGAAGGCTAGTATGAGTGTGTTATTTGCGTAAAGAAGGCTAGTATGAGTGTGTTATTTGCTTAAAGTAGGCTAGTATGAGTGTGTTATTTGTGTAAAGGAGGCTAGTATGAGTGTGTTATTTGTGTAAAGGAGGTTAGTATGTGTGTGTTATTTGCGTAAAGGAGGCTAGTGTGTGTTATTTGTGTAAAGGAGGTTAGTATGTGTGTGTTATTTGCGTAAAGAAGGCTAGTATGAGTGTGTTATTTGTGTAAAGGAGGTTAGTATGTGTGTGTTATTTGCGTAAAGGAGGCTAGTATGTGTTATTTGTGTAAAGGAGGTTAGTATGAGTGTGTTATTTGTGTAAAGGAGGCTAGTATGTGTGTGTTATTTGTGTAAAGGAGGCTAGTATGTGTGTGTTATTTGTGTAAAGGAGGCTAGTATGTGTGTGTTATTTGTGTAAAGGCTAGTATGAGTGTGTTATTTGCGTAAAGAAGGCTAGTATGTGTGTGTTATTTGTGTGAAGGCTAGTATATGTGTGTTATTTGTGTAAAGGAGGCTAGTATGTGTGTGTTATTTGCGTAAAGTAGGCTAGTATGTGTGTGTTATTTGTGTAAAGGAGGCTAGTATGTGTGTGTTATTTGCGTAAAGTAGGCTAGTATGTGTGTGTTATTTGTGTAAAGGAGGCTAGTATGTGTGTGTTATTTGCGTAAAGTAGGCTAGTATGTGTGTGTTATTTGCGTAAAGTAGGCTAGTATGTGTGTGTTATTTGTGTAAAGGCTAGTATGAGTGTGTTATTTGCGTAAAGTAGGCTAGTATGAGTGTGTTATTTGCGTAAAGGAGGTTAGTATGAGTGTGTTATTTGTGTAAAGAAGGCTAGTATGTGTGTGTTATTTGCGTAAAGGCTAGTATGTGTGTGTTATTTGTGTAAAGAAGGCTAGTATGTGTGTGTTATTTGTGTAAAGGCTAGTATGTGTGTGTTATTTGCGTAAAGGAGGCTAGTATGTGTGTGTTATTTGCTTAAAGTAGGCTAGTATGTGTGTGTTATTTGTGTAAAGGAGGCTAGTATGTGTTATTTGCGTAAAGGAGGTTAGTATGAGTGTGTTATTTGTGTAAAGGCTAGTATGTGTGTGTTATTTGTGTAAAGGAGGCTAGTATGTGTGTGTTATTTGTGTAAAGGAGGCTAGTATGAGTGTGTTATTTGCTTAAAGAAGGCTAGTATGTGTGTGTTATTTGTGTAAAGGCTAGTATGTGTGTGTTATTTGCGTAAAGGAGGCTAGTATGTGTGTGTTATTTGCTTAAAGTAGGCTAGTATGTGTGTGTTATTTGTGTAAAGGAGGCTAGTATGTGTTATTTGCGTAAAGGAGGTTAGTATGAGTGTGTTATTTGTGTAAAGGCTAGTATGTGTGTGTTATTTGTGTAAAGGAGGCTAGTATGTGTGTGTTATTTGCGTAAAGTAGGCTAGTATGTGTGTGTTATTTGTGTAAAGGAGGCTAGTATGAGTGTGTTATTTGCTTAAAGGAGGCTAGTATGTGTGTGTTATTTGTGTAAAGGAGGCTAGTATGAGTGTGTTATTTGTGTAAAGGAGGCTAGTATGAGTGTGTTATTTGTGTAAAGGAGGTTAGTATGAGTGTGTTATTTGTGTAAAGGAGGTTAGTATGTGTGTGTTATTTGTGTAAAGGAGGCTAGTGTGTTATTTGCTTAAAGGAGGCTAGTATGAGTGTGTTATTTGCTTAAAGGAGGCTAGTATGTGTTATTTGCGTAAAGGAGGCTAGTATGTGTGTGTTATTTGCGTAAAGAAGGCTAGTATGAGTGTGTTATTTGTGTAAAGGAGGCTAGTATGTGTGTGTTATTTGTGTAAAGGAGGCTAGTATGTGTTATTTGCGTAAAGGAGGCTAGTATGTGTGTGTTATTTGCGTAAAGAAGGCTAGTATGAGTGTGTTATTTGTGTAAAGGAGGTTAGTATGAGTGTGTTATTTGTGTAAAGGAGGCTAGTATGTGTGTGTTATTTGCTTAAAGGAGGCTAGTATGTGTGTGTTATTTGCTTAAAGGAGGCTAGTATGTGTTATTTGCCTAAAGGAGGCTAGTATGTGTGTGTTATTTGCGTAAAGTAGGCTAGTATGTGTGTGTTATTTGTGTAAAGGAGGCTAGTGTGTTATTTGTGTAAAGGAGGCTAGTATGAGTGTGTTATTTGCTTAAAGGAGGCTAGTATGTGTTATTTGCGTAAAGGAGGCTAGTATGTGTGTGTTATTTGCTTAAAGGAGGCTAGTATGAGTGTGTTATTTGCTTAAAGGAGGCTAGTATGTGTTATTTGCGTAAAGGAGGTTAGTATGAGTGTGTTATTTGTGTAAAGGCTAGTATGTGTGTGTTATTTGTGTAAAGAAGGCTAGTATGAGTGTGTTATTTGTGTAAAGTAGGCTAGTATGTGTGTGTTATTTGCGTAAAGAAGGCTAGTATGAGTGTGTTATTTGCTTAAAGGAGGCTAGTATGAGTGTGTTATTTGCTTAAAGGAGGCTAGTATGTGTGTGTTATTTGTGTAAAGGAGGCTAGTGTGTTATTTGTGTAAAGGAGGCTAGTATGAGTGTGTTATTTGCTTAAAGGAGGCTAGTATGTGTTATTTGCGTAAAGGAGGCTAGTATGTGTGTGTTATTTGCTTAAAGGAGGCTAGTATGAGTGTGTTATTTGCTTAAAGGAGGCTAGTATGTGTTATTTGCGTAAAGGAGGTTAGTATGAGTGTGTTATTTGTGTAAAGGCTAGTATGTGTGTGTTATTTGTGTAAAGAAGGCTAGTATGAGTGTGTTATTTGTGTAAAGGAGGTTAGTATGAGTGTGTTATTTGTGTAAAGGAGGCTAGTGTGTGTGTGTTATTTGCTTAAAGGAGGTTAGTATGTGTGTGTTATTTGCGTAAAGGAGGCTAGTATGTGTGTGTTATTTGCTTAAAGTAGGCTAGTATGTGTGTGTTATTTGTGTAAAGAAGGCTAGTATGAGTGTGTTATTTGTGTAAAGGAGGTTAATATGAGTGTGTTATTTGTGTAAAGTAGGCTAGTATGAGTGTGTTATTTGCGTAAAGAAGGCTAGTATGAGTGTGTTATTTGTGTAAAGGAGACTAGTATGTGTGTGTTATTTGCGTAAAGGAGGCTAGTATGAGTGTGTTATTTGCGTAAAGGAGGCTAGTATGAGTGTGTTATTTGCGTAAAGGAGACTAGTATGTGTGTGTTATTTGCGTAAAGGAGGCTAGTATGAGTGTGTTATTTGTGTAAAGGAGGTTAGTATGTGTGTGTTATTTGCGTAAAGAAGGCTAGTATGTGTTATTTGTGTAAAGGAGGCTAGTATGAGTGTGTTATTTGTGTAAAGAAGGCTAGTATGTGTGTGTTATTTGCGTAAAGGAGACTAGTATGTGTTATTTGTGTAAAGGAGGTTAGTATGAGTGTGTTATTTGTGTAAAGGAGGCTAGTATGTGTGTGTTATTTGCTTAAAGTAGGCTAGTATGAGTGTGTTATTTGTGTAAAGGCTAGTATGTGTGTGTTATTTGCGTAAAGGAGGCTAGTATGTGTGTGTTATTTGTGTAAAGGAGGTTAGTATGTGTGTGTTATTTGCGTAAAGAAGGCTAGTATGAGTGTGTTATTTGCGTAAAGGAGACTAGTATGTGTGTGTTATTTGCGTAAAGGAGGCTAGTATGAGTGTGTTATTTGTGTAAAGGAGGTTAGTATGTGTGTGTTATTTGCGTAAAGAAGGCTAGTATGTGTTATTTGCGTAAAGGAGGCTAGTATGTGTGTGTTATTTGTGTAAAGGAGGCTAGTATGTGTGTGTTATTTGCGTAAAGGAGGCTAGTATGTGTGTGTTATTTGCGTAAAGGAGGCTAGTATGTGTTATTTGTGTAAAGGAGGCTAGTATGTGTGTGTTATTTGTGTAAAGGCTAGTATGTGTGTGTTATTTGTGTAAAGAAGGCTAGTATGTGTGTGTTATTTGCGTAAAGGAGGCTAGTATGAGTGTGTTATTTGTGTAAAGGAGGTTAGTATGTGTGTGTTATTTGCGTAAAGAAGGCTAGTATGTGTTATTTGCGTAAAGGAGGCTAGTATGTGTGTGTTATTTGTGTAAAGGAGGCTAGTATGTGTGTGTTATTTGCGTAAAGGAGGCTAGTATGTGTGTGTTATTTGCGTAAAGGAGGCTAGTATGTGTTATTTGTGTAAAGGAGGCTAGTATGTGTGTGTTATTTGTGTAAAGGAGGTTAGTATGAGTGTGTTATTTGCGTAAAGGAGGCTAGTATGAGTGTGTTATTTGCGTAAAGGAGGCTAGTATGTGTGTGTTATTTGTGTAAAGGAGGTTAGTATGAGTGTGTTATTTGCGTAAAGGAGGCTAGTATGAGTGTGTTATTTGCGTAAAGGAGGCTAGTATGTGTGTGTTATTTGTGTAAAGGAGGTTAGTATGAGTGTGTTATTTGCGTAAAGGAGGCTAGTATGTGTGTGTTATTTGCGTAAAGGAGGCTAGTATGAGTGTGTTATTTGCGTAAAGGAGGCTAGTATGAGTGTGTTATTTGTGTAAAGGAGGCTAGTATGAGTGTGTTATTTGCGTAAAGGAGGCTAGTATGAGTGTGTTATTTGCGTAAAGGAGGCTAGTATGTGTGTGTTATTTGCGTAAAGGAGGTTAGTATGAGTGTGTTATTTGTGTAAAGGAGGCTAGTATGTGTGTGTTATTTGTGTAAAGGAGGCTAGTATGTGTGTGTTATTTGTGTAAAGGAGGTTAGTATGAGTGTGTTATTTGTGTAAAGGAGGCTAGTATGAGTGTGTTATTTGTGTGAAGGAGGCTAGTATGTGTGTGTTATTTGTGTAAAGGAGGCTAGTATGAGTGTGTTATTTGTGTGAAGGAGGCTAGTATGTGTGTGTTATTTGTGTAAAGGAGGTTAGTATGTGTGTGTTATTTGTGTAAAGGAGGCTAGTATGTGTTATTTGTGTAAAGGAGGTTAGTATGAGTGTGTTATTTGTGTAAAGGAGGTTAGTATGTGTGTGTTATTTGCGTAAAGAAGGCTAGTATGTGTGTGTTATTTGCGTAAAGGAGGCTAGTATGAGTGTGTTATTTGCGTAAAGAAGGCTAGTATGTGTGTGTTATTTGCGTAAAGGAGGCTAGTATGTGTTATTTGTGTAAAGGAGGTTAGTATGTGTGTGTTATTTGCGTAAAGAAGGCTAGTATGTGTGTGTTATTTGCGTAAAGGAGGCTAGTATGTGTGTGTTATTTGTGTAAAGGAGGTTAGTATGAGTGTGTTATTTGCGTAAAGGAGGCTAGTATGTGTGTGTTATTTGTGTAAAGGAGGCTAGTATGTGTTATTTGTGTAAAGGAGGTTAGTATGAGTGTGTTATTTGTGTAAAGGAGGTTAGTATGTGTGTGTTATTTGCGTAAAGAAGGCTAGTATGTGTGTGTTATTTGCGTAAAGGAGGCTAGTATGAGTGTGTTATTTGCGTAAAGAAGGCTAGTATGTGTGTGTTATTTGCGTAAAGGAGGCTAGTATGTGTTATTTGTGTAAAGGAGGTTAGTATGTGTGTGTTATTTGTGTAAAGGAGGTTAGTATGTGTGTGTTATTTGCGTAAAGAAGGCTAGTATGTGTGTGTTATTTGCGTAAAGGAGGCTAGTATGTGTGTGTTATTTGCGTAAAGGAGGCTAGTATGTGTTATTTGTGTAAAGGAGGTTAGTATGTGTTATTTGTGTGAAGGCTAGTATGTGTGTGTTATTTGTGTAAAGGAGGCTAGTATGTGTTATTTGTGTAAAGGAGGCTAGTATGAGTGTGTTATTTGCGTAAAGGAGGCTAGTATGAGTGTGTTATTTGCTTAAAGGAGGCTAGTATGAGTGTGTTATTTGTGTAAAGGAGGCTAGTATGTGTTATTTGTGTAAAGGAGGCTAGTATGTGTGTGTTATTTGCGTAAAGGAGGCTAGTATGTGTGTGTTATTTGTGTAAAGGAGGCTAGTATGAGTGTGTTATTTGTGTAAAGGAGGCTAGTATGAGTGTGTTATTTGTGTAAAGGAGGCTAGTATGTGTGTGTTATTTGCTTAAAGGAGACTAGTATGTGTGTGTTATTTGCGTAAAGGAGGCTAGTATGAGTGTGTTATTTGTGTAAAGGAGGCTAGTATGTGTTATTTGTGTAAAGGAGGCTAGTATGTGTGTGTTATTTGTGTAAAGGAGGCTAGTATGAGTGTGTTATTTGTGTAAAGGAGGCTAGTATGTGTGTGTTATTTGCGTAAAGGAGGCTAGTATGTGTGTGTTATTTGTGTAAAGGAGGCTAGTATGAGTGTGTTATTTGTGTAAAGAAGGCTAGTATGAGTGTGTTATTTGCGTAAAGGAGGCTAGTATGTGTGTGTTATTTGCGTAAAGGAGGCTAGTATGTGTGTGTTATTTGTGTAAAGGAGGCTAGTATGAGTGTGTTATTTGTGTAAAGAAGGCTAGTATGTGTGTGTTATTTGTGTAAAGGAGGCTAGTATGTGTGTGTTATTTGCGTAAAGGAGGCTAGTATGTGTGTGTTATTTGTGTAAAGGAGGCTAGTATGTGTGTGTTATTTGCGTAAAGGAGGCTAGTATGAGTGTGTTATTTGTGTAAAGGAGGCTAGTATGTGTGTGTTATTTGTGTAAAGGCTAGTATGAGTGTGTTATTTGTGTAAAGGAGGTTAGTATGTGTGTGTTATTTGTGTAAAGGCTAGTATGTGTGTGTTATTTGTGTAAAGGAGGCTAGTATGAGTGTGTTATTTGTGTAAAGGAGGCTAGTATGAGTGTGTTATTTGTGTAAAGGAGGTTAGTATGAGTGTGTTATTTGCGTCGAGGAGGCTAGTATATGTGTGTTATTTGTGTAAAGGAGGCTAGTATGAGTGTGTTATTTGTGTAAAGGAGGCTAGTATGTGTGTGTTATTTGCGTAAAGGAGGCTAGTATGAGTGTGTTATTTGTGTAAAGGCTAGTATGTGTGTGTTATTTGTGTAAAGGAGGCTAGTATGAGTGTGTTATTTGTGTAAAGGAGGCTAGTATGAGTGTGTTATTTGTGTAAAGGCTAGTATGTGTGTGTTATTTGTGTAAAGAAGGCTAGTATGTGTGTGTTATTTGCGTAAAGTAGGCTAGTATGAGTGTGTTATTTGTGTAAAGGAGGCTAGTATATGTGTGTTATTTGTGTAAAGGAGGCTAGTATGTGTGTGTTATTTGTGTAAAGGAGGCTAGTATGTGTGTGTTATTTGCTTAAAGGAGGCTAGTATGTGTTATTTGCTTAAAGTAGGCTAGTATGTGTGTGTTATTTGCGTAAAGGCTAGTATGTGTGTGTTATTTGCTTAAAGGAGGCTAGTATGTGTTATTTGCTTAAAGTAGGCTAGTATGTGTTATTTGCTTACAGTAGGCTAGTATGTGTGTGTTATTTGCTTAAAGGAGGCTAGTATGTGTTATTTGCTTAAAGTAGGCTAGTATATGTTATTTGCTTAAAGTAGGCTAGTATGTGTGTGTTATTTGTGTGAAGGCTAGTATGTATGTGTTATTTGCTTAAAGTAGGCTAGTATGTGTGTGTTATTTGTGTAAAGTAGGCTAGTATCCGTGTATTATTTGCGTAGTGAGGCTAGTATGTGTGTGTTGTTGATACCGAGAGGTGCATGAGCGTCAGCGGGTGTTTTGTAACCTGGTCTGCTGACAGACGCGAACGATATTGGAGTGAGTCAACATGACACCTTTACTGGGCCCGGTGGTTCCAGATGAGAAAAGGATGAAGGCGACGTCGATACTCGAGTCCACAACAGCTTTAGGAGGACGAGGCAACTGTATGAGGTGAGGATTTAGGTAATTAGTCAATTGAGTGGGTATTGCTTTAATGCGTAGAGAATCATAAAGGAGTGTAGATCGTAAAGGGAAATCAACTCATATATAAATCTCAACAGGCCTTCGGACAAACAGAGCGGCATTAGTATAATGGGGTGAGATTATCTCTAATTATAACTGGACATGATTAAGAATGAGGTAGCTTTACAATTTACCTGGGATGGGATGCGTAGACTTAGATGATGAAATATAGAGGAGAATTGGTAATATGGATGAAATATGTATTGAATTTGCAAATACGGTATGTTCAAAGTTTTCGCGATTCGTTTCGACAAATAGATGTAAACTAATACGAATCTATTATATAATCGTAGCGTCTATCGTACAAAGTCTATTTAGCAATCCTGCGCGCGACGCCCGTGGACGACGGCATGTACCAACGCGCATGCTCAACACTTCGGCTAGGCATCGAAGGCCTGAAGTCGGCTTCGAGCTGATCGAGCAGCGAATACCGGCGTCGAACAGCGCGCGTATCGAAGTCGCCGATATCGAGGAGTCGACGTACGCAAACTCGGCGCGGCAAAGTCCGATTTGACGACGAATCTCGGCTAATTGCGAACACGGGTGTGTGTAGAGGATTAGGTAAGCAATCGTTTGAGAAGGAGTGAAATGGGTGTAATAGCTTACGAAGAATGATAATTAGAGCGAAAAAGATTTAATCATTAGATTATAAATATATATATATATATATATAAATATATATATATATATATATATATATGTATGTAAATATATATATATATATATATATGTATGTAAATATATATATGATAGTATAAATATATATTAGAGTATAGAAAAAGCTGGAAAGAAAATTGTAACAAAGAATCCAAATATGTTAAAGCAAACTCATGTAATGCTAACTACTACTGGCCTGGGTACTAATTGCAGCGAAAGTTCCTCCAAGGTACCATGTGGCCATACAAACAATCATGAATTCGTAACTAGTGTAGGCAATACCAACTAACACACTGTAGGTATGTTACCATATTAGCATTGCAATTACTTTTGTTGAAAAAAAAGGGAACTGTTAATTTTGTTATGAAATATCCAATTAATTGTATTGATTTATAAAGTGAATTCATAATTACAATGTTATTATTGTGTATGTTATATATACAAATTAGTTGTAGCTGATGAACTCAAATTATACCTAGCCTTGTTGAATCCATTTTGATACAAATAAGCTGCAAATATAATAGATCTACTGTGCAAATCTCCGTAGGAAATGAGATCGGATTCATTGTTAGTATTGATCTGTGAGAATAGAGTTACCACTATAGACTAGTGTTAGAGTGTTAATCTTTTTTACATACTGAGAATTGAATGTTCAGATACATAATAAAGTTATGTAATATATTTTCCTATATATACAATGTCCCAATTCAGTTTTTTTAGATTGTATAATAATAATTTATCGCATTTCACATGTTGTTAAACGTATAAATAAGAATATATCTATAAATAAATATATAAATAGATATAAATCATTAATGAAATACCAAAAAAGGTGAACATTTTGTTATCATAAAATTTCACTTTAATAATAATAATAATAATAATTTGTATTCATTTATTAAAGTAATTAGTAATGTCATAGGTTTTGCAATACAATTACAGCAATGCAAGCTGAACAACCACCAACCATAGCGATTTTTTCTTTACACCGAAGACAGGTATTCTCTATTGTGGAAAACAGGTCGAGATCCGAGAATACCATACTTTCACTGTATGTACACAAGAGCAAATTCTCTTCGGATGCCATGGCAACTATAACCTAACTAATTTATTATAGAGGTATCGTAAGGTCAAAAATTTAGAACTAACTGAAGATTCTAATTTTAAATATGTGTTGTTAAAAAGTAGATACTTACAATCTTTTTTTTTCATTATTTGATTTAATTAGCAAATATTTATATACAAAAATGAGAAAAATAAATATTATATTTCTAGATATTGTTAATGATATTACATACTTAATGAATAATTAAGCTATTATTATTACACTATGTATAAGCTATATATACGCTATGGATAAATAACTAATATAAGTAAACACCTTAATCATGCAGGTATATTCCATTAAGAATATGCATAACAATATCTTGCTATGATGTGTTTATACTACAATATATAGTCTGCCTCATATACTTGTATATAAGTATGCTTCTTTGACCCCCCCTTAATATATTGTACGCCATTTATTTGTTTGTTAGCCTCCCCCTAATATAATTTGCGTATAAAAATTCCACTTTCGTAACGTAACGTAACTTTTGCGAGCTAAGCGGATAGTACAAATATCGCGAACTCGCTCAAATTTACGGACGTTTAGAAAAACTCTAATCTAAAACGAGGGAAAAAAATCTTATTACGAAATGTATTTTATGAAATTTAAGGTATTGCGTAATCGCCGCTACTTCTTTTCATTTTGGGTATATCCTGACTAGTTTCTAAACTACGAAATACCTAACGAATTTTTGGTTAATCGCATAATTGACATATATGTAACGTGGAAAAATGTTCGAGTATTTATGGGATGGAAAAACCACAATTTTTGGGGAAACAAATTATTAAAAAAAATTTTTTTTTAGCGATTTCGAAAAATTCTAAATACATTCGTATTTCGAGAATAGATTCTGAAAACTCCGAGTGTAATTACGAAATAAATCGATTTTAGAAAATCACCGAAATTACAATTTTCAAAATATTGGTCGTTTTTAAAACGCATTTTCAGAAAAAACTACTGCGGTTTCGACATTGCAGTTTATTTTAAAAGTACTAGATAACTTACTAGCATATCTGACAATACATATGTATACTCGAATGACCGCATGGAATTAAATAAGTTTTAATAGTATTGTTTTAACTGTTACCCGTCAATCAACGTACTTCCAACGATTTATTATTAACGAAGAAATTATTAGATAGATAGTAGATTTATAAAAAAATGTCATATATAAATATTCAACTATACATCGTATAATATATACCCTTCGTTTGTTTGTTTATATATATATATAAATATATATGTACATATATATATATATATATATATATATATATATTACACTAGTTAGAGAACATATATGTACACATTTAGCACATACTGTATATACAATGTATATTATACATCTTAATAAAGTATTATTATTTAGTATATAAATACATAGTATATAATGTTTATCTATATAACCAGACTAGATTAAATTCAATTCATTCAATTCTATATGGATCAAAGTGTATTGCCTATAGTATTTACCTATAAGAATATAAGATTGAATAGTGGATAATATATTATAATATAATATATTTTATATACACTCAGTATACAGTACACCTATATTATCTACAGTATTAACGATGGCTAATTAAGTATATAAACATAATATAAAGTTTATAAACTTGTACATACCAAGAACGTAGTTCATTTAATGAAGTATGTCAACTGTGCATTCACATAATACATTTAATAATCACTGAAATGAAATATGTTTACTGAACACTGTTCAGTGAACAGTGTTCACTGAACACTGTTCAGTGAACATTATTATGCTGTATACTAAAATAACTATGCCGTAAATTATATTTACTAAACTATGTTTAGTAAATTGAATTTACAGTATACTTATTTTCCAAATACATTAACTTTATATAAATATGAATGTTACTATATATTAATATGTTAAAATATTAAATATTAATACGTATATATTATTAATATATTAATATATTATTAATATTTTAATATGTTAAGGTGTTAATATGTTAATATGTTAAGGTATTAACATGTTAATATGTTAAGGTGTTAATATGTTAATATGTTAATATACTAATATATTAATATGTTAAAATATTAATACGTATATATTATTAATATGTTAATATGTTAAGGTGTTAATATGTTAATATGTTAATATGTTAATATGTTAAGGTGTTAACATGTTAATATGTTAAGGTATTAATATGTTAATATACTAATATATTAAGGCATTAATATGTTAAGGTATCAATATTACTATATTTGCAGTTTTTTAAACTTAAAACGGTGGCTTGAAGAGGACATCAATATTAATACATACATAAATATTATGTAATCATTAAGATAATATTGAATTTAATTATACGAAAATGGTTAAATATAGATATTTAATATAGATATTTATAGATCATATTTATGTATTCAAAAAATATTCCCTTTGATTAGAATATGTATTCAGTATCAATCAGTATTCAGTATCAAATTGATATATTTCTCTAATATTTTTGTTTGTATACATTTTATGTATTATATGTAAAGTGTAATTAATATATATTATATACATAGTATGTTACATAGGATACAATATTTTCATTTATACACTTCACGTATTATATATGAATTGTGTAATATAAATCTTATATTACATTATAAGGTAAGTGTTGCTTTTATTATTTCATATATAAATTATATATAAAAATATCATATACAATATAATAAAATGATATCAATTAATATTATTTTCATTCGAAAATTCATATATCTCGTTAAATATAACTTTAAATAACATAACTATTTAAATAGTTATAGAGTATACGCATATTCGTATTATATGTGTATATTAAATTATAATATTGTGAAACTATGGATTTTGTATTTTGTATTTTAATATTTATAAATTGAAAAATAAAAATATTATTAGTATTTTATTCTATCTATATTTAATTCTATTTGCATTAGTGAACACTCATTTTTAAGAATTATAAAAAAATATATTTATTTAATATATAAAGTATAGTAGATATTTAAGACTTTTAAGACATGCACAAAATGGTATTAGTGGTTTTAGATAAGTTGATTTAAAACATTTTATTGTTTTTCCATCATAGCTATTTTTATTCTTGCACAATTTTCTCTTATTTCAGTAACTTACCTAACCACTTTGCATTTTATTTACAACTTTTTCTCTCACTATCTATATAGTTTTTTATTCAGTCATTCCAATTTTATATGAATATGATTGTATTGATTTAGTTTTTTTTTTTTTTAAATCATTGACATACTTTTCCTGAGCTTTTTTGATATCATTTTAAATTTCTTTTGTTTTATTCGAGGTCTATTTTCTAACAACAAACTGTATGTGTATACAAATCATTATTTATATCAAAATCATCTATAAGTATTCCATCATTTTGAGTAACATTGCTATCATTATTAAATTTAATATTAACACTTATACTTTTATTTATTACTATATTAATACTGTCTTTTATTGTTATATTTTTACTATCATACATCATTACATTCATACATTACATTACATTCATTAATATCTATACAAGTATCCTTTATTTTAACCAATTGGTTTACTAAATTTAAATTAACATTCCATTCATACTCACCAGAATCATGTATTTCATTAACAGTATACTTTCATCTATAATATATACATTCTCACTCTCTTCTAATAATTCAACTGGAACTTTTGCATTTCTATTAAATAATAAATAAAATAGTGAAAACTTTGTTATTTTTTGTTTTTGAATTCAAATGGAAAATAATATTTTATCGTGGCATTCATTCCAATCATTCTTATTCTCATTCACACAAGTTTTATTTATTCTCAACACTATCTTACTATTCATTCTTCACATAGACCATTAATCTGATGGTGGTAAGCAGATGTAATTAATCTTCATACACCAAATTGTTTTAATAATGATTCATTTACCTGTAATACATATTAGTATTAGTAATAATTTAATTATTTAATAATGAAATAATAAATTATATTATATACATATATTATAATCCGAATATATTATGTATTAATTTAGTATTAGGAATAATTTAATAATGAAATAATAAATTATATTATATACATATATTATAAACCGAATATATTTTGTATTAATTTAACATAATTATAATTTGAAATACAATATAAATAATATTAACCTCACACTAAAATGCCATTCATTTTTTTATGATATTATATAAATCAAATCTATAGGCGAGTTAAAATAATATATATGATAGATAAAGATAAAATAATCCAATGCAAAAAAAAATAAATATTAAATAAATTTAAAAAAATATATATAGCATTGTAAAAAATGCATTTTAATTAAGCATTATAAAATCTTATAAAAAAAATCAATATAAAATCTATACATAGAATTTGAATATTATCTATATACTTATTAACAAATTATTTTCCTTAAATTTAATTTAATTTTATCGTGAGTACCGGTAGAAATATATTTCTAAAGCTCTGATTTAAAATTATCAAATATAACCATTTATAAAATCCCGATTTAAAATCCATAACATATTTATATAATTTATGTACTTATTATATCTACCTTGAAACACATTTCATGATTTTGGTTTTTAAGGGGATGTAATAATCCACTACAGTTAATATATATCTGTATATATTAATAATAAATATATGTTTTATTATTAAATTTGAAAAATTAATATATTGTATACAGTAATTTTTTCATTAATTATTTCCATTTTAGTTGTAGGAAGTGGTCCAATTAAATCAACTCCTGCAAACTCAAAAGGTTTTGACACAATTATAGGTTTCATAACTTCCAATTGATTTTCATACCAAAAAATTTTCACATATCTTTATAAACATCTTTATAAAATGATCACTATGTTATATATATATTTAAAATATATTATGTATAAATTATTTTTGTTTTTAATCATGCATATATGCATATCATATATATATGCATATCATATATATATGCATATCATATATTGTTGATTATGATATATCATAATCTAAAATATATACATAGTAAATATCTTAAAGTAAAATACATTCCTTTCCAATAATATCTTTCCGATATCTTGTTTATGGTATTTCCCCTACAATTATAACGAAAATAGAATAGTAGTAGTTTTTACAAATCCTCTTGATATACTATATAGCACTAACAATTAACAATTTATTATAAACAGCATATACCCATATATAAAATATCATAAAACTAACATTCCAGAATGGCCACCGGATTGACTGGAATGAAAAGTTTTAAGAATCTACAATATTTGTTTCTCATTTTCTAATAATTTAACATCATGACTTATCTTATTATAACATAAAATTGATGTATCATCTATACATTTATAAATGTTAATGAAATATATTGATTATACATATATATTTTAATATTTCAATAAAACCTTTAAGAAAATAGTGATTTTTAAGTTTTATTGTAAACATGCATTCGTAATTTTTCTGTTTTTTAAATTCATGTATTATTTGTCCGGCTCACTAATAATGTCTTTATTTTATCCTAAATGCATGTTTAAATTGTAGTTGCAATTATAATTATTACTTTGGCTAATAAGTTTAATCATAACAGTACTGTTATACTAAGTATATATCGTACATAATTTAAATTTTTTAAACTGCTAGTATATTTTTGTCTAAACTATATATAGTAATTTCTATATTATATACCACATTGACCACTATAGTGGGTGTTGTGACATATGGAATGCGTGGAATTATACGAGATACATATTGCTGTAGTTAAATTATTTAAGTAAAAATTAATACATATCGACGAGGCAAACATGATATTGCTGAGTATAAAACGACAAAAACATATAAAGCAATACAAAATGGCTAAATCATCTAAATAAATATAAAACATATATGTAGTTATATACTATATATATGTACTTATTAACTATTAGAATTTAAATAATCATAAATTAATCGGATATCAAAAATATAAATATGTTTTATATTTTAATAGCTAAAACTTTATTTTACAAAATGTAATAATAGTATATATTATATACTACATACTATATACTATTATTAGATGATATATATAGTTAGTAACTATTAGTTACTAATAACCAATACATTTAATATATATATCCAAATCACACATTAATTAAAGAAAGTTTTTTTAAACTTTAAAAATATACTTGAATAATTTTTTTCTGTTCATTTATACTAATTTGGTTAGATTTATTTGCAAGCTCATGAATTTGTATTAATTTATATTATAAAAGAAAATAAAATATATTCACTTCTGAAATTTATTGCATTCTAATATTCTGAATAATTTTTTATTATTTATAATTAATAATTTTGATAATATATATATAATAATTTTAATTAATATATATATAATATTGATATTTTAAATATTTATTAATAATTAATTTCTTTTTATAATAATTAATATATTTGATGAAAGAATATTTCATTTGTAATAATTATTATAAATATTTAAATATTTATATTGTTTTTTTTTGGTTTAAATATACAATCAGATATTTTTAATAGAAACTATCCTGATATTAATATAAATTATTAGTATTATATCTATGAGAAGGATATTGATTATTGCAAGTTTAAAATAATTAGTTAATATTAAAATAGTTTTCATATAAAATGTTTGACTTATAGATGACATTTATATCATATATATCATATATATATATATATATATATATATATATATATATATATATTGTTATATCATATACACATTTAAACGCACATATATTTTTATATTTATTAAATAGAAATCATTTCAAATGCATTAATTTCTATAATAATATAAAAGATATCCTTTGTTTTGTGAATTAGACACTTAAAATAGTCATTTGTCCTTTGAGGATGTCATATTCAAATATTCCTTTATTTACACCAACATCAGTATTGTATACTCCATAATTTTAAAATAAGCTAAACCGCTAATCTATGTTATTGATTCCACCAAACCACTGCAATATTTAATTACATATTCAAACCCATATATTTCTAATAGATTTAACAAACTGTTGTTAAAACACGTCCCCCGAACCTAAAACCTTCTTCCCCAATAATTTACACCTAATGAGTATAGCTATTAATTTGCCCTATCTGTTTCTTATAATATTGGAATTTTTCCCTAGCAGACTCAACTGCCCAAAAACCGCCTCTCCCCTTTAAGGTTTACCCAGTGGGTAAACCTACTAATTAACCCTTTCTTTACAAGTTTGGAGGTTGGCTATAAGCCTATTCCGAGCATGTTCAATAAAGATTGTCCAGTTGATTTCGAATCTTTGACCTCTTCAATAACTATTTCATCAATGTCAACCTTTTTCTCGTTCTTTTTACGTTCTATAAATGTCATTAGCGAAGTCAATATTATAATTTGAGACTTATTTGCGCAGATACAATTTTTTAGAAAATTCCTGAATTTTCCTCTTGTCATAGATTCGGCTTTTTGCTTTAATAGTACCATTGTACCAACATTTTGTGACATGAGTTTCTTTTCCATCACCTTACCGATTCCTAAAATTTAAAATATAAATAATTCATACATCAATCATTCTATCATAATATCTATTCATCCATCCAGCTAACCACCCTCTCGCTCATACACGTACCCATTCACATAACCGTCCAATCAACTATCCACCCTCTGATTCTAAATGTAATTATTTAAGATATAACCTTTAATTTTCTCGAAACCAGTCTTTTTATTTGTATTGCGCGAATTTGTTCTTTTCCTTTTTATCATCCTTTTTAAACAATTCCTGGTTACAGATTTTGTGCACGTCTCTCTTCTTAGATTATTAGTACACTTGGTTTTCTTTGAATTGCTCTTGGATGTTGATCTTTTATTTTTTTTTAGTGGGGATTTTGTACCCTTAGCAATCTTAGTTGTCTTCTTCTTGTTGTCTTTCGATGAAGAATTCTTACACGATTGTTTAGTCTTCATATTTATTATTAAACTTAAAGTAAACTAGCTGTTGGTGTAATGAAGTTTAACGTATAATTAAAAATAATAATTTTTATTTGAGATTTAATTACAAACAAATTTTTAATTAAAAATTTTTATTATTTAATTAAAAAATAACTTTAAATTAAATTATTAATTTGCAAGTAAAAAGTTTGATAAATAGTAATAATTGTGATTTATTAAATTTATGAATAACCCACTATTATATTACCATAATCGAAATTGATATAATACCTAGTACATTCAAACACATATTGCAATACTAAGCAAATCGTATTATACCATCATTGTAATTAATATGTAATTGTTCATTAATTGTACTAGTATAATGATATATATAAATAACATGGATATATATATATATATAGATTTATATATATATATATATATATATATATATAATATATATATATATATATATATATATATATATATATATATACACGCATACTTTAAAACGTAATTAATATAAATATTAAAAATAAATAATTATACATTGCACCTAATTATATTATTTACTGATTAGACTCTAATAATAATAATGAATAACTTATTTATGATACATATACATTATACTTATAATATTATAGAATATTAAGATTACGGTAATATTGAATATTATATTATATATATCTATTCAACCTTATTTAAGTTCCCGATACCTAGAAAATAAAGCATAATTTCTTACAGTTTATCTTTTCAAAATGAGAAATTCCTATAATATTAATGAAATATATATGTTATGACATATCTATGTTCCATAAATAAAATGTATTTTATGATCTATGTTATTTACTTATCAATACATTTATTATATTATTTTTTAAATTGTCCTTCATCATATTTATATAGTATATTCTCAATTTCAAATAATATAAATTAGTTTTTTTTATAAATCAACTATGCCTATCCCTCTACCTAAAATGGAAGAAGGATATTGTGCTTTCATTGGAGCTGTAGCAGTAGGATTAACCCAATGGGCTGCTAAAAAACCTGTCAATTCAGGTATTCATAATAAAATATTTAGTAAATATAATTATAAAATAAGTTTTAATAATATCATATTAAATAGCATATGTAAGCCAATTTAATTAACATTTTATATAAATTACTCAGGACATAAATGATATATTATTATAATTAATATATATAATATTAACTTATATCAGGATAAACATATATTATGTTAATTGCATATATAATATATAGGATCAAGTCCGTTATACGGCAAGATAAAATTATACAGATTTTTCAAGTCCACTTCCAATCTAATTTATTGAAATAAACCACAACTATTTTATGAATATAGTGAATACATACGGCGTATATATCGTATGTCATACACTCATTTAATTCTAGCATCTAATTATATTAAATTATTCGCATATACAATTTAACTGCCGCATGTTACTTTATAGGCATTTTATATTGAGTATAATATATATATATATATATATATATATAACATATACATATATAGTCAAAGCACTTTGTTATATTGATATGCATATTTATTTAAGTTATATATGTTATATATTACTTATATATAAAACTATACATTATATTATAACATAACTATCACGTATATTCCAAAATTTTCCAATTATTTCAGAAAAGCAATTGTAAATATAATATTATAAATGTAATTATGTTATTTATTTAATTTGATAATATTAATTTCATTTTGTTTATATTCTTTAGAAGTAATATTGCATACAATTCATTATAATTATATAAGCTGGTCAGTTTGCACTGCACATTAATTGCTTCACAATATTACATCATTAAATAATATGAATCACTTGGAATGACTTACTCAATATATAGAAGTACTGTTGTAATGCTATATATTATATCTATAATATCTCTGAAGATATATATATATATATATATATATTATGTATATTATATATATAATATATACACAATGTATATATTATGTATACCATATATATATTATATAATGTATAATATATACATAATGTATATATAATAAATTATTTACAATAATACATTATTATATATATCCTTAATATTTTATTCTCTGTAATTTACAAGTTCAACCACTAATTATCATAATGAATCACAGTGTTATTAATAGACATTAGATATAATAAATGTCATTATTTTAGTTTCAATACGCTTATTTAGAATTTTTATTGAACGCAAATCCCATATAATTTGGACTCTGTTGTGCGAACGTGAATCTAATATATATATATATATTATAATAGTTTTAATGTGATTTAAATCACAAGTGTGTATTCTAAGGTAATCATCATAGTGATTTCGCCAATATTATGTAAGCTGACTAAGTCATATTAATATGATATACAATGTGATGTTACTTTATATTATAATGATATCATATATAACATACTATGTTATTTGTTAGAATAATAAAATATTACCTATTGTCTGATATTTGATTCAGTAAACTTCAACATGTACGGAAAACATACATTATAAACATAAAAGCATATTAATGTTAAAATCATCTAATACTTTTTATAATATGTAAAATATACTAATATATAATTATATTATGAATACTAATATATTATATATCCTTTATACTGATTAATATATATTATATATATTGTGTATCATATATCAACAATATGATATAATAATACATTGTATATATAGTGTACATTATATCTTACATTGTATAGAATCTGCAAACTTACATGTGGCATAGATGCAAATTTAATATTTAGTAAATATTATTTCATATTTCGCTAATCCTCAAACCTACAAGAAATATTTATACTAAAATAATAAATTGCATATCTTTACATATATTTTACTTTGAATTATACGATGGGCTATATTGTATACTATCATAGTAATAAGAATAGAAATATTTTAGTTTTATTAATAGAGTAATTGACGTTACTGATTTTTAACCCAAATCAGATTGTATATATTATCCAGTGTATATTACATTACTAGTTTTATTTAATTAAAAGGTAGTATACGTGGGGAAATTTTAGAAAATTTAATTCTTTTTATTATATAAAATAATAATTTAGTTAATTTTCTATTAAGAGGAGTTCACACCTATGCGATTTTTTCGGAAGAGGAATGTTAAAATGTTATATTTTATTCACGATATTTTTATTCTTATCTAAATATTTAAGTTTACATTGTATAGTTTATAATTTACGTTTAAAATATATAATTTGGATAAATTAAAACAAGAAATTAATAATAAATGTAACAATTTTAATAATAATAAAACGGAAGAGGAATGTTAAAATGTTATATTTTATTCACGATATTTTTATTCTTATCTAAATATTTAAGTTTACATTGTATAGTTTATAATTTACGTTTAAAATATATAATTTGGATAAATTAAAACAAGAAATTAATAATAAATGCATGGAAATAATAAAAGAAATAATTAAATATATGTTTATAATCATATATATTTATTGTTTATAATTATTTAATTTTTAAAATAATTTTCTAAATGTATTTACTGAATTTAATAACAGATTACATCCATATTTACCTTATGAGTATATAATTTACAATGTACATATTAGATTTGAGAACAATCAACAATTAAAATTTAATTCTTTATATCATATTATATTATTGACATTTTAAAAATGATTTACCAATATTATCATAGTACTATTATCTAGTGCAATGTGTGCTAATTATACAATTATATAGAGTAACTAGTAAACACAATTAGCTATCTAATGCATATGTAAATAACATATGTCATTATACATTTCAATAATAAGTCATCGATTTTCATTGTGCAATTCTTGACCCTGTCAGCCCTATTCCTGATTTTGAATGTGTTACTAGTTAATCAGAAACTCCAGTGAGGTTTACATTAGTATCTAATTAATTATATTATTTCTATCAATATTAAGTATATTAATTGTAAGATAAATATAACTGAATTAATTGATATGTTAAAACATATTATTTTACTATTTCTAAAAAGTTAATTAATATTAATTGTTGTTGCAGGTATAAATCTTTTTTTGAAGAAGAAATAAATGCGAACAATAGTAACAATAGTAAACGTGTAGCGAAGGCGAAAAAAAAATTCTTTAGGTAAAATAATGGACTCGGTTACAAATCTCGACAAAGAGGTTGCAGATCAAGAATATGCATTAATTATTTGTTTAAGTTTGCCAATAGAATGTAAAGATTATACTACCGAAAAGAAAAATCAAATTATTAAAATATTGTTTGATAAAATTATGAAAGAATAAAATATAGATATTAATTTAAAACATTTATTTATTTAAATATAATTAATGTCTCTTCGATAGGTAATGGTGATAATAATATCAATATTAATGGCGATATTTTTCTGATATCATTTAAAATATATCTTGATCAATTCTTAAATAATTTGAATAGGCCATCACATCTTCTATTGGCAATTCTTTAATTAGATTATATTCCACTATATTTTCACACCTTGCCATCTATTCTCTGCATAATGAATAATTGCATTAAATATTGTTCTTATTATTTATATATAAAATATTTCTATTATCTTAATATTATAATACTACATTTGTGATATATAAAGTTATTGCATTTAAATTGTTTAAATGTTATATTATTTGTATAACTTAATTAATAATGTATATATATATATATATATATATATATATAGTAATTAGGATAAATATTGATATTATATTATTAGTAATAAATATTAAAATATAATAATGTATTACGTTAAATAAAATTATAATTATATTTAATATAATTAATATTATATATCAAATTATTTTATTTATATTAATCATTGATTGAATATATTAATTACCTTATCCAAACTTTACTTTCATTGTTTTCATTCACTTCATAAGCAGCTAATGCTAAATATTCCTTTTAATTAAAAATTTAAAAATTATTTATAACTATAATTATTATTTTCTTGGGTAATGTTAGTGTAGGTTCAATGGTTCAAATAATAATTGGAATTGAGATTAAAAATCGTGTGTTCGAAAATCGTATATGTGTGAAGGTAAGTTTTTCATATTTTTGTAGGTTAAAATAAAAATTGGACTTCTCTCAGATTTTATCATAAAATCGCGTAGGTGTGAACGCCCTTCATATGTTAAAATTTCAGGTTTTAATATATTGAATAAAAACATTCAAGTAACATTTTTTAGTCTATTCTCAGAAAATATTATTGATTATTTATGTAAATTTCAGTAATTTTTGAATAAATTCAATTAAACTTTATATTTTGTTAACTTATAGTTTAACTATTTTTATAATATTAACACAAAATTAAAGTTTAAAATTAATTGTTTATATTTATATTAAAAGATCAAGGTGTATGTTTATTTTTCCTGTTATTGCATTGTGTATAAAGGTAGAAGCCAGTAAGAGGGATGTAAAAAGATCATATCATTTTAAATAAACTTTAAATGTAATTTTCTCAGTATTTTGAATTTCAAGACTATAAATACCATATCTTTTTAGTTTAAAGTTCGATTTCGATAATATTTTACAAAATGTTTATTATAGTTATACCTAAAATAATTGTGTTCAACTTTTTAGAATTGTTTTTAAAATATTTTATAACACATTTATTTATTAAATTGAAAATTTGTTGAAAAACATATTTAAATTTTTTGTTCACAAATATTTTTGGCCATTTTGCAAAATGTTGAACACAATATTTGTAGATTTGGGTTTCCTTATTACATTGCAATTAATTTCGTAGAAATCCCATACATATTCAATGAGATAACTGTAGTAGCGTAAGAGTAAAATCCCTATTCTTTTACATTGTATCAATTCTATCCACAGATAGCCTTAATGAAATATATATAAATTAATAATTATATTCAGTAATGGTCATCGTATATTGAACTATACAAACACAATTATTCGAACCCACCAAATAAACTATTTACCATCAGACCAATACTGAATACCAGACCAATAACCAATACTTATCGCAGATCAATACTGAATTTATTATAACCTATCTACTAATTTAAATTCTAATCAATATTTATGAAAAGATATTAAGAACTATCTAGAAATATTATCAAATCCATTAATTAATATAGATTTTGAATGATGCTGATTCGTATGAATATATATTTAAAATAAAATTATTTAATGATATTTATGTTCTGTTTATCAACATTTTTATCACATTATATAAATATAATATTAAAACAATATATTGTCATTTATTTTGACCAAATTCATAAATCACAAGTATTCAAATAACTTCATATTAATAAATATAATACTATATATTTGTTATTTATTAAACATACTCAAATAATTTATTCTTCTAGTATGTATATTATATAACCTGGATTTATTCAATTGAAATATATTAATGACAATGAGCAGCATATCCGAAATACGCAATTGGGATAGCAGCAGGATTTGGAGTTGGTCACATCATCAATAAGTTTAAAGTGCAGAGGATTGCCGAACGTGAGGCTTACATATTTGATTACGTGAACAAACACCCAGAGGATTTCCCAGAAATAACGAGTTTGTAATAACCTTTTACTATTAATTCAATACATTCTTTTAATACTCGGATTTAGAATCTCATTAAATATTGCAGATGATTAAACATTGTATGTGGTTAACTAATTTATTTTAATGAATTGCATTTAACGTTGACACATATACAGATCCAGATTATAAAAAACCGAAATATGGAAATATAATGCAAACCTGGTCACCAATTCGTGGAGCCAATTAATTAATATTGTATTAAGAATAATAACCATATGATAGTCTTGGTTTTTATTTTAAAAAAATGAGGATTATTAATAAATGAAACATGTATTATACAATGTTATCATTATAAGTATTTCATACATATAAAATAAAACATATATATTAACACTCTATTTACGATAAAATATTAAATATTTTTTTATAAAAGCTTATTTGCGTTTGAGATTAAATGATTGCTTGTATCTTTAAATTGTAGTTCCCTTGTATCCTTACCGGGTGAAATGCATTTCTCATTAGGTACACCTGGAGTACAATTCAAGTTATTAGATAAGTTAATTTGATGGCGATTACAGTATTCATATGGCGATTATCAACATCTAAAATTTCTATTCATTATTGAATAAATATTATGAAATTAAATATTAATAATTGAAATAATAACCCGATAGGGATCAAGTTTCCATACGTCTTTCATTTAAAATAATTCCAGATTTAAAAAGATTTCTTTAGCCTATTTCGGCGATTCTAGTAGAAAATTCATGTCATCGTCTTCCAATATAAAATTTACAAATTCATCAGTAATCAACGGGAATTCATCTCTAAATAAACACTGATCCAATATGTCATTTTCTACATGCTCTACACTTGTTGACTCTATATCAATTCCTTTTTTCACTTTGGACACCATAGTTTGGTCAACAACATCCTGTTCACTCAACTTCACCTTGGTTTGATTATCATTACAGATTTTATTAATATTTTTTAAGTTTAAATCCATATCATTTTTTGAAATGTTGGTAATTTTCTCAATGTCGACATCCCTGAGAAAATCTTCTATCTCTGCCTGCTGCCACTTGTCTTTAGTTACATCTTTATCAATTGGGCAACTATGGTACTTCGCATCAAAATTATCCACCTGTCCAACCTTCACTTTCACCTCTTCCACCTCATACTTCGTCAACACGTCTAGCCGAGCAGTTTCAATCACCACCTGTTCCACTATCGCAGAACTAATATTGCAATCTGTGACATCTTCGCCAATAGCCACCTGTTGGTAGGCTGGAGTAATCGGAACCTCGGAAGTATCTATAAAAATGATGAAACTAGATCACAAGCTAAAGTATATTTACATTGATATACATTCATATAATATCATTGCAAATTAATATCGATAATGTAATGTAACGTAATAATGTAAATGTAATAACCAGAATTATTTTATAGGCATGCGATTGCGATCATTAATAAGAATGCTCAGAATCTAATACGAGAAAGGACTCATCGTGTATAGCGATGGTAAACAATAATAATCTAGGATTTGCAACCTGAATAGTCGAGAATGCAGATGTCGATTTCGTTGCCGGAGGGCACTCGAGGCACGTTGATTGCCTGCATCGCTCTGCAGAGCAAATCGTTGCGATTGCTGGATATAGGAATATCGTGCTCCACTATCGAAGTCTTGGGCAATAGCGGCTTAAGTGCTCTGGAACTCATGTACGCAGCACTCGAGATATTCATTTGCTGCGAATGATATGCATATAAATCAATGCTTCATTGTGGACCAAAGTTCAATAATGATTATTTAATATAAAAGTGTTATACATAGAATTTAAATAAATTTTCTCAATAATATATTATATACATAATTTTTACTCAACTTTAGTTAAATGATTCTCTAATTAATATCTCTAATCAATGACATTAAGTATTTATATTTTATTTAGTCTAATATATATTTCAAGTTAATATAATATTTTAATTTGTTAATGTTTTTAAATATGCTGGTGTTATTTTTGCACAATTTAATTTCTATTAGTTTAAATATCTATTTATAAAGAAATCCTATGATTTCAATATTTGGATGATATGCCTTCATTCACTGTAACAAAATTACTGACTGGTATATTGTTTATCACGTCATTCTCCTTATCCGATGAGTGACTAATTTTCTTGTGTTTGTAAAGTTCGTCTCTTTTACAGGTTACAAATTTGCATAACCTACAACTATTCGACAAGCGAATATTATTGTTGATATCTTGTTTATTTTAAGAATTAATAAATTACGTATACATTTATGATTTCAACATATTATAAATTACATGTGTATATTCCGATAGTGAAAAGTACTGTAGGCTTATGATTGGATAAAATACCAACTGATAGTATGATTTCGAACAGTCAGTCTCATTGTGTTTCAATAGATTTCGCGAGCAGTTGAAAAATCGGTAGCAAATCTAATTGATGGAATTTGTATGTGTATAGTTTTTATTTAAAATAATTATATAACAATCATTTTTAATAAATTAATTTAGATTTTCTCGTGAATCCATTTTTTCAAAATGCTTCTCTAGAATTTACTCACCTTGCACAAGAAATGCTTTTTATTGTGGATCAGAAAGTGTTTTTCATGGAGTACCTTTGTCTTCGATACAACTTTGCAATCGGAGTAGACGCACTTGTACTTCTCTGCTGGGAACGATTAAAGTACTATTCTAAATACTTATAAGATAAAATACTTAATACTTTAATTAATTGTTAGTTAAAATAGTCATTAGTATATTATTTATTCTCAACCTGATAGAATATTTGTAAAATAAATTATTCTTAAGAAAAATTATTTAAAAAATTAATTACACCCAAGATAAGTTACTCCCAGGATAAAGTATTATAAGTTAGAGTATATGAAAATTGATTCGTAAAATTAAGAACTCATACTGTGCAGTGTGCATACTGGGCGGCCTAACCCGAATGCATTTTCTTATGGAAGGCAATAACTTCGCGGTGCGACGATTTGAAAGGACATTTGTTGCATTCGTATTCCTAAGTTGTGATAAGAAACTACGTTGGTATCATTACACCGTAGATTAAATTACGTAATCAATTAAATTACGTATCTAAATTCTATACTTATTAGGATATTCTCAATACTTTTAATATTTGTAATTCACTGCTGAATATTTATTTTGAATGGGTTCATTAAACTTGTTAGCAATAACATTCCTAGATTTGTTTACAGAATTTTGCAATACCTTAACCATGAAGTCCTTGGTAATGTTATAAGATAAATATAGAACATTAAATTTCGCATCATTTATTAGAATTATTTATACTTTTCAATATTTCCTTCATATTAAACTATTGATATGGCAAATTGTAAAACAGTCTATATACATTATATACGATATAAAAAACTATCCAAGTCATTATTACTATAATTACATATTTATAAATTATTTGTTTACAATATATCTTTTACACTGCAGCGTTCTCATGATTATATACTCGCGATTAGTAATGTACAATATATCTATAACAAAATAAAATATTATTATTGTTAATATATAAATAATTGTTATCGAAAACTAGTAAAATCGTCGTAAGATATATAATATTTATGTATATATATTTATATATTTGATATATTCAACGCGACTAGTATAGGAGTAAACCCTTATGCATGCTAAAGTATCATGCATGTAATAATATGTCCTACATATGGTAAGGTTTACTAGATGACCTAGGTTTCCTAGGTAATTTAAGTGTCCCAGATAAGTTAATATATCCTAAATACGTCGGTGTGTATACGATACTCTGAGATGTCCTAGATATATTGACCTATTAAAATTGCAGGTTAATGAATATACTCGACTAGTAATAAATGTAACTATTGTAACTAGATAACCTTGCTCTCTTTGTGTATGCGAGTCTGGTGAATTTTCAAAGATTTCAATCCCTTGTAGACTTTACCGCAGTCGTAACAAATCAATAACTTGTCGTGATGCATCAGCAAGTGCCTGCCCAAGTCTGATCTGTAGTCGATGTAGGCATGAGTGTTAATGGAGGTATTAGAGTGTTAGAAGTTAGAAGTGTTAGAGTTAACGCGTAGGTGTGTGATTACGAGAATATGTAATTTATGTAGAATATGTAGAATTTAATAATTTAGGAAATTAGATGGAATATGTATTGAGTCATTAATTGGAAGGTTGTGTTGTTTATAATTAAATATTTTATTTAATTGTAAATTGATTAGCAACCTATATCACGAGTATGTGGAGCATATTGAAACAAAGAACTATTATGATAATCATGTATTGTATACACTGTAGGACTAGAAAGTCGGGTAGTATTGTGTTATGTATTATTGTGTATTTAATGTGCGGATGACTGAATGTGTGGGCATGGGTGAGTGAATAAATCATTTGCGGTAGTTTATATATATATATATATATATATATATACATATGTGTATGTGATAGTGTAGGGGTGATATGAGTGTGTGTGTGGATATATTATGTATGTGAGGTCTATATGACTGTATGGGTTCTATTTGATTTTGTGTGTTCAATAAATGTATATGGATTACAGTTATCATAACCTATATCGGGTCTTCATATTGCATTTCAAACAAAGATAAGGTTTAAAATTCTTAAGATGATCTGCTTCATGGGTAGTCAACTCTACCTGACTAGTCATCCTGTAATAATAGACAAAATACAATCAATATTTTATAGTTAATATTTTGAAAATTATATAATTACATATTTAATACTATTTTACTGGATTGTGAAATATATATTTACGACAATTTGTATTAATGTTTTGAAGTTAATTATTTTTAAATGTATTAAATAACTTAGATAATCAATAACTATGTGCATAACTATATATTTCTCTATAGTAATGAATATAAATGTAAACAAGGAATTCACTTTGAAAATATGGGTCCATGTTTATTAATATATTTCAAGGTTGGAATTCTGTAAACTTAAAGATGCGATGAAAGAAATACGATACCAACTGTAACAAGCAATATTGGCAAATCAGGAGTTCCGCACAATGTTCCTTCACATGTGCTGTATACGTAGTAATCTACGGATCAAATCATTGTTGTTAGTCATAGTTAATCTTTCAACATAACGATAATTCTGATTTTGGTTAATTTAGTTGAAATCAGGTAACCTTTGCATTATCTAATAATATTAAATCATATTATTATTCTATAGATTATTATAATAATAATTATTATAATAATACCAATAAATGTTAGTATTAAATATATTATTTATATATACTATAATAGTTAGTATAGTAGTAGAAAATTAACTTTGGAAGTGTTTACTTGGAGACATTATGATCAATTTAGTCAAACCTGATTGAAGGTCATCAAGCATCCAACCACAGTGCAAATCATCTTATACTGAATATCAAGCGTATCGTTAAATCATTATTTATTGCAACCGTATGTTGCATTGTGATGTCTACTAGATAACAATCCATATACAATTTGTGAATATTTTATATTTTGTGTGGTATCTGGTGTTATTATTATTAATCAAATACAAGATCCTAATAAATTAACTAGTCGATTGAATATACATAAAGAGAAAGTAGATATTATATAATTAAATTAAATTATATCTAAAGAGATCCAAGACTACTTGGAATATAGAATATATATAATTAAATAATTAATATTATTTTATTTCATTGTATAATCTGAATACTTATTAAACTCATGATTATGAAATATGCATTATTAAATTTAAATTATAATGATAACTATTAAATAATTTTCGTTTATTTATTTGAAAAAAAATAATAGTAAAAATACTGAAAATTATATTAAAATAAATTTAATTTGTTATCATAATCTATCTAAATTAATACATATTAGTTATGTAGTCGTGGAATTATACGTAAAATTATATATATAAGGATCAATAATTATTATTTTCTATTATTAAGAGGTGTTATAATAAAATAGAAAGCCCATATGTTAGATAGTTTTAACCTATAATTTAATTAAGATTAATTACCTGAGGATTCTTTCTTCTCTTTTTTGTTTTTTTAGGTTTCAATACACATTCTGTAAAATTCAAAATATTCTATATTGTAAAATATATTATAATTAATAAATACATAATCCATAACATATTAGATGTAGAATAATTTTATAATATGAATTTTAGTTACATTATATATTGATAATTCTTAATAACTCGTCGTCTAACTCTTATTCTCTTTATCAAGATCGAATTCTAGTCGCAAAGCTAAGTGACCTTCCTCGTCCTTCTCATGCTGCTTTCTTTGTCCGCAGAATGCCGCCAAATCTTCGAAGCCGAAGAGTTTGGCAAACTCTCCGATATCTTCGGCGCATTCGTCTCGGAATCGCAGCCGACCAATATACGCGAAATCTACGATGCCGTCCAGGCACTCCTTGTAGTAGGGACCTGGAGTGCAGTGAGCTTTAGTACCTTCCAACATCGATATCGCCAAAACGCTGTGAGTGCCCGCGGACGGTTCATTCGGCGACGCCTTCCGCACGGCTGCCGCTAGAATCTCGTTGCATGCGCTGAGCACCTCCGAGTGGGCATAAACCACTGCTGCGCTGGCCACTTTCACTACCAGGTCGCAGGTTATCGGTGACAGGTGGCGCTGGCGGTTCAACACAGTGCTCGAGCTAGATTCCTTCCAATCATTACGTTGGTACTCGTACATGGACATCTTATAAAGATCGCCTGTCTAAAAAATAAGGTTACATAAATTATTACAACTTTTTATATTTGCTATACGTTTTAATTAATTCATATACTTAAATAATTATGTATAACTATTCAAATATACGGATTTGTGTTTTAAATTATACTTTATTTTAACTATAGTTATCAACTTCGTTATATTATTGAATCTAAAGTAATAATATATTATTATAAAGTATTGATGACATTTACTCCTACTAATATATTATATCCTAGCTATATATATTATAATATTAGATAAGTATAATAATATACTAATTAATACATATTTTATATTTATTACAAATAATATTAATTAACAAAGCCTATAAATTATATTTATATATACAGTAATGTAGTTTTCAATAAAATAAATTATTAATATTTAATAATATTATTATTAATAAGTATTCTTACTTATTATTACGAAATTTAAATTGTACTATTTTTTTTCTTTCGTTTTAATATCTAAATTATTTTCTAAAAAATAATTCATTCGATATTTATAATTATAAATATATATTAAAAATTAGAATAGAAATTTGTTTTTATAGTAAAAATAGTCATATATATAGTTACAAATATTAGTTATAAAAGTAATATAATGTATACAGTATTATTCAAGATTATCTTAAATGTAAGTTTGGTTATTTTACAGTGAATAACATATATAAATAATATAAAATCATATAATAAATTAATGTTACAATAATGTATTACTTTATAAATTATTGTAACAATTAATACAATAATTATTAATAATTATTATAAATTATTGATGACAATTACTCCTACTAATATATTATATCCTAGCTATATATATTAATATTCCAAATATATACATTATTTGTAATTCTATGTTTCAAAATACGTAGTAAAATAGTTTAATATTTTAATAAAATTGTAATAAAATTGTAATGGTTTTTTCAAATTATTTAAATAGTTTTTAACAGATATAAATTATTTTTTGATATTATTATAATACATATATAGATTTATCATTTTTGAAAGTAATTAATAGTAATTAATAAGTAATTAATACACTAAAATATATTATTTAAATAGTAATTGGTTAATTATTTAATTACTATAGTATTACTATTTTACTAGTAGAAAAGTATATATACAATATGTTTTTATTTATAGATAAGTTATAATATAGTAATACAATAATTATAAATCTAAGATATATCAAATATAATAAAATTACGAAAAACATAAAAAATAAACATATAACGATCATATATTATCAAGTATATTATCAAGTATTCGTATTTAATTTTCAATGTGCTTATGCATAACAACCTATATATGTAAATACCTATATATTTATATTATAATATAACATGTACTAACTATTTAATAATTTACGAGTTAGTTATAACTGAAAAAAAATGAAAAACATCGGGGACATGATACAATTCCTACAGGATACAAATATTAATGTTATTTAAATGACCAATCAGAATTCAATATGAATTTCTTAGATTATCAACCTTGGATAACCATTCTTGGATTATCAAGATTCAACATAAATAAATATAGATATTAAAATTATAGAATATAAATATTTGTCTCTAATTATCCTTTCATAATTATCCTTTCATCTAATTATACTTATATATTATATTATTATATATTATCATGATATATACCAAGCATACTAAATTATGGGTATATAATAAGCTATATTATAAAGTATCATATGTCTAGTTTATATAATATAATATATTATACATATAATTAAAAAATATAAATATTGAACTAATCATTAGATTTTTTATATTTACATAAAAATAAACATTTGGTAATGTACGGATTTATATATTAGCAGATGTTATTATGTTATACTAACTTACCGTTAATATTAATTATGTTTGGTTATATATATATAAATATATATATATATATATATATATATATATATCAATTATTATATATTATATTATAATTATTAGTAATAGTAATAATTAAACACATTGTGAATTCAATTATAATAACCCTGTAATTACAACGTATACATTAGTTTGGGTTATTTAAATTAATTTAAATGTAATTGTTGGGAATTATGATTTGTTGAGCGTTTCCACATATGTTTATTAAGTAGTTTTAGTGAAGTATTTTAATTTATTATCCCAATATCATAATAATAACAACATCTTCGAAAATAAGTAAATATCAATAATGTAATATGTTGATCTCGGTATATAGACTTGCCTCCTGGTCTCAATAGTACGTTATATTATCTAGATCTATTATGACGTAACTATAGTTATAACTAAGTTTTGTCACGATTGTTATCTACATGTATATCAAAAACAGAATACCGTATTTATAAATTAATATTACTTCCAATATTATATAATAATATGAAATCGTATTGCACACATATACGCTCTTTATATGTACAATGTATAGTGTAATTAATTAATGTTATTTTATCTCTAATTAAATCTAAAATTACTACCGTATGTGCTGTTATTAACATAATGTTTTTCACCGTTGGTATAGTAAGCTAATATATGCAGTCTGGATTATAGTTTTATGAATACATATCGAATACATATAACTTCTTATTGAATAGTATATATATATATATATATATATATATATATATATATATATATATATATATATATATATGCAAATGATACTATATGAACTAAAATGTCCTTTTTTATTTACTAATCTTGTTTTCATTATATAAAAATATAAGTTCTTGTCGGCTACTAATGGTATTAGCGTAAGTATATTTTAAAATAATTATATTTATTTGGAATAGAGAATTTTTCTCTATATATATTATTGACGGAATAACTTTATTTTGACACATTTTAAATTCATGATTTACAATGTCGATTTAGCAATAATATAAAAATAACAACATTAATATCTAATCTATAAATAGAGCTGAGTATATTATATATAAAGGAGTATATTATATATATGAGTATATTCTAATAAAATATGTATATAATACTTTTGCTACTTTTGAGGCATTGTAATCACTTCAATGAGTCTCAATCAGGGTTATCTAAAATATATACCTTATTGATTTGAAAATTATATTATAGACATACTATTTATTTTACAGAAGATGCAAGTGCTATTAATCAAAGAATGTATTAATTTTAATCTATGTATCCTAACATACTCCGCCTTCTATTATGATATACATCATGCTTATGAAATATCTTTAACTCGACCATATATTAAGGTAGCCTACGATTGCACGACTATACTATATTATACTTCAACTATTAGCTAATAGACTACATATTCACTATTCTTTCCTGTAATTATATATCGTTTGGAGCTCTGTCCCACCTACTCTTGTAGCTATAAAGAATCTAGAAAAATTCATGAAAGATCTCAAAACATATATTTATAATTAATTATATTAAAAATATTTATTAACTTCATATTTAATGTATTAAATTTATTGAATAAAATGTTTGATAGTGACAATCAAATATCTATGATACATTTATTATTTGTACAGTTCTTTGCATTTTTTAATTTGAATTTGATATTAAGATCAATAATATCCGGAAAATAAATAATCCTATTTTTATTTCCAGACTATTAAAATTAAATTTTATCATAAAATAGTAGTGTTATAAAATAAATAATAAAATCATGCCACCCATAGTTGATAAAGAGATGTACAAATGTCGTATTCAAAAAGTATATTCTACTTGGAAGGTAAATTATTAATTATTATAATTAATATTAATTAATTTAATTTTTATTAAAAATTAATTAAAAAAATATAATAATATATAAACATAAATTTTCATTATTACTATTTTATATTTTTTATAAAATATATAAATGATTAAATAGCTTTGGAATAACGCATGGAAGACCCGGTACAAATTCGTAAAATTAGCCACGCCCTTAAATTACTGAATATAATTGCTTGATTTTTATGCTCGATTTTAATATGAATCATAATATTTGATTAAATTATTTAATATTTTTGTTTTTTTATATGTAATTATTTTATGCAATTATTATATATTACTAAGTAAATATTTGTATGATTGAATATATATGATATGTGAGTTCACCACAATTATAGAAGCCTACCAAATCGAATATCCGATTATATGATATGATATTACTTCATATTATAATATATGATACATATATCATATATGTATCATATACTATAATATCATATTATATATAGTCTGATATCGGATCTGGTCGGCTTCTATACTTGTAGTGAATTCACGTATTTCATATACTCAATTATACAAATAATATTCACATATATAAAAAATATTAAATTTAATATCAATAGAAAAACAAAAAATATATATTAAATTATTGAATAAATATTGTGATTCATATTAAAAGCATGCATACAAAGTAAGCATTTATATTCAGTTATTTAAGGGCATGCCTAAGTAGTATCATTCCTAATAGAATTCTACGATGATATAGCCAAATATACTAAATAATTGATAGAACTAATTAGATGTCCATGTATTATTGTAATAATTAAAAATTTTAAAAAGTGTTAATATTTCATAATAATAATAATATTTGAATTTATCAATTTAATTAAATATAGGGATCACATATTTTTGGGTGAACATTGTGTAATTAAGTAAACTATAATAACATATATCAAGTCCATATATTAATCATACTTCAAATTAAAATTTTGAATGTAATTATAAATGGGTGTATTTAAAAAAAATGACTGATAAAATAATGCCTTAATGAAATAGCAATAGAATATTCACTATCATGATACATGGTTGAATCAGTACTAAAACTGGATAACTAAATATAAACGCTATATATATATATTTTCTATATATTAATATATATAATATATATTTTCTGAATTAAAACAAAATTATAATAAAAATTATAATACATTTTATTTAATATAATATTCTACACAGCAGCTAAATTATACATGAATAATTAAATATAACTACATTCAGTATTAATTTCAAGATTCATTTTTATTTGTTCTTATATTGTTGTAGGATAAAGATTTATTTAAATACTACATATTATTATATAATAATATATTTAATAATTATGTAACTGATGAGTATATAATATAAATAATGTATTACATATTACAATCATTCACACTTATTATGTTCAGTCGATTATTATTTTCCACAAAATAAAAGTTATATATGTTAACTTAATGTAAAATCGACTGATACACAGGTCATGATTATTTGTTTTTCAGTATATTATTTAACTTTACTTTATTTATTAATATCCCTTTTCGAGATTTGGTCAATTGTAGTAAAGTTTAATGTCTAGTTTAATGTCATATTATGTATAGTATAAAATTATTCAAACTATCAAATTGTAATTTATTTATTATATTGACATTATATATTAGTTTTACTTAATTCATAATTTGTACCCAACATTTAAACTAAATAAATACTAGTTATAATTATTAATATTTTATTACAATTACATATAATCGTATTTTAATTACTACATCAATATTTATATATTATAAATATTAATTTGAGTTACTATTTACTACATTTATTTTTATCTTAACATTAAATATTCTTTACTCTAATGTTCTAAATGTTAATTCAATTTTAATTAATAGTCTCTTAGTATGTTTGCCATCAATACCAGTTATTGTTATAATAATTATTATCGATCACTTTATATATCAAACATTTAATATTAAAGAATTCGACGGATTCTGAGCCATTATCAGGTATGGATGCTATCATTTCATTGGTCGGTGACAATGAAATAATTTATTCAAAATCTACAGCTCTCCAGGTTTTTATGCATGATACATATTAATAGTCTTACAGTCTACTCTATATACACTCTATGCTCAAACTTAGTAATTCCTGCAACCAGTCTCCCCACATATCTACATATCTACCATTACATACCAATATCATCAAGCTCCCCACAATCACCCTTATCTATACTAACCTCTCCCCATAGAAACTTATATTAAACTCGGTGCAGTTGCCCCTTGCCCAAAACACACACCCACCACCCGGTTCCTTACTCTACCCGCTTTGCAGACGTGGTTGTTCACCTATGAGCTAAGCGACACGCTGATTGTTTTTCTAGAAAATCGCATCGTGGTACTGGCTAGTAGTCGTAAACTTGAGTTCCTGAAGCCACTCGAGAAACTCTACGAAGACGGAGATGATAAGGAGAATGCTTCGCCATCTATTGAATTTCTCTTACGTAATAAGGTAAGTCTCCATATTAGTAGGGGATTAGCTTTTCAATAAGTTCGGCTTGTTCTTGGCTTTTGAAAAATCTTCTCTCCTCTCAGTTCTAGGAAAGTAGGCAAAATCCCCAATCTTAGCTATTAATTTCTCCTATATAATATAGAAGACATTTACTCTTACAATATTTGACCTGATGGTGCTTTCCAGTTAATCCTGTTTGTTTCCTAAATTTTCTGATTTCATAATTATATGTCATATATACTTTATTGTTTATTATTTGTTAGCAATTACCCTATTACTATTACTTTAATGCAATTCATTATTTATTAATTCACCAGCTCTAGACATATTTATTTATTAATTTCGAACTATATAATATTTTTTAGATTGACAAAGATAAAGAGAATTTTCAAAAAATAATATCCATGATTAAGAAAAGTAAAAAGGTAAAAAAATATAATTAAAATTATTTTCTAAATTATTGCATATACATTTGTTAATGTTTATATAACTATTCTATTTTTTCTTTTAAATATAAAAATTCTATTTTCATCTCAACTAGAAAACTATTAGCAGTAGTTGTCTTACTTGTTTTACTATAATGAACAATCGCTACAGGGAAAGACTATTGGAGAGTTTGTCAAAGATAAATTTACTGGTGACTTCGTCACCTCATGGAAGTCTGCTTTGAAGCAAAACTCATTCAATAAGGTTTCATTTCAATAGGGAATATTTATTATATATTTATAGAAACCAAACCAACGAGTCTCTTCTATTAATAAATATTAATTAACATTAAAAGTATTTAATAGGGTGCTGCCATATATGATTTAGCATATAAATGATTTAATTTTGAAATATTAGTAAAATGTAAAATGTTCATTCTATGTAGTATATAATATAGTAACTTAAATTTTTGTGTAAATAAATTTAGCAGTTTATGTAAAAAAAAATTAGTCGATTATCTAGTAAACATTTTAAACATGTTTGGAAGGTTTGAAACAACCATTGCTACTGCTTACCTCCATAACCCTTCACTAACCCTCCTTCACTAAACTTCACTCTCCACAAAAACCTTACCATGCCCATCTTTACCCTATCCATCTCTATTTAGGTGGATGCCAGTAGTTCATTCGCTCAGATATTTTCGGTTAAAGATGATAGTGAAATTGGGTTGATGAAAAGGGCAGCCCAGACTACCATGGACTTGTACACCAAGTACATTAAGGAGCAGATCATGGACTTTATCGACCAAGAGAAGGTTTTATTTATCGTTAACTATTACTACACTCTTATACATCCACACACTCACACACACACATAAACTCATCTTATCAATAGCTCATATTTGCAATGTAGTTTTAATATCTATTACTAGTCTACATTAATAGGAAACACTATTCATTGTAAATAGTTATCAGCATTACATTTATATTCATTAAAGGGGTTTGACATAATGTATCACAATGTAAAAAGTTGTGAAATCGGTGTTCACACAAAAGATTTAGATTATTTATTGCTCAACCAATTTATACAAAATATATTGCAATGCAATTAGAATATATTACTAATTAAAAGTTAACTGTTACAATTTCATTAAATAATTTATTTGATATAATATTGAAAAAAACTGAATATTTTTTTTGGTTATTTTTTATTTTTTATTTAATTTTGAAATAAATAAAAACATTTGAATAGTTCAGTTTTATTCTGTGCACATCTGAAGCTTTTTTTTTGTAAAAATTTTCTTTCTGAAAAAAAAACAAGATATAAAATAATATTTTATTTCATATTTTAACCTATGATATAAGTATCATATAGTACGGTTAATATATATTATAATGTATATTGATTTATTATTTTTATAAATATAAGACATTTATATATTATAAATTTATTAATATAGATAAATACTGTATAACATAAAAATATCTGGAAACTACCATCACTATCTGTTCTGTTATTTTAAAGTATGTGATTATCTCTTTTCTTAGCACCTTATTGTTATCCTGATAATGTTCTAGATTCTTCAGAAGTAGTTGCATAATCATCCAAGTGATAAGTAATATGATTAGATTGACCAATAATGACTGCAGTACTGTAATGATTCAAATTGGCCAGATTAACTGATCTAATATAAAATTAAATATAAGTATATATTTGTTTTATATAATGTTAATAATAATTTATATTCGATAATTTTTACTAAAAATAATATTGATATATTATGATCATTTTACTTAGTTTAATTATACTTACATTTGCAGAAATATTCCTAGTTTTGTCTTCTACTCTTTTGTTTTTATAATATTCCATGAGTATAATTATTAAATGTGTAAAAATGCATTAAATGAATATATTAAAATGAATTCAATAACAATACAGTTGAATTCGTGCTAATTCAGTGAACCCATAGAATGCATTCGATTACAAATGTCATAAAAAATTGGTCTTTTATAAGTTATGTATTAATCTCAAACATAACTAGTATTTATTGAGATTTAAAAAAATATTATTTCAATGCTGACCAAATTATTCCTGCATAGAAACCTTTATAAATTCAATTTTAGCATATTTATAGATAAAATTATAATTAGAAATGTTGTCAAAATATAATAATTATACTATCAATTTATGAAATAAAAACTCTTTTATTTAAGTATTACAATATATTCAAATACCGCGGATCCCCTTAAACAGAATATCTGCCGACATTAAAATTATTTATTGACTAGTCTAATGATTGGTAACATATGGAAACAAATTCTAATCACAATTCTATTAATATTGTGTCACCATCTCAGCTTTTGATTTAATTCTTTACCAGTAATTTGTTACTTTATATTCTTATAGAGTTATCCTTTTCAAACCCTCTAGCTCTCCTAACAAAATTATTTCCCGCGAAACCAACGTCATTCGATCTACCATAACTCAGAAAGTCAGACATTCAAAATTCAAGGATTTGATTGAGATTGCCCTTCAGAACAAGAAGTATATCACGGGTGTGGATAGAAATATGTTGGACATGTGTTATCCGGCTATCATTCAGAGTGGTGGTAATTACCAACTCAAATTTAGCACCCAAAGGTAAGACTCTACCAATAATGTTTTAAATGTATGTCTCGACGATATTCTACTCGTAATGCTAGCACCTGCTTTATGACAACCCTATCTACCCTACTCACATGCCTCTAATCCCCACTACGACACGCTAATACATCTCTTCGTATATTCCCACACTTACTACTATCTTGAAACCCACTAATCCTACTCCTACGTGGATACTAACACTTTTCTCAGCCCTATCCAACCCTATTCTTTCTCCTCAAATAACTTTAAGCAAGCTTTTCTCATACTCATTCTCTAACCCATTTTCTTTAAACTTTTAATTATTCTTTACCTATTTTCTAATACACTAAACCCATCCTAATACCTCTCCTTACCATACACTAATTATTTGATAACTAACCCTAATCCACACTGATTCATCTCCAACCCAACCTTTAAACTTAATGCCACTTTAATGTTATGCTATCCCCACCTCTAGTGATGATAATTGCATGCACTACGGTGCTCTGGTAATTATGTGCGGTGTTCGCTACAAATCATATTGTTCCAACATTGGTCGCACCATACTTGTTAATCCAACCAACGACCAAATCAAAAACTACGAATGTCTTTTAGCTGTAGAAGAGGCTATCTTTGAGAAACTACAAAATGGTCAGTAGCTTTTTTTTACTTAATTTGTGCATTATTTATCTTAACTCAAGAATTTAATATGTAACAATTCATCACAGCTTACTTAATTCTTACTCAATTCTTACTCAATTCTTACTTAATTTTTACTTAATTTAAATTTGATTCTTACTCAATTCTTACTTATTTCTTACTTAATTCTTACTTATTTCTTACTCAATTCCTACTCTATTCTTTCTCAATTATTACTTCATTTGTAATTTAATCTTACTCAAATCTTACTCAATTCTTACTTATTTCTTACTTAATTCTTACTTATTTCTTACTCAATTCCTACTCTATTCTTTCTCAATTATTACTTCATTTGTAATTTAATCTTACTCTATTCTTACTTAATTTTTACTTAATTTTTACTTAATTCTAACTCAATTCTTACTCAATTCTTACTCAATTCTTACTCAATTCTTATTTATTTCTTACTTAATTTTTACTTAATTCTTACTCAATTCTTACTCAATTCTTACTCAATTCTTACTCAATTCTAACTTAATTCTAACTTAATTCTTACTTATTTCTTACTCTATTCTTACTTAATTTTTACTTAATTTTTACTTAATTCTAACTCAATTCTTACTCAATTCTTACTCAATTCTTATTTATTTCTTACTTAATTTTTACTTAATTCTTACTCAATTCTTACTCAATTCTTACTCAATTCTAACTTAATTCTAACTTAATTCTTACTTATTTCTTACTCAATTCTTACTAAATTCTTACTCAATTCTTACTCAATTCTAACTTAATTCTAACTTAATTCTTACTTATTTCTTACTAAATTCTTACTTAATTCTTACTCAATACCTACTCTATTCTTACTTAATTCTTACTCAATCTTACTTAATTCTCACTTATTTCTTACTTATTCTTACATAATTCCTACTCTATTCTTTCTCAATTATTACTTCATTTGTAATTTAATCTTACTCAATTCTTACTCAATTCTTACTCAATTCTTACTTATTTCTTACTTAATTCTTACTTATTTCTTACTCAATTCTTACTCAATTATTACTCAATTCTTACTCAATTCTAACTTAATTTTTACTTAATTCTTACTTATTTCTTACTCAATTCTTACTAAATTCTTACTTAATTCTTACTCAATTCTTACTCAATTCCTACTCTATTCTTACTTAATTCTTACTCAATCTTACTTAATTCTCACTTATTTCTTACTTATTCTTTCTCAATTTCTACTCTATTCTTTCTCAATTATTACTTCATTTGTAATTTAATCTTACTCTATTCTTACTTAATTTGTACTTAATTTGTACTTAATTTGTACTTAATTTGTACTATATTTTTACTCAATTCTTACAAAATTATGTACTTTTACATACATTTACTTAATACTTACCTAACTATTATTAATACTTACCGACATCACATAATTTAATTAATCTTTAAAATATACATTTTATAATAATGCATACCATATCTTAACATACTCTATGATTGAGGTCATTAATATATTCATTGCCCTCAATAATACACTCTCCACCTCCATTGACCCCACCAATACACTCCCCACCTTAACACCCCATACTAATACACTCTCCACCTCCATTACCCCCACTAATACACTCCTCACCTTAACACCCTACACTAATACACTCCCCACCTCCAATACACTCCCCACCTCAATACCCCAAACTAATACACTCTCCACCTCCATTACCCCCACCAATACACTCCCACGTCAACACCCCACGCTTATACACTCCCCACCTCCATTACCCCCACCAATACACTCCCCACCTTAACACCCTACACTAATACACTCTCCACATCCATTACCCCCACTGATACACTCCCCACCTTAACACCCCACACTAATACACTCCCCACTTCCATTACCCCCACCAATACACTCCCCTCCTCAACACCCCTCACTAATACACTCTCCACCTCCATTACCCCCACCAATACACTCCCCACCTTAACACCCCATACTAATACACTCTCCACCTCCATTACCCCCACCAATACACTCCCACCTTAACACCCCACACTAATACACTCTCCACCTCCATTACCCCCACCAATACACTCCCCACCTTAACACCCCACACTAATACACTCTCCACCTCCATTACCCCCACCAATACACTCCCCACCTTAACACCCCACACTAATACACTCCCCACCTATAGGTGTGTCACTCGGCGAAGTCTACCAAGCTGCCGTCTCCGCCATCAATAAGGAAAACAAAAGTTTACTGGAGCACTTCACCAAACACATCGGGTAAGTTTTTTTCCCTCATTTATTCGTCTATCAATACACTAATGCTTAAGATAAGGTCACCTATTTTGGTGACATCGTCACTGCCTATGACATCTGTGATCATGACTCTCTCACAGGTTCGGAATGGGTATTGAATTTAAAGAGAGCTCACTTGTAATCTCTTCTTCATCTACAGTAAAGGCGAAGACAGGTTTCATTTAATAATGTAATGTTTATGATGTAATGTTAATAATGTAACTTTATTGATGTAATATTAATGATGTAATGTTAATGATGTAATGTTAATGATGTAATGTTAATGATGTAATATTAAGGATGTAATGTTAATGATGTAATGTTAATGATGTAATGTTAATGATGTAATGTTAATGATGTAATATTAGGATGTAATGTTAATGATGTAATGTTAATGATGTAATGTTAAGGATGTAATGTTAATGATGTAATGTTAATGATGTAATGTTAATGATGTAATGTTAAAGGTGGAATGTTAATGATGTAATGTAATAAAACGCTCTAAATGACTTATTTTATCCTTCATTCAGTACATGAGACTTATGTCATCAAAGATATGTACCTTATTGACCCACTCAATAACTGACATTATTCTACTATCTGACACCACTAGAAATTTATTTTGCGAATGAAACCCACGATAACACTCTACATAACCTACACTCTATATATTTAACTCTTTAACACTAAAATTAACTGACACTATCCCTTACCATTACTGACACTATCTCTTACAATAAGATGTAATCAAGTATAAACTTTATATCTTACATAGTATTTCCATGATTTCATCTTCAATTTATTATTTTATTTCGCAATTCCGACCCCAGGCCAAGTCTACAACATTTACTTGGGCTTCTCCAACCTAAAGAATTCATCTGCCACTGACCAAGCTGGCAAGAATTATTCACTCTTCATCTCAGACACAGTGATTGTGAATGAGGTCAATATCGAATGAAGTGTGCCTTTGACCTTTGATTCTCTCCTCACTCTCTCTTTTGTCCCGCATTCTATAATCACTACATTATTGTGTTTACAGAATAGCCCAGTAACTATTTACACGACTTTGAAAAAGAAATTGAAGAATATAGCAATATATATCAAGGTGAGTCTCTAATGAATTGTTTTAGATATTTAATTTATTGTACGTATGTTTACCTATTGATTATAATTAATTGTATTTATATATTCTTTAGCCTATGTGCTATCAATTTTCCTATATATCAAGTGTATTTTAGTATCTTACACTATCTTTTTACCATCTAATATCATTGATTACTGATCCAAGTAACACTCACAAACGCAACAGGGCGATTCTGAAGAATCTGACAATGAAATTGAGGATCAATCTGAAATTCTAGGACGTGGAGTTAGGAGTGCTATTCTCACCAATAGGACTAGGGTTAGTCAGTATTGATTACAGTTATCGGTTGTTGCTTATTATAGATTTACTAGACGTCATGTTTAAATAAGGTGGACTTATAATAATAATAATTTTCTCTTATATAAATATGTGCTTTTAATCTCAATGGAACTACTTTTTCTATAATACTGGACACACATACAGACGGAAGACTCATCTGGAGATAAGAGGTCCATTCATCAGAAAGAGTTGGGACTTTGCATGAATAAAGAAGCCGAAGAGCGAATCCGTGGAATGAAAGAAGGAACCACCGAGAAAAAGTTTCTATATATCCGTCTTTACATTAAATATATAAATTTCTAGAATAATCTTAGTAATTTGTCATAAAGTTTAAACTAGTTTTAAACAATTGTGTCTCCCTTTGCAAGCTCTTTTTTAAGATTGCAGACTATCATATGTAGCTGTACTTAGTGGTTAATACTGTAGACACTTTCTAATAGTGATTTGAAAACAATATTAAAAATGATTAATTATAGAAAATCCTCAGGTTTTAAACAAGAATTTTATTCCATATGAACTAGATTGAAATATTAGTTGCAACTGGCCATACACCACGGTAGTCTGTTTCTCTAATATCTCAATGCTCACTTCCGATACCTACCATTAACCAAATCTCTCTCTTTGTACAGGATTAAAAAATCAATCGTCTCCTATAAGAATCAGTCGCAGCTTCCCCGTGAAAAGGATATACGAGAATTAAAGATCTTTGTGGATCGTCGGTACGAAAGTGTCATTTTGCCTATCTATGGAACTCCGACACCCTTCCACATCTCAACAATTAAGGTGAGCTTAGAACAAAGATAAGAAGGACTAACTACTAAATATAATTTAAATTTTTTATATTAAAAAAAATGCATATTTTTACATATTTAAAATTTTTTTAATTAGTAAGAATATTTGATAATTTAATTTAAGTGTTAATGTTATTGAATTTAATATATATAATTTGTTATATACTATTTTTATTAACTTTTACTTCATTTTAAGTTTTGAGGTTTATTAGTTCATACAATATTATACATCATATTACATAAAAAGTAGTTATCATTTGTTTTGGAATATAATATTATTACAAAAAAGTAATTTATTTAATAATATTTTATAATATTTTATAATAAATTAACATAATAAATAAATAATTAAATGATAATGTATTTATAGATTATAATAATTCCAAGATATTGACAGCATCCTGTATATTTCGATTGTATTTAATAGCTAGCTGATTTAATTAGGATGTAATTAGTAACATTGACATACTACTTGATCAAAATTGACATTTTTTAAAATTATTTTCATACTCGAAAATGTTCTTGAATCGAAAATTTAAGGGATTGTGTAATCATCACCACTTTTTGTATTATTTTAAAACTGAAAAAACTCCTACACTCCCATGCATACACCCCAATATACACATACATCCCAATACACATCCATACCCTCATATGCACTGGCACCCTCATAAACATCTACACAAATACACCCATATCTATATCTGTACCTCCATTACCTATCCTATACACCTATAACACCAAAACACATACATCAACTGTACACACCTAAACATGCAATGCATATCTACAACTTTCCTACACAATACAGTACCTCTCCTCTACACATCTACCCTATATACTAAACCTTATCTAGAACATCAGCCAATCAGTGGAAGGAGACTACACATACCTGCGAATCAATTTCTTTTGCCCTGGATCGGCGCTTGGCAAGACTGATTCCATAAATTTTACTAATCCAGATGCAGCATTCCTGAAAGAAATGTTTACAGCTATTAATTAAACTGCAACTCCATTTTAAGGAGATAATCTAGGAGAATTATCATCTTCTAATGAGTAAAATATTTATTATAATGATCTCTTAATATTATTTTATAAATAATTTAATTCTTATTTTCTTTATAAAATGAAATTATTGGAATTTGTGCAAAATTTTTATTAATTTCTATTTATCAAATTTCTAATATATATCTACATCTATAAACTAAAAATATAGTTTAGATATCCAATGTTTACATCGTTACTCATGGAATAGTAATGTTACCTTTTGCCTCACAGAACTTTCCGGTCCTCTAATACCAAAGATCATTCGACGATGTCCTCTGGTTCTACAAACCTGAACACCGCTTTCCGCATAATTAAAGAAGTACAAAAGAAATTCAAGACCAGGGAGGCGGAAGCCAAAGAGACTGAGGTTTGAGGTGAACCAGATGTAAAGTAATTCATAAATAATGAAGTAAAGATATTCAGATATTGGAGTAATATTGATAGTAATCTTTATGATGTAATCATGATAATACTTTTAACCGAATGTAATAAAACAATATTTAGGGTATTATTGAACAAGATGCACTGATACTTAGTCAGAATCGCTCGAATCCGAAACTCAAAGATTTATATCTTCGTCCTAACATTGTTACAAAGAGAATGACTGGAACTCTGGAAGCTCATCTCAACGGTTTCACCTTTGTCTGTCTATCTATCTTTATAACTTATTTTAAGATTACATTTCTTTATTTTCTTCTCCAACGTGTATCACCCTATCAGGTTTCCGATTCGTCTCAGTTAGAGGAGATAAAGTTGACATTCTTTATAACAACATTAAGCACGCATTCTTCCAACCATGTGATTCCGAAATGATTATTGTTATCCACTTTAATCTAAAAGTTTGTGTGACCTAAAGTAAGATGGGATTATAAGGTAAAATGTGGTATGAGGTGAGGGGAACATAATATGTTGATGTGGACTGATTTGCAGTGTTGTGATGAGAGGATAGGTAAGGTGAGTTATGTTAGAGTAGGTAATGTTAGGAGAGGTATTGTGAGGTGAGGTGAGGTGAGGTCGGATGAGATGATAAGAGGTAAGGGGATGTTAGAAAATATAAAATCATAAATATCGCAGCATGGCATTGTGTTTGGAAAAAAGAAACATGCTGACATCCAGTTCTACACAGAAGTTGGAGAAATTACCACTGATCTTGGTAAACACCAGTACCTTCATGATAGAGATGATCTGAAAGCAGAACAGGTAGTACCAGGGCTCAGTCACACTCGTTAAGAAATACTACTTAATCATCATCTCATCAACACAGTCTGAGAGAGAATTAAGACATAAACTGAAATCAACGTTCAAAAACTTCTGCGAAAAGGTTCCTCATATTTTAAAGCTCATCTTAAGCTATCTGTTACGAAACTACCACTATTATCATTTCTGAGCTGATTTCTACTACTACTTATGTTAATAACAGAAAGAGTTAATAAGTAATTTACAAGTTTTAGAAAGATTTAATCTATTTATAAATCAGTTCTGTTTATCTTACCTCTAAATATTAATATCATTAAATTGTTAATTGAATTCTCGGTAGTATTGGTACTTTATTATGACAACTTTATTTAATTATTATTAATTTAATTTGAATTTTACCTTTTGAAAAGGTGGAGGCGATGACCAAGAATGAGTTGGAGTTTGACGTTCCTTTCAGAGAGTTGGGATTCCGCGGATCTCCCGCTAGATCCACTGTTCTTCTGCAACCGACTTCGGGTTGCCTGGTCAACTTGGTGGAATGGGTTAGTTATGTTCAATAATGAGATGACCTTATTTCATTTATATTAATTGTTATATACTATATATTGTGTATGATCTAATGTTTACTATACATTATTTATTATTTATTGTTTACTCTATAGAGATACAATATATTGTATCTCTTGTTTACTCTCTATAATATATTATTTATTGAATTTAATTCTGATTTAATACCAAATCCTGGAATAAATAGATTTAAGAAAATGCATTATGATTCAGTTAGCATAGTATAAATCATTCTATATTTTGTCATCTTGATTGGTTTCACTTCGATACAACTACGATACATCTGCTGATTACAGCCAACTTTTGTTGTTTCGTTGGAGTCTGTTCAGTGCGTTCATTTTGAAAGAGTCTCATTTCAACTCAAGAATTTTGACATGGTTAGCAGAATTTTGACAAACCCATTGCCATATGACTTTAAAATTGTTACACAATCCCATTATCATATGACTTCGAAATTGTTAGACAAACCCATTGTAATATGACTTTGACATTGTTAGATAAACTTATTTGTATGTACCTATGGTTAATCTTTCATAACCCATTTTATTTAGGTATATTATTCTTAAATATTCATAAACTCATAAGCTTGGTAATACATCGTATTGATACAAATCCCTTCTTACTTTCAGGTATTTATATTCAAAGACTACCATAAAAAGATTGCAATGATAAACTCAATTTCGATGACTCAAATCGACCCCATCAAAGATTGGTTGAAGTTAGTAATAAGAAACTCTATTACATAATCAACTTATTAAGTACCAGATATGCTCTTTAGTCCATTATACTGCAGAGGCAATTTTCAATTTTCCCAATTCTTTCTCCTAACCTACTCAAATGCCCACCTAACCCCACCCCTTTACCCTCTTTCTTGCATCAGTTCCTGCGATATCTACTTCACCGAAGGTCTGCAGTCATTAAACTGGGTAAAGATCCTGAAAACTATTACTGATGATCCGATTGGGTTCTGCGAAAATGGCGGCTGGAGTTTCCTTGACCCTCAGGAGAATGTTAGTAATGCCGGTGTATTGATGTAATAGTCTCTCAGAAGTGAATGAGATAAATGTGCCATTTCCAAATTTAGGACAGTGGAACTGATGATTCTGAGAAAGATGACGAAACATACAAATTTTCAGACAATGAAATTAATGAGAGTGGTTAGTATTTTATTAGTATTTAATGTATAATTAAGTAATTCAATTAATTAAATAACTAAGTAATGTATTTATTTACAAGATGATCATTTATTTTTTATCAATTATATACATAACTAATATTAATAATTTACTGCTAATATTAATAAATTAATAATTTACTTTTTTCATTTTATATGGCTACTTTTAGTTTTTATTCTTTACATCTGCCCAATAAATCAATTAATAATAATAATAATAAAAATGGTAATCCAGCTGATAGAGCATTAAAATATATTAATAAAATAGATTATCGTTAAATATTAGATTACATATTTTATGTACATGTTAAAATATAATATACTCTACCAGGAAAATTTGTGGGTATTATTACTAATGTATTAAAATATCATATTTCATATATATATATATATATATATATAAATATAGTAAACTAAATATGATGATATGACTACTGATATTTCATTTAAATAAAAAGAAGTACAATAGGGGTGATCACTTTGATAATTCTATCAGATTACCGCAGGAAACTGCAAGTTTATAGTATATACCCTAATAATAAGTTAAAAATTTATTTTTTGTAAATTTGGTTTAGTATAAGGTCATGCGATAACCATACAAAGTCTAACATTTGCAAGAATAAAAAACATTTGGATAATAAAAAATGTGAAAATTGAAGATTTGTAATACCTATAATAGATATTTTTATGATATAGTAGATGGTAAAAAAAATATAAACAATAATTAAAAAAAAATATTCCTGAAATTGTCTAAATTTCCTAGAATTTTCAAAAATTTCAATTATATTAATACATAATTTTTTAAAAATATAAACGTATATATTTTATAAATAAATTTATAAATAAATATGAGTTTATTATATATAATATATTTATTATATATGAGTTTATTAATTATTTATGAGTTTTTTTCAATTCAAAAAAATAGTGTTTTATTTTGTAAATTTTATTGGATTTTATCGGTATTTTTTTAATTATCCGTCTAGAAAACATAAATATATGTTTTATATATTACTTTTGGTCAGATGACGGAAAGTTAGTTAAAATTAAATATTCCATGGAAATTTTTTTTTTCAATATTATATTATTTTAATAAATTTGCTGATTTTTGATAACATTCAATAGAAGAATTTTTAAATTGTATGAATGAATTGATACAAATATAAACACATAGATATAATAGAATAAGCACATAGAGTTAAAATTATAAACACATAGAGTTATAATATTATATTCAAATATAGTTGCTGCCTTACAGCATATCGATCAATTATCTGGCTACGATCAGTAGTAGTGATCCTTCCAATATAAAGAAAGATGCCACAAATAATAGCAGCCACTATATTTTCTCTAACATTATATCTCACTGCGACCTTCATAGTGTTTTCATAATATGGATAATGAGTCCTAATGGTATAATGAATAAATATTACTATAAATTAATTAATATGTTAGACTATATTACAATAAGTATATATTGATATACTTACGTAGATGATAATACTTACGTAATTCTTTCACATTGACAAATAGTATTTACAGAATATTTGCATGTACAAATGTTAAAAAGAATATTAAAATTTTCATACTGTTGACAATAATTCTTGTAATTTTTATGTCTAGAGCTCTTAAATAATTTGTTTACTATAACAATATAACGTTATAGCTTTTTATGTAATGTGTTAGCCGAGTAAGTAGTTAGAGAAGCAATAGTCCATATATCGAGAAGATGCTGAATGGTTTCATTCTTTGCCGATTTTGAATCATTTGTTTTTATGAAAATATAATGATTATATACATCTATATTAGGTAGGTAATTTAGTATATGACATAAATAGTATATTAAAGAATTATTGTATACTTTTTAGTGTCCTTGTATGCATATTACGTTTGTTTGGAATAATATAGTACAAATAATAAGTAAAGTAAAAAATATTAAATTTGAAAATAAAACAATAACAAACTATATGCGCAGTCATAGGATAAAAAGTGATATATTTTTTTCGCTGTATTTTTTTTGTATATTTTTTGTGTATTTGGATAGCATGTCGATGTCTCAATACTGACCCAAAAATAATTTTGTTTAGATAAATATTTTTATTTTTCAAATATCTATTAGATAGAATCTGTCCATCTATGTAACCTTAAAATTAATCACACCTACAAAACAATATCTCAATTCCAAGTACATAATATAATCCAAATATAAGACTTATTTCACATTAACAATTTATTTTCTATTCATTTAATAACTTTATAATATTTTAACTGTTATATTCTGTTAATTTAATTGTTTAAATTTGTAAATAACATCCATCATTTAATAATTAAAAAATACTTTTAAATTTATTTATATTAAATTTATAACAATTTATATATTTTTAATTGGTCATATATTTAAGATTTAAAAGTGATTTTCTCTAAGCTTTTCGTAGAAAAAGAAATAAATATTTAAATATGATAACTAATAAGAAAGTGTTTATTTATTTGCAAATTATAAACTGAACAAAGTGATTTATTAGAAATCTATTTATCAGTTATTATGTTTACAGATTCTCAGTCGGGTAGTGAAAAAGATTCAGAAGTTTGGAGCGATGAATTTGAAGATGAAATTGGTCAGTTCTTAGATAAAATAGACCATACTGTTTTCTAAATAGGTATCATTAATGTTATTCTCTTAATATTTATTTTTACAGATTCTGATGCTTCCGATGAGTCTTCGGAAGAATCTGGAAAAGATTGGGATGACCTAGAAGATGAAGCTAAAAAATGTTTGATTATTAAATTTTATTAAGTTATATTTTAGTTTTATAAAATGTAAATAATAGAATTTAGAAAATTTTAAAATGATAGAAAATAATAAATAATAGACATTTTTTTTAAATATATTTTATTATTTTTTCTTCTACCATATTCTTTATATTATATTATTTTATATAAAGTTATATAAACTATTTATTTTACTCTCATCAAAATATTATGATTTTTACATGAATAGCTGACAACCGGCATGAGACTATCGAAGAAGAAAGTTTTAATTCGAAAAAAAGGAGACATTCTGATGGACACTCTCGAAAGAAACATAGGAAATCCAAGAAATAAAATTTTAAAATTCGATTCTAAACTTAAATCTACTATTCTTATCACATTTTATTATTTGAATTTGTTGAATGAATATAGATTTAGTTTATATTGTTTTTATCATTGTTGTAAATATTTTATCAAACGTTAAAATCACAGTTGGTATAGTAAGCTAATGGATAAAGTCTAAATTATAATTTTATAAATACATATCAAATTTATACAACTTCTTGTTCAATACCAGATATTTCTTGTGAACGATTGCATAAAATATTATATGACCTTATATTATATTAAAACTTCATTATTTTTGTACCAACTTTATTTTCATTGCTTCAAAATATATGTACTGATCGGTTAATAAATATATATTAGTGTAAGTATATTTTCAAAGCAATTATATTAATATTACATCGAGAATTTTTAACAACATTTATCATTTGCGTAAGAACTTTATTTTGACAAAGCATGCACGCAATTCATATTTATCAATACTATAAAAACAACAACATTAATTTTTAATCTATTAAATTTAGTTGAGTATGTTATAAGAAAATATTTTAATATTACTTTATCTACCATTGAGGCATTTGAATCATTCCAATGAATCATGCAGTCAGGTTTATTTAAAATATACCTTATTGATTTTAAAAATAATGATGTAGATATTCAATTTTTTATACATTAAATACAACTGTTTTTAATCAGAGAATTTATTAATTATACTCTTTATAATCACGCTTAACTCTTTTTGTGTCTCTGTTGTTCATAGTATAACATTTAATGCAATAATATTAATACTATTTAAGAAATATTTGTAAATTCAAAATATACATTTTATAAAAATTATTTTCAAATTAAATATGTTTATATGTAATATTATTTATATAATTAACATTATATAAAAAAATTATAACATCAATAATATTTTTATTCATTTATGAATTATACTAATATCTATTGTAGAATATAATAAATATATTTGAAAATTTTCATCTATGATTTATTTATTAAAACATGGAACGTATTTAGGCATTAGAAACAAATAGAAAATCCTACTTAAATAGTACTTATAATCAAAAGTGATGTTTATAATGTAAACATAATTTAAAAATTCCGTAAAATTTGATAAATGTGAAAATTTCTACATGTGATAAAAAACAACAATTACATATAAACTGAATTAATAAATTAAACATTTTATAACTCATTAATATATAAGAAAATACTCCTTATATAATGGAGTAATAAACAAAATAAAATATGTCCTCTTTCAAATTCAATATAACTATATATGCATCTTCTGATACATATCCATTTATATTTATAAATTACATATTTAACTAAATAAAATATCAATAAATTAAATACTTCCAGTATTTTATATAAACATTTTCTTTAAAAAGTATTTTGCATTGTACATTAAATAACTATTTTATTTTTGTATTAAATAGATAACACTTTATTGTGTAGTAGATATTTTTCTTTAATTTAAGTTTAAGTTGTAAGAAATTTTTTAATTCATGAGTTAAAAGTAATTAAATAAGTTATAATGTGTTATAAATATATATGTTATTCACAAGTAAATATACGTGTAAAGTATTTTATATTATGTATTATAAATAGTATGTAAGTTATTAAAACAATATCGTTTCATAAAACCTAATAAAAATATAGATATATTATATATTATATAATAGTTTAGTCAGTGATTCAATCTACTTCAACTTTTTTGGATTTGTGAATGAAATGCATTTATGATATATTTGACAAGTAGGAGATGTAGCAGTTTGTTGTTAGAAAAATAAAGGCTTATCTGGAATTGTGTTGATAATCATTATAATAGCAATATATGACTTGATATGATATTTATCTAAAGAAAACAATGTTAAATAACGGGAAAGAAACGACGGTTATTTATTTTCAGGATATTATTGATCTTGAAATCAAATTTAAATTAATTTTTAAAAATGCAAAGAAATATACAAATAATTAATGTATCGTATATATTCGAGTGTCATCTAACATTTTATTTAATACATTTAATAAATTAAATACAAAGTTTTGAGATCTTTCTTGAATTTAGCAGAATCACAATATTTTACTTTTTTTTACTTAGGTCAATAAAATATCTTATAACCCAAAAATATTAATATAATGAAAGTAAAAGTATTAATAATAGTAAATACTTAAATATATTATGAATACATAGTATATTTTATAATTAAATACAGTACTGTTTGAATATATCAAAATTATGTACAAATAAGTATCTTATATAAGTATCTTATATAAGTATCTTATATAAGTATCTTATATAAGTATCTTATATAAGTATCTTATATAAGTATCTTATATAAGTATCTTATATAAGTATCTTATATAAGTATCTTATATAAGTATCTTATATAAGTATCTTATATAAGTATCTTATATAAGTATCTTATATAAGTATCTTATATAAGTATCTTATATAAGTATCTTATATAAGTATCTTATATAAGTATCTTATATAAGTATCTTATATAAGTATCTTATATAAGTATCTTATATAAGTATCTTATATAAGTATCTTATATAAGTATCTTATATAAGTATCTTATATAAGTATCTTATATAAGTATCTTATATAAGTATCTTATATAAGTATCTTATATAAGTATCTTATATAAGTATCTTATATAAGTATCTTATATAAGTATCTTATATAAGTATCTTATATAAGTATCTTATATAAGTATCTTATATAAGTATCTTATATAAGTATCTTATATAAGTATCTTATATAAGTATCTTATATAAGTATCTTATATAAGTATCTTATATAAGTATCTTATATAAGTATCTTATATAAGTATCTTATATAAGTATCTTATATAAGTATCTTATATAAGTATCTTATATAAGTATCTTATATAAGTATCTTATATAAGTATCTTATATAAGTATCTTATATAAGTATCTTATATAAGTATCTTATATAAGTATCTTATATAAGTATCTTATATAAGTATCTTATATAAGTATCTTATATAAGTATCTTATATAAGTATCTTATATAAGTATCTTATATAAGTATCTTATATAAGTATCTTATATAAGTATCTTATATAAGTATCTTATATAAGTATCTTATATAAGTATCTTATATAAGTATCTTATATAAGTATCTTATATAAGTATCTTATATAAGTATCTTATATAAGTATCTTATATAAGTATCTTATATAAGTATCTTATATAAGTATCTTATATAAGTATCTTATATAAGTATCTTATATAAGTATCTTATATAAGTATCTTATATAAGTATCTTATATAAGTATCTTATATAAGTATCTTATATAAGTATCTTATATAAGTATCTTATATAAGTATCTTATATAAGTATCTTATATAAGTATCTTATATAAGTATCTTATATAAGTATCTTATATAAGTATCTTATATAAGTATCTTATATAAGTATCTTATATAAGTATCTTATATAAGTATCTTATATAAGTATCTTATATAAGTATCTTATATAAGTATCTTATATAAGTATCTTATATAAGTATCTTATATAAGTATCTTATATAAGTATCTTATATAAGTATCTTATATAAGTATCTTATATAAGTATCTTATATAAGTATCTTATATAAGTATCTTATATAAGTATCTTATATAAGTATCTTATATAAGTATCTTATATAAGTATCTTATATAAGTATCTTATATAAGTATCTTATATAAGTATCTTATATAAGTATCTTATATAAGTATCTTATATAAGTATCTTATATAAGTATCTTATATAAGTATCTTATATAAGTATCTTATATAAGTATCTTATATAAGTATCTTATATAAGTATCTTATATAAGTATCTTATATAAGTATCTTATATAAGTATCTTATATAAGTATCTTATATAAGTATCTTATATAAGTATCTTATATAAGTATCTTATATAAGTATCTTATATAAGTATCTTATATAAGTATCTTATATAAGTATCTTATATAAGTATCTTATATAAGTATCTTATGTAAGTATCTTATATAAGTATCTTATATAAGTATCTTATATAAGTATCTTATATAAGTATCTTATGTAAGTATCTTATGTAAGTATCTTATATAAGATACTTATATAAGATACTTATATAAGATACTTATATAAGATACTTATATAAGTATCTTATATAAGTATCTTATATAAGTATCTTATATAAGTATCTTATATAAGTATCTTATATAAGTATCTTATATAAGTATCTTATATAAGTATCTTATATAAGTATCTTATATAAGTATCTTATATAAGTATCTTATATAAGTATCTTATATAAGTATCTTATATAAGTATCTTATATAAGTATCTTATATAAGTATCTTATATAAGTATCTTATATAAGTATCTTATATAAGTATCTTATATAAGTATCTTATATAAGTATCTTATATAAGTATCTTATATAAGTATCTTATATAAGTATCTTATATAAGTATCTTATATAAGTATCTTATATAAGTATCTTATATAAGTATCTTATATAAGTATCTTATATAAGTATCTTATATAAGTATCTTATATAAGTATCTTATATAAGTATCTTATATAAGTAATAGTTAATTTAATTATGCTTAAATTACATGATACTGTTTCTATGAAGGAATTATCTTATAGTGTTATTTTATTTTATATAGTTGGGCGGGTTTAATTTCTATTTCAATTTATAAACTATCCTTATTATAATAATATCTTAACAGAAAAAGTAGCATTATTTGTAAATATAAATTAAGTTATAGTATCAATGTATTATATCTTAAGATTTATAAGTATATTAAATCAATTTTAAAGTTTTAATTTAATTAATATTTAAAATATATCAACTTAAGTACCAATATAATATTTAGTTAAAAGTGTAAAAATATATTATTGAATATCTATATTTTATTTTGCGTAATATTTTCAAATACTTTTTTTTTTGTATTATTTTATTTGATCCTGATTAATTGAACCTATATCTTCATTTTTTAAAATATGCTCTGCATGCATCAATGTAAATAACCCACACGAACTGCTATCTCTCTGAATCTAACCATTATGTTTTTAATAGTCCATTTATTGCTGGGATTCGATTTATAGTCATATATCCTAGATAATAAATATTTGATATAAGTAATAAGTATAAATAATTACATTATATATTTAAAAATAATAATAATTACTCAGAATATTTTATAACAATTATACTAGCAAAAAATTAGGTAGAGTATCCAAATTGTCCTTATTTAAACTATCTATTATGAAAGCTTTTTTTATAATAGGCACCAATGAGAATGATTGATATTAACACCAATTATTACTACATTTGTATCATCATTGAATTTACACTTACCATAATTATAATTTTTACAATAGTTAAGCATATAAGAATCAATATAATGACAATTATTTGTAAATCAATTTATTAAAAAATACAGATATGAATTAAAACTCTGATCATCTAACCATGAATTAATCGATAATATACTTTCTTTGTTAATTATATATGGACCTATCTTATATGTTTTATTTATGCGATCTTTAAGATTTTTTAGTATGTTAATCGATTTATTTATTATTTTATTAAATTCTAATTATGGTTTTAATTTAGATAAGTTAATTAATAAGTTAAACATTTTATTGTTTTTCCATCATCACTATTTTTGATTCTTATATCAATTTCCCCTTATATCAGTGATTGTGTACTTACCTAACTACTTTGCATTGGATTTACCACCTTTTCTCTAACTATCTCTAGAATTTTTTTAAAACGGTCATTCAAATTTAAAATAATTTTTATTTAAATGATTTAGTTTTTTTAATAGACATACTTTTTTTCGAGCTTTTTAAGTATCATTTACAATTTCTTTTATATTTATTCTAGACTTATTACATCATCAATTATATCCAAATCATCTATATTTATTACCTGATTTTGAGTAACATTGCTCTCATTATTAAATTTAATATTTAAACTCTTGGTTTTATTTATTAATATATTACATTTTTGTTATATTGTTACTATCAAACATCATTACCTTCATACTATCATTAATATCTATACAATTATCCTCTATTTTACCAATTTGATTTACTAAATTTGAATTACAATTCCATTCATGCTCACTAGATCCATTTATTTCATTAATTGTCATACTTTCATCTATAGATGATGGTATACCATATACACATTATCATTATCTTTTAATATTTCAACTAGAACTAAGGAATTTCTATTAAATAATTAAAAAAATGGTGATAATTTCTTACTTTTTTTATTGAATTCGAATGGAAAATAATATTTTATCTAGGCATTCATCCCAATCATTCTTATTCTCATTCACACAATTTTGGATTAATCTCATTACTATATGACCTGTTATTCTTTCACATAGACCATTAATGGACTATAACACTAATTAGTATGTGGGTGGTAAGCAGATGTAATTACTATCTTTACACCACAATTTTGATAATAATTCATTTATCTGTAATACATATTTAGTATTATGAATGATTTAATTATTTTATAATTTAATGATGATATAATAAATTGTATTATGTTAGCGAATATTTTAGCTTTTGTAAATCGTAACATGCATTCGTAATTTTTATTTTTTCTGTTTTTGATATTCCTGTATTATGTGTCCGACTAACTAAGCATTTTTGACGTCACCTAAATGTATAAATACTAGTTACAATTATACTTATTTAAAGTAGTTAACATAATACTTTGGATATTATTTATTTAAAAATAAACCCTATTTCTATCAACTATCCAATAAGTTTAATCATAACAGTAATGTTCTACTAAGTAAATATAATGCATAATATTTAATTTGTTGATACCTAAGCTGCTAGTATATTTTAGACTAAGTATGCATATAACATATATAGTAATTTCTATATTATACACCACATTAACAATATAGTGTGTGTTGTGACATATGGAATGCGTCGAATTATAAGATAAATATTTCTAGAGTCGACGATGCAAAATGATACTACCGAGTATCAAACGCTAAAAGCATATACAGTAATTTATAGGCTAAATCATCTAAATGAATAGAGACACATATTTATATATATAGTTATATATATATATATATATATATATGTCTTATTAACTATTATAATTGAAATGATCATACATTAATCAGATATCACAATTATAAATATGTTTTATATATAAAACTTTATTTTACAAAATGTTATACTATTATATATTACATGCTATATAATAATATTAGATAATATACATAGTTAATACTAACCAATAAATGTAGTATATATATCTAAATTAGAGATTATAGAAAGTTTTTTTTAATTTTTTAAAAATATACTTTAATAATTTTCAATTTAAAAATAATGATGTAAATGTCCAAATATAGGGTCAAGAATTCGTGGCGATGAAATATTGTAGTAATTATTTTTAATACTTTCAAAAATTGTAAATTTAATATACAAAAACACGCTTTTTTATATTCATATTCTTAAACAACCACTAGACTTTTATTTCAACTACATATATTTTATTTTAATACTTTAAAAATAAGTGTTCACTATTACGAATATAATTAAATATAGATAGAATAAAATACTAATAATAATATTTTTATTTTTCAATTTATAAATATTAAAATTCAAAATATAATTTAATAACATGTAATACGATTATGTATATACTCTATAACCACATACATATTTATGTTGTTTAAAGTTATCTTTAACGAGTTAAATTTATTTATAAAATCACGTGATCATTGGCGATGTTTTATTATACGACACCGGAACGTAACAATAAATGTTCCGGAAACGTATACTTATCATGTATTCTTATATAATCTTTAAAACTTATAAATAAATACTTTATACAATCCTTATACTAATACAATCAGTAACATTTTATATTAAAATAATAATAATTAATAACTTGATTTTTCATTAAACTTGATTTTGTCAGAATATTATAATTTCGTATACAAATTACTAATACTCCTAGATTTGTTGTCAAATTAATCTCAAATTATCACAGATTGTTTATTATATATTGGTATTTTAGATTTGGTATTCATTTTTCATAAATTTCATAAATTTATTTAATTTGCCATGAATAATTATTTCAATTTTAGAAAAAATGTGTACATTTTTGGATTACATTTTTGACATATAAAATTTGATAAACTAAAATAAAAAATCTTAAAAATTAATAATTTGTGTACATCAGATAGGTACAACATATAAAATTCCTAATAAAATTCACTTTATTTGATGTAAATATATTTATTATACTTGTAGTAGTAATATATTTTAGTATGTAGTGTAAACCACCTACAAATTAATATCACTACTTTTACATTGGCAACAAATGATAGAATGACTTAAATCCATTATTAAAGTAAGTAAATAATAAAATCAATCAATTTATGTTCATAATATTTAAACGCGTTTTTACCAGAATATCCCAATTTAATAAATAATGAAACTATTTTTTTGTCCAATTTCTCATTTTTTCTCATTTAATATGATATACATAGAACTATTATATTTGTTTTGCAATTATAATAAATTAATTTGATACAAATAATTATTATTATTTTAAACGAAGTGTGTCATTTTTCGATCACATTCGTGATATTACGTGATATTAATTTTATATTATATATTATTTTTTATGGATATATTAATATAGATATATTATATAGATTAATTACTATGTATTAAAAATTAAACCTTGATTTAGTTCACTCAAGTAGCTATTAGAATTGTCGTCATTTTACGGGGTAAGCGTAGCGATCTTTTACTTGAAGAATTAATAATGAAGTGAAATCTGCTACGAAGAAAATATAATTATAATATATATAATATAATATAATATATATGCTTGTAAATCAGTATAAAAATTATGTTATTTAGGTATATATAATTAAAGTATCGTGATATATATATATATATATAATGGGGTTTCAGTCCTTATATGTCCGATACCTATAATACGATACAAATATTTAAAATGGCCGAAACTTTAAATATCCGCCATTATGATCATTTTTTAATATTTTCAAAATTTTTATTTAAATATCAATTTATGTTTTATGATAATATTATAAGTAATTTATAGTATTGTTATATAAATATATAACTCAAATAACAAGTAAAACTTATTAAAATACACAGATCATTGATAAATAAATGTTTATTGATGATTTATAAATTTTACAATATATTGTAAAATTTGTATACAAATTATATTTTATAAATATCATATATTTTGTAAAATATCAATTTATATTTGGTTATAATTTTGTGTTATAAGATATAATTTTCGTGACTTTCTAATTACTTTTTTAAAGTTAGAAATTGTATCTAAATTTTGACTAGATAACATATTTTTTAAACGTATACATACAAAATAATTAATAAATTTATCGCTAATTTGACAAGTATTACAATAATGAAAATAAATATTATTAAATAGAAATAATATGAATAAATAATTTACAAATGTTTACTTTATACACAATATCTATAGAGTCTAATGTAAAATAAAATATAGAACTTACAAACATAATTAACAAATATCGTAGTTGTTTGGGTTTGGATCCTATTAATATAATATATATTCTTTGATTTATCCATAATTTTTGATATTAATTAATTAATAAATGATCACTAGAGAAAAAAGTTTATTCAGTCATACAAATTAAATCTACACACTTTCTACAACAATATTTATGATATATATATATCAATGGCTATTAATTTGTCTGACAATATTATAACACTATGTATTCCTGATGCAACATACTGGGAAAGAACTTGAGTAACATAATTCACTTTTATTTTGCCGAAAGTATTTAAAGTAACATGTTTCTCTGTTAATTTCCCTGCTATTTCGATATTTTCCGATCTCTCTATCTCGTATAACTCACATATATAATCAAATGTAATGTTATGTCCTTTAAATGTAAATACTTTATTGTATAATCCATTTCTTATACTTTTTAGAATATGAGGATTTAATTTTCATATATGAAATATTGTGATTTGGTGATATTTGAAATATTATAACTTCCACGACTACTGGGGTTGGGTTTGAAATGAATTGATCACATGTAACAATTTTAGGAACCCCAGTCCTTGACATATTGGATAACTGGTTTTTTAATGATTTGCAATTACTAAAGATGGGTAATTATGGGTCCTGATGTTAAAAAATATCCGATGGGTTACTTCCAACTACCTTGAATACTTCTAACTATAAACACATTTGCGTATTTTGCAATTTTTTCTGATCGTTCATCGTTACCTAGATCTTCATACCCTAAAACATTATCCAATCGTTCATTATAATTATGATTAAACTGTGCTACTTTTTCTAATAAACTTCTACCTTCTAATATATGATTGTGAAACCTGGTTTTATGTCCGGATGATTGATCGTCGTAGTGTACAGGTATCTGGTAGAGATAAAGTGTTCCTTAATAGACAATAACATTTTGGTGAAGAATGCTATAGCATGCTATAGCACTGTATACAGTGAAAATGCAAATATATCTTCGTTACTAGAATCACTTTTTTTTCACGGAAGAATCACCTTTCAGAAGATAACTGGTTTTAGGTTTTTATATTTTATATTGATAATGCTAATTTAGATTTCATCCTGAATAATTTTGAGTGTAGTTTACGATTTATCGATCGTAAGAGATTAATAGTATGCTGCTGAGAAATTATTTTCATATTCAAACTCTTATTTTCTATTTTATAATATTCCTGCTTTAATATTATTTAGATAAAACAATACCATATATAAGTTACGACGATATATTATAGAGGTAGTGTCGTATATAATTTGGCATGCTATTTCAACTTTCAAAAACAACAATGTAAATTATAAATTAGCATGAAAGTTAATGAAATTGCTATATGACGTTGTACTAATATACATATAATTAATTTATAATTTTTAAAGGTTAAAATTAGATAGAGGTACTTAAAATATGTACATATATACTTAATAAAATCATTTATAATTTCAGTGTCGTTTCCAGCAACACAAATATTATTGTATAATTTAAATAATATAAATAATTACTTACTAAAGTAATTCAATTGTACTATTGAATGTATCTAATTATTTTTTTAATTAGGGAGCCATATAAGTATTTCCTTTACTGTTCTCGATACTTGCTAATACGATATACTATATATTATTTGATTTAAAATATATTTGATAATACGAATAAAATTTTGAATGGCAATATAAAAATATTGATATTAAAGAATTGAATCTGAATGAAGATAATATTAATATTAATAATAATGAAAATACAAAATATTCATATATTATATTTATTATATTATATTATATTTAAAAAAATATATTTATAATAAATTATTAGTAATTATTATAATATTATAAACTCATAGTAAATTACAAACTTTATGGAAATATAAATATATTTATATAATATAAATATATTTTGTAAATTCCCTTCTACGACCAATGATTCAATATAAAATTGAATAACCCGAAAAAATCAATCAAATGATTTAAAATATAACATTAAAAGAATAAATCAATATTTTAATATAAGTTAGATATTTAAATTTTAATTTCCATTAAGTGTCAAAATTCTCTGAATCAAAAATTGTAACATCAATTTCACACCTATTATAACACATATTAATTAGGATAGATAATTATTAAATTATGGCTAAACACTTATAATTAAGTAGATATAAATAATATTTACATGTATTCTGTTTATTGTTAGAATCCAAATATTTTATAATATTATACACTTCATTAACATCATTGGAATCTGTTTCATATTTTAATATTAATTAAAAAAATATAGTGTGATAAATAATGATTAATAACATTATTAGTAATCACTGTAGTATTATAATTTATTTGTATATAATTTTTAAAGATGCATTTACAATTAAAATATATAATATTACAGGAAGTGTGCCAAATTGCATAAGACATTAGTCGAGAAGAGTAAACGTTTCATTAACAATATAAATGAAATATAATGGTTGGATAATAGTTAATCTTACTAAAGAATCTTCAAACAATGTCAACGTCAGGATAATAAGATTACATTGCATAACTAAATGTTTAATTACTAAACACACACATACACGCATATACACACACACACACATACACATACACGCACCTAAACATACACACATACGCGCATACTTACCATCACATACATACGCATACATAAATAATATTGTTTTTAATTTGTTATTAAATTACCGTTATATTTAAAGTAATTACACACACACAAATACACACATACCCACATACACACATATACACACACATACACACACACACACACACACACACATATATATATATTTATATATACCAGAATACTCATATCTCTAATCTATTCATTATTATTTTTAAACTAAGAGTTTAATATTCTTTGTTTGTAACTATTATTAAATATTGATTATAATTATGTTCAGAAAGTTATAATAAAGCATTCGTCTTTCTATGGGTATAACGGGTTAGTATATATATATATAGAATATATTTCTATTATTAATATGGATATTTTTCATTTATTTGTGTTAGTACTGATGGTAAGATAACCGTGACCATAATATTCTTTGAATGTCACTAGCGTAAGATACAGCATATATAATTATTCTATATTTTTCCGATAACGCGGGATATTAAATACTTAAGTAGGTGATTGCATATTTGCTAATCGCGTATATGCCCAATAAGACCTATAGATTCTTTTTCACATATACTGATTATATAATAATACAAACAAATTATATAATAATGCATTGAATCACCATTCATTTTCATGAGACTAAAGTAATGCACGCCCCAATTCATTTTTACTTTAAATAGATACGACGATCTTGGGAAATATATGAGGTTCATACCATACATTAAGGGTGGTCGATGATAACAAATATAAATTCTCTGAATCTTAAAGTATATACTAATGTAAGGATAATGTTCAATATTTAGATTTTTGTAATTCATATTGAGCCAGCGACAAGGTTTTCAAAAAAAAATTTGTCTTAAATATTTTTAATCTTGAAATGCATGACACGATCTACTGCATGACAGAAATAGCGTTATTGGTTGACAATTTTAATTTTTTAATTTTACTAAACATTTTATTATCAGAATTAATATCGCGCTGAAAGAAATACCGAGATATAAGCTCATTAAGACATAGCATATTAGACCACGCCCATTGGGCGTCGCCCAATATGACATGAGGTAGGAGACCACGCCCAGTAGGACGGAGTGGTAGACCATGCCCAATCTACAGGTCGTGCCAACATATTTATACGGTGAATCATTTAAAGGATGTAGAGTATGACAACTTTCATTATATACACCGAGTAATTATTCATCAATATTATTATTGATTCATATAGTGGATTTATAGCTTTGAGATTCAATAGGCATAAACGAGAGAAACTTGTAGACGTACATATAGCATTAGTAAAGCAAATACTATAATTACATTTCAAACGTTTCGATTCTACAATATGCTGTTACTATAAGTTATTAATAAGCATATTACAATATATTACATCTAATTAAGTTAAGCTTAATCAATGTTACGTATCGTTAAGTAATTATTTGCTTATTTTGCATTTAGACTTAAGTCATTTATATGCTAACATAATAAAGTGTATTCGTATATACATTTTTATAGTATATTAAAGTATACGATATATATACCGTGCAAAGAACTTCGGAATTAATCACTAATTATTATGAACACCCTATAATGATTACATAATGTTTTATAAGTATTAGATCATTGTTTTAATAACATGTAGCAGTTTGTACATTATTTATCATTTATACTGGACAACAAATAATTATTTATATGGCATCAGAAATATATATATAAATACATTTTTATTTATTACTTAAAATATCCAATGTAAATATTTAATGTTTGCAAATTGTACTCTTACTTATTATATTATATTATACATCATTACGTTATATCAATATAGATACATTATACATCAGAGCTATATAATAGAGCTATAAATACAATATACACACCTACGACGTAGGTCCTACGTTTTATTTCAATTGAAAATAATATCGCTAGAACACGAATTATCAATAATACCTCGTCTATTTGAATCTTATTTGAGATTAAATAATCAAAGTATCACTCGAGTACCTGTTTACTTTCCAATTGTTTACTTTAATCAACATTTCATCTAATATGCACTTGAGATCTAACAATTTCTTTCCAGGTAAATCATATACCAATTTAGATATCAAAGACATTTTTAATAACTAATATTGATGTGTATTCTAGATTGATTCACACTAGAGGATATATGTAATATAATAAATTCATATAGGTAATTCAAATCTCATTTGTAATTCAAGTTCGATATATCAACTATAATAACTAGTTATTATTAATAATATATATTTAACAGTATGGAATAAATGTGAATAATAATAGATTTCTCAGAAAGAAATATTCTGCCAAATATTTCACTTTAAGTTATTTTTAAATTTACGTAAATCCTCACATCTTATATATTGCTTTTTTTACTTATGTTTACCTGGACTATTTAACTGCAAATGATAACAATATAAATGGCTTTATATATATATATTTTTAAATATAAATATAAATAAATATTAATTATCCTACGAAAATAAATATAAAATCAATGTATTGTTTTACCTCAAATAATTGATATTACAATAAATGTGGAATTACGCATTTTATATAACCTCTATTTTTTCATATTAAAACAACAACTATGGTTATTGATAATATAATGTTATAACATTTATACTAGATATTAAATACATTAATTATAAAAATCGACTATTTATGAAAACATAGGTGGGCCAATTATGTTAATAATCTAATATAATCTAAAGATATCAAAGATTAAAATATAAATGAACATGTTTATTCCTTACAAATAATATTTCATGTTTATAATTATGTTACATTTGTCCTGCAGTAATCTATATCTATAACCAGTATTAGCATGTATTCGAAATCCGGGTTTCGTCTAATGCAAGTATTGGGAAGTTAGAAACGTAAGTGTAATATTGTCCCTTCGAACTTCAGATAAGCTTCATTATGGCATACAATCTTCGTTCAACAGGTGTACACTGGGATTATAAAGAGATACGTATTTGTCAAGTTTATTTATCCTCAATTACAGTAGATAATGCATGCTGCTATAAATGTAGGGGAAACGAATGATTGAATTCAATAAACAATATATCAAATAGATAATAATTTGCCTTTGGATATATTCACAAAAATAACATTATTGTTGTTATAAAAATAATGTATTATTTAAAATATTATAAATTCAGGAATTACATAAAATAATAACTATTTATATATTTTAATATCTATTTTTAAAATTAGTAATACTATTAAAATAAGATGTGTATAGTGTCAAAGCTACAACATAAGTTTATACCCACGACTTAAGTCCTACGTGTAGTTTTTGATTATATTACTTAAATTAATATTTTGTCATCTAAAATGTATTTATACAATATTTATCTTTTTAAATAAAGATTATTATGATAATAACTCATTTCTCTCTGTACATACTAAAATACTATATAATTTAAATTGTACACTCAGAAAGCTTATTATAAAAAATAGGAATATAAATAGGAATTGATTATTCATAAATATGTGTATGCATAAGAATTATAGAAGGATATGTTATTAAAATATGGTAAGTAGAAATTGTAGGTAGATATGTATGGTAGACGTTGTAGTGGTATTTGAAAATGTAGTGATACTTATAGTGGTGGTAGTAGTGGTGGTAGTAGTGGTATTCCTAGTAGTAGTATTCATGAGAGTGGAATGCGTAGATATTGTGGTACTGGTAGTGGTATTATTAGTAGTACTGATAGTATTAGTAGTAGTGGTGGTGGTAGTAGTATTGATTAATAGTAGTAATAGTAGTAGTAGTAGTAGTAGTAGTAGTAGTAGTAGTAGTAGTAGTAGTAGTAGTAGTAGTAGTAGTAGTAGTAGTAGTAGTAGTAGTAGTAGTAGTAGTAGTAGTAGTAATAGTAGTAGTAGTAGTAATAGTAGTAGTAGTAGTAGTAGTAGTAGTAGTAGTAGTAGTAGTAGTAGTAGTAGTAGTAGTAGTAGTAGTAGTAGTAGTAGTAGTAGTAGTAGTAGTAGTAGTAGTAGTAGTAGTAGTAGTAGAAGTAGTAGTAGTAGTAGTAGTAGTAGTAGTAGTAGTAGTAGTAGTAGTAGTAGTAGTAGTAGTAGTGGTAGTAGTAGTAGTAGTAGTAGTAGTAGTAGTAGCAGTAGCAGCAGCAGCAGCAGCATCAGCAGCAGCAGCAGCAGCAGCAACAGCAGCAGCAGCAGCAGCAGCAACAGCAACAGCAGCAGCAGCAGCAGCAGCAGCAGCAGCAGCAGTAGCAGCAGCAGCAGCAGCAGCAGTAGTAGTAGTAGTAGTAGTAGTAGTAGTTTTAGTAGCAGTAGTAGTAGTTATAATAGTATTACTGATAGTATTGCTTTTTATAGTGTTAGTAGTAGTATTATTGGTAGTGGTATTGGTATTGGTAGCGTTAGTAGTAGTATTATTGGTAGTACTATTGTCATTGGTAGTGGAAGTGGAAGTGCCACTGGTAGTTGTAGTTGTAGTAGAAGTAGTAATGGTAGTGATAGTAGTAGTGGTTTTGGTAGTGGTAGTGATAATGGTAGTAGTAATGGTAGTGTCAGTGGTAGTGGTAGTGGACGTGGCAGTGGTAGTGACAGTGGTAGTAGTAGAGGTAGTGGTAGTGGTAGTGGTAGTAGTAATGGTAGTGGTAGTGGTAGTGGTATTGGTAGTGGTAGTGGTAGTGGTAGTAGTAGTGGTAGTGGTAGTGGCAGTGGTAGTGATAGTGTTAGTGGTAGTGGTAATGGTAGTAGTAGTGGTAGTGGTAGTGGTAGTGGTAGTAGTAGTGGCAGTGGTAGTGGTAGTGGTAGTGGTAATGGTGGTAGTATTGGTAGTAGTAGTAGTAGTAGTAGTAGTAGTAGTAGTAGTAGTAGTAGTAGTAGTAATGGTAGTGGTAGTGGTAGTGGTAGTGGTAGTGGTAGTGATAATGCTATTGCTAATGGTAGTGGTAGTTGTAGTAGTAGTGGTAGTGAAAGTGGTAGTGGTAGTGGTAGCGATAACATGGTGATTGAGGTAGTGGTAGTAATAGTGATAGTATTAGTGGCATTAGTTTTGTTTGTGGTAGTAATAGTGGTATAGATAATAGTTGTGGAAATAGAGGTAGTGGTATTAGTATTGATTATAGTATTTGAATTGAAAGTGGTAGTGTAAATGACACTGGTAGTGGTAGTTGTAGTGTAAGTAGTAGTTGTAATGGTAGTTATTGAGTTAGTAGTATTAGTAGTTGGTATTAATAGTGGAAATTATAATGGAATCGGTATTATGATTTATGACTGAATTGATTATATATTAAACTATTGATTATCTTTTCATTATAATAAATATTCCTATAATATAATATTTATCTTTTATTTAATACGCCTATTTATTCATTGACAATCCATGTGGGCGTGGTCCATTTATTACTACGTATATTTTAAACACCCGCCACAGTATATTTAGCAATAACTATGTATATAAATAATACGTATTTTTATCTATTATTTGTCATTCGTATCTGGTTGTATTCTACTGTTAACAATATCCTATATATTAATATCTAGTATTTATAATACCGTTTTTGTAAAGGATATGAATTCAATAAATGGTATACCGAATATAATCAGAAATACACATATATATAAGAAGTATAGTTCTTTCTAAAATAAATACAAATGAAATACGCTGCAGTAAAAAAAAGGATTACTGTAGCTGGATTACTGTAGCTGAGTTCTACACAAACAATATCTCAAGGTGATAGTGAATTATGACAATGACTCACGATCTGTTGATTGTATGCTGTAATACAAGGCAAGGCTAATGCATATAATATACATCATATATTTATATATATATATAGAGAATTAGATAAACATAAATATGCTGAATACGAATGTCCTATGAAGTATTTGTATATATTAATGTATTAGATAGTAGTATATCATTTATTTTATTATTTGATATACTAGTTCTCTAATAGATCAATTCTTAGATTTTTAATTGATTGTTATATATATATATCTATATTACTACTATTAATATCTATTATATTACTATTAATATCATTTATAGGTCACATTTATATTGCCAACTTTACCTAATATTAAATATGATAGTACAATATTGTTCAAAGTATACGCATAACACCAATAGAATATAATATAATATATTACGTAATAATATTATAAGAATAATAAGTTATAAATTATAAAATAAAAATAATTATATATTATAGTAATGATGTATCAAACACAGCTACATAATAAAATATATTAATCAAATTTAATTTATTCTTATTACAACCACTCTGAAATAGAAACATAATAAAATGCTACTAAAATATTCACTGTCTATAGACATACCTATGTCTATAGGTATACCTAAATAAAAAAGAGCATTACATATAATACCATAGGGAAAAAAAATATTTACAATTAAAACTACAGGATATTATATTTTAAATTTATCAATTGCCCACATTTTATGAAATTTTTTTTAACCAATTTCCCAATCTCATTACATTTGTTCTTGTTATAAAGTAATATAATATGTAGTATATATATATATATATATATATATATATATATATATATATATATATATATATATTATATATTTGTAACCTTTAAAATCTGAGGGATAGTTTTATATTTTTTATTTCATTTTATTATCCTAATGTATATCTTGTATATATTTAATATAATTATAGTATATAAATATATATTTATTTATAAAACAAATAAAACATATTGATTTATATTTTATTGGTTATATATACAGCCCACATGAAATTTGATGAGAATATATACTCAGCACAAAAGTTATAATAGATTTATAACCTACTATAAAAGGGTTAGGTAACCACTATTGACCGTTGGCTTCTCTAGGCATATGATAACAAATATAGTGGGTTTGAGAATTGTGTTCTCTAAAAGGATATTCATTCTTTAAATTT
>OZ038317.1:20997317-21022317 GCA_964035775.1 Osedax frankpressi
ATTTCTGCCCAGAAATCACCAATAGTACAATTGTTAAACGAGGATGGTTCCTTACCTGCAACTACGGACCCGCGTTAGAGTCAACCCCCATAGAAATGTATTGTCCTTGTTAATCCATCGTAGTTTTAATTAGCTTAGAAATTTGGGATAATTATAATCGATGATATATATTAGGTAAACCCAATTAGTATTAGAAATTTGAATCAGAATATTATTATGTTTTTGTTTCTTGATCGTGTAGAGCATATTTTTTACTCGTCTCTTAATTAATAAGAAATGCATCTTAATCTCTAAGTTATACATCCGGTCAGATCATTCTATAAATACTTATTCTAAGAGTAAAAAAAACTCATATTTTAGTTTACCACTGTATACATACTTTTAAAATATTTACTATATATAATAACAACCTATATATAAACATTGTAACGAATTTCTCTCGAACTCCTAGCGGTAACTATCAGAATACGCAACCTTATTTGGTAAACGAGGATCTAGGCCGCTGTTCACGTTGCCCTGCTAGCCACGCTTTCTGCCACAACAACCTGTGTGTGAAGTCTTGTAGCGGAAGGCCCGGATGTGGTTAGTGGACCAAGGTGCAAACAACTAGTAACCACCACTCTAACTAAGTATACTATTTACATTAATTATCCGTCGTACGGTATACCGTATATCCTATAGGATACATACATACATATTAAAATATAACGAAAACACCTATTCGCTACGGCAATAACTACGTTCTATTTACATTTATTTACCATCGTTGGGTAGGATGTGCAATGCACATATACCAACGTACATATACATGCGCGTGAGTAGACTTTAGTAAACACAAGCATTTATACTTCAGTGTGCAACAAGAAATGTCAGAACTGCGGTACCCTCGACACGAATACTTGCACGTGTTCCTGTGCCCCTGGTTTCAATGGACCCGTCTGTTCTTGTTAGTCGCTTATCCTAACTGGATACATATTACACAATTGCATATATCTATAATGAAAAATTCTTTAAAAATGTTGACCAATTTTTATCTATTGCCAAACTGTTGTTAATTGTTATGCAAATTGAATTACTAATTATTTAACTATTACACATATCTGTCGTTTATTAGCGGAATGTAAGGACTTGAGTCCTCATTGCTATGCGTACTGGCCGAAATTCTTCTGCATCTACCACGATGAAGCAGTACGTATCATGGCGAAGACTAATTGCCCAGCAATGTGTGAAATATGCCGTTAGTGGTGTATAAGTTTAATAAACCAGGCTTGATTGCGTTAAAGTAAGGTTAATCAGATAACGCAATGCTTACAATGTGACTATATATGTTATTTTGAGTTTGCGTTAGAATGGCTTAAAATGGCAAATATGTGTAATCAATCGAGGTCATTTCATCATTGGTGTTTGCTCGTTTTAAATGAAGATATGTTTAAATGTTCTTCTAAATTATGTATCATGTGAACATAAGTTGTATTCGTTGAGATAACGATAAACTACGTAGCATACCGAGATACTAAATATTTACTTAATTATATAGAAATTGGCATACATTACTGACAGTAATATTGATTAACCAAATTATGCGGAGGTAATCAACAGTAAGAAGGGTGTATGGATAAATATTTTATATATGTAATAGAACATTGTAGTGAATCGTTAAAGAAATAAGAGTTTACGTATATGATAACATATAAATAGTATTTATATTCTTTTGAAGAATGTTGATATTATTTTATATTAATTTATTTTATTCTATTTCCATTAATTACATAATAATATTCTAATTCTTAACTTTTTATTTAACAGAGGGACCAGATCCTAACTTCGTATGTAGTACTCCTACAAATACCCCGAGCACCACCACCACCACAACTACAACCACTACCACCCTCGCCCCTACAACTACCACTACTACCACCCTCGCTCCCACTACTACCACCACTACGACCCCCGTCCCCACTACCACCATACCAGTTCCTTTATCTGAAGTTAGTCTCATAGAAATACTGATATTATATAATATAAGTAATAGTATTATATAAACAATATTAAAGGTAAATGTCTCGAAAAATTACAAATGTTTTATTGATATTAATAATATATAATGGTCATTTATATGAATAATATTAAATTGTTATTGTAATGAATACTAATGTATTTATCAGGTATAGCGAAATTAATAATACTATTAAAAAATAGCTGAATCCCTTAAAAGGAAAGCGAATATAATTACTAACGTTATAGTTTGCAACTCTATAATCAAATTCACTAATACCTTCGATTTTGATTGAAAGGAAGAAGAAAAAATTGCTTGCAATCTTCTCAGGGTATCGAAACGCTGCGAACCCGGTGGTAAGGTCAGCAAATTACCATGCTCACATCCATTTACACCGAACAGATGCGTTTGCGAATGTTATTTAGCATTCGAAGGGGAATTTTGCGATGGTTAGTCCGCAATTGGCTAGGAGAATGTAACATAACTCTAATTCGTATTTAGTGTACGGACAACATTGTACTCTTAGAGGAGAGTACTCTTTCGGAGAACTTTATGTTCACTATAATTAAGAAATCATCACCGACAATAACTATGATATCGGTATATATTTAATTACTATACGTTATGTATTACGAGTGTATGCAATGAGATGTACATATCGAGTTGGTTGCCTGTGTATACTTATTATACTCGAAAACGAACTTTATCGTACGCGAGTACTAATAATCTAGCCGAGTACATAAACTATAGCCAGTAGGTAATCTAATATATTCTGCAGAATTACAATTTTATTACTACCTTTGCAGCCAGTGTGTCTAGAATATAAATTATAATGTTACCCTAATTACTTCTTTTAATATATAAACTAGGCATATCCTTCAAAGGTTCTTAACCTTTACACTCTTGACTTACAGTACATAAACCGGAAGTGAATGGTGTAGTCGTATATAAGATGATTGTGAATACCGGAGTAGGAATACCGGGCGTTAGTAATTAGAAATTATCACTAATAATCACACTCAAACCTCATTTATATACTATTGGGAATTTCTCATGATATACTATTACCAGTATTGACTTCGAATGAACTCATGTGAACTCATATGAACTCATATGACCTCTTACGAGATCGAATCATTTTATACGAATTCATATTACTAAATATGTCTCGTCACCGGCGATTCTAGACAACATAAAGTCATATTCCGATAACATGTTCATCATATAGCATATCATTAACTCACCTAATCTCAATGCATTCGAATGACATTGTATTGTCACATTCTCTCTAATAACAAAACATTACAAAACATGATGAAATATAAACTTCCAAATTTGAACTCATATGGATTATTATTAATGAACTTTATCTATTCAATTACAGTACGGTAGTCAATTTTATACTCAAAGGAAACTGGCGATGGTCAAGTTTAATAAATACTGTCTAGAAAACATCAAGGCATGTTGCATTGGCAGTATTTTCACAGATAAGTTAGTATCACCTATTTACTATTTACAATCTATTACAACACGTTTCTTATCTTTCTGCCACTAAACTAAATTGTTCGCATTATAACGGATACAATTGAATATGTATATGAAGTCATTCTTTTTATATGAAATATACAATTAATATACAATATTATTATATAACTTTGTAGATATATATTTTAGTCAACAATAAAAATGAGATAATTAAATAATTGATTTAAAAAGTATTTTTATTATAGTATACTATTCATATACACATATATATGTATTACGTGTAGAGTCATTACTTGACCAACATAAATTCAGATATTCACTCTAAAAACAATATATTACAAAACATGATTACATATAAACTACAAAATTTGACCTCGTAGGAATATTTAACGTACTTTGACCATTCCTAATCCATTCAATAATCATTTCCTCTCACCATTATTCCTCTCATCATTCCTCTCATCATTTACTCTCACCATTATTACCTTCTAACGAATTTTCCATCTACACACTACTACGATATTTCTCTTTCTTTCTACTAAGCCTCACAACCATCAATCCATTCATCTATTCGTTCCACAATGCCACACTTCACCCTACCACGCACTACTTTACACTAATAGCTTCCGCGACTCTCTCAAGCTGTGTATTGATTCACGCATCTAATCCCCTTATCCGATACAATACTACAATACACAGCATTTCGGGGACAACGTTCCTATCACGCGATAACCAGGTGAAACCCATGATTGGATACCCGAGACCAGTAATTAATCCGGTAACAGAACAAATTGAAACCGAATTCGGATTTTACGCTCTAGGCACCACCAGCTCCATGTGTTTAAGGATTCTTGCTTATTCTGATCGTTTAAGACTGCGCATGTAGCTTTCTAAAAGTAAGTGACCTATGACCTTCGTACTAATACGCGATATGTTATAAATCATAATACAGTAAATTAAAATTAAGTATTTAATAAATGTGTATAATTATAAATATCATATACATATCATTATATAGTTACACTATCTGCTTAATTTAGTTTCTAATTTATATACAACTTATATATGGTCATCGAATGACAGACAATATTTTGTGATGTGATAATTAATATTTTCATTCTACCGATATTTTCTAGATTCTGATGAGTAAAAACTGGGATCGTCATCATTCATATATTTTGTATACATTGCATCTAGTAATTATCATGAAAATTTTGCGATATCTCTATTGATTCAGTATATTCATTAATAAATCATATTCAATGCAAATTCTTAATTATTTCAATTACAATGCAATATAAAATAATGCAATAAGTATGTTCATCATCATTAATGATACATATAGACATATTGTTTATATTATATTAAATTATAATACATTGCATATATTAATAATTAGTAAATACATATAGAAAACTCCCAAAATGGGAAATAATAGAATAAAACACAGAATAAATAAGTTTAGGTAGTACGGATAAGTTATCTACAAAATAAATAATGTTATTATTTTGGTAACACAAAATTATTATTTTAATAATATGTATTATAAATTCTCAATTATAAAATTATTAAAGTAGTTAGCATTCGTGTAAACTATTTACTTATTTTGGTCTAATTATAATGAATAAATAATATAAATTATATACATTCGCAGACAAGTTGCTTAACTAATAATTATACTTAATTTAAGTTAACATATACAACTTATAGGAATTACATTACTATCTTAGATTAATACCACTGGTTATACAGACTGTACCAATACTGTCTCTTTTACATACACTATTAATACAGTTCTTAATTTGACAGACGCGATTATTACTAATCTTTATTAATACATTTACTGGTAATGCTAACTTGCCTAGCGCGATACATACGCATTAACCAATAGACGAGAGCTTTTTCACCTTCAGTCTTAATACTAAGAGATAATACTAATAATATTTAATACTTAATACTAATAATACACTCCCTAATTATACAACAACTGACCTGAACCGCGTAGATGAAAATGTACAATTCAATGATATCATTTACGACAAATATACTCTCAATAATACAGCGCATTCCCATACTAAAATTAACATCTCGACCGAATAATGTAACATTGCATTCACTTCTACAACGTGCATTTGTAGAAAACATACATATAATAGGAATACATTGAGACAATATATCAATGTATCCAAAAGAATACAAAAATAAGAAAATAAAAATCCAAAAGCTACTAAAAAAAGTAATCATCAAATGTATTGGTCACACCAAGTAAAATATATAAAACCGGTAACATATTGAAATGATTCGTATAAAATCGTAAATCAGCGAAATTATGACTGAAAAATACAATCCTTATGCATTGTAAACAATGGCAACATTATTCTAAGAATGCGAATCTTAATCGTTACAACGGCAATACTGAAAACATTAATGACAAAGTACCTGAACAATGTTTCGAATAAGTCACATGTTCCGGTAAAATTTAATATTTTCACCTCAAAAGCCAAGGGCTGTCACTCCCTATCTGTCTCATGTAATACGAGAAAAATATTTAAAATGGCCGAAAATGTAAACAGCCGCCACTTACGTAAATTTACGGCTGATAAATTAAATTTTATATTATATTAGTATTATAATGTTATAAAGTGATATAACGATAGTATATTATATTTAAAATACATATCTTATTTATATAATAATAATATACTTTCTAAATACTTAGTTGTAATTAATGATGATAAATGATGTAAACAGGGTATTAATTATAAATGTTTTAATTTAATTAATTTTCGTGATTTTCGAATCATATCAGTATTTTTACAATCACTATTGTTTAAATTTTCTTGTGATAACATGGTTGATAAGCATCATTTAACAAAATAACATATAATACTATCACTGATTAAACAAGAATTACAATAGGCAAAGCAAACAATATTAACAGTGACAATATTATTAAATAATTTACAAATATCATTTTTATATATAATATCATTAATATAATGGTTAAATAAAACAGATAACTTATTTATATATTCAACAAATAATAGTTTTGGTTGAATGCGATTAATGTCTATATTTTAAAATTTATCCATACTTAATAGATGAATATTAGAAAAATTAGATGAAACATTTAAACATACAAGATTAGCACAAGATTCACAATAATTTTGACGAATATAATTACATATAACAACATACAGGGAGACTACACAATTTTCTTCAAGAATAGATACACTTACTGATATTGGTAATATGTAGGCATATTTAAAAAATGTGGAGAGTTCTGAGTTGATGAAGAGGCTCGTTGTAGTTGGTTTAATTTAAGTAAAAATTCTCCAGCATCTAAATTACAATTACTACCACGAACAGGATCAAATAAATTTTCTACAGTTATTTTCCTATATTCCGCTGCAAATTCAGTTGCAGACGGATTATCACGGTTGCAACCTCCAGCTCTCATCCTCGAGAAGAAATTCTCTATACAATCTTGACTGCAATTATGTAGATTTATTTCATGCATATTGTAATCTTTACGAAGATGTTCAGACATGTTCAATAAACACTCGACATCATTTCTCCATCCAATTAGACATGGCAAAGTATTCGTGAATTTCTTACTATTATATCTTATAGAATTTAAAACATTCTTTGATGACATGAGAAATTCTTCAGATTTCGTATTTGCCTTATATGCACATCTGAAATGATTCCGATCGATTCCTGTAACAATTTCCCTAAAATATATATATTGAAATTATTATATCGGATACAAATATATAAATTTACCTTTGCTATTAAAAATATCAAAAAAATTGTTGAAGAATTCGCAAAAATCAGCTGTATACATTGCTTCTCGGGGAAATTTGTTAAATGGGCAACACATCGCATACCGGAAGCAACTATAATATATAGAAATACTAGTATACAAAATAAATAGTTATATTTCCAGCTTGTTAATATTCAGTATTACTGTAGGTTAGATCATGCATATTTATGTTAGTAATGTATATATGTATATATATAGATGCACTAAGTACTTTGCACAACAAATGGTTAATACATACATTATAGTAGAAAGTGATTATATAAAAGTGAAAAAAACCAGAATTATTATATACAATAATTATATAACATGAATCAATCTTAATAGTATAGAGTTACCAAGACCATATTAAATAAAGGTATAGAGTTAGATAGATAGATTTAAAAAAAGAAATAGAAAATACCACACGTATACAACCTGATTCTTTATTAATATAACACCTGTAGATTATCAGATATATATATATAAATATAATATAAATAATATATATATAAATATATATATATATATATATATATATATATATATATAAATAATATATATATAAATAAAATAACTATTATATCTATAATATAAACCGTTCACTATTATTATACATGTCATCTTCAAAGTGACGACCACAAACGCGAACATTTCTTAATGCTGATGTACCTTCTTTTTTTTTATTATTTTCATTAATGTTTCATTCCTGGTATTTATAGCCCACTTTTTTACAGCTAAAAATATGTTAAAATAATATAAATAACTGGTATTATTATATGATATAATAATACTTTATTATCAATCCATATCATCTATTTAATAAATGTTCTATCCATTGATTATTAATATTCATACATTTACTAAAAATTACAATTATTTTTAAAATTTATATTAATTAATCAAATTATTATATATATTCTAATACTAACAGATCCTCGTCAATTGGGAAACGATGATACGTAAATACATCATTCCCAGAATAAAAATCACAGTTAATAACTGAACATTTTGTACTTTTTTTAAACACTTTATCCATTATTATAAGTTATATAAATTTAAAATTGTATATTTTAAATATTATTATCAGCCCTAATGGCCGCATGTTTACATCTGTCAATCAAATGCGAATTCTCAAATACGATGAAGTGGTATCCCTTGGCTCAAAAGGATAAACAAAATGTAAAATTGATCTACAAAAATTGATCTGAAAACCCTTAAATCATTATAATATACAATAAGGGTTATACATTTAAGAAATGTATTAAACATCATCTCTTTATCGACATATATAAATTATACTTGGTAATCTTAGCATGATGTTTAATTAGACAAAATCAACAATATATATCTCAAAGGAGTCCGTGTCCTCCACTGGATTTGAGAGTACAGTCGTCTACATATAAGCATAATTCGGCAGAAATAATAAATATAATATCTTGGATAAACTTAAGAAATGTCTTTGGCTATTAGTCACCTACGATTAGTTAGATTCTTTTATTCTCTATACCTCACTTATAAAATAGAAACAGAATATAAAGACAAAGTGATATAGATATAGTTATTAAATAAATATATCTAAACATAAATAAATGACCATTCTCTAGCTTTTAATTAATTGAAATATTCTCGAAGGTTTTGATATATTTCTATCAAAGACTTCCACGTTATACCAAATAAGTCCCGCAGAAAATAATTGTTGTCCCTGGATTCATCCTGCCATCAATGAATTTATGAAATAGTTATGGAGCTACATAACCAACGCAACGTTATACTGAAATCTCTATAAGACCAACTAAATATATATATATTTAAGTTTATTTAATATGTTATCTACTTCATACAACTTTTGGTATCATCCCTTATCTGGATATATCGTATACTAATATAATAGTGATGTTATAATTCTTTATAACTCATAATATAATACAAGTGACTCTCATGGTTGGCTCGATATGATCATGGTATACCACCAATGAAAACAACTTGAACATTCTAAAGTATTTCTATATCAGAGAAGTCATAACATAATACAGTACTCCTATAATTAAAAACTGTTTGCAAGGTTATCTCTATTGTACATCTTAATCCTTTTTATCTTAATTTATCTTTTAACTTTCCTATATTTACTATATTTCATCTAGATTTTACTCCAGGTTTTATTATTTTTATAATTCTGTACTTATATCATATTTTAATATATTAATACCGTTAAGTATTTATAATTTTAATAATGATTATATTTTCAAGGAATATGGTTTATTAATAAATAAATAGCAGCAATCGAGGTGTTATGAAATTATTATATAATTAACAAGTCCATAATAAATATAATCGATAACGCAATAATATTACATAACATCCGATAAATTCCGATTTCTAAACATGCAATCTGTTATAGATATTAGCTATCATTAAATGATATAATTGAATGAAATTTCATATAACAATAATATTTAGTTATTATTAATTAGATTAATATTATTAATTTATACCTTGATACATTATATTAATACAATTATATATTATATTAATAATATTATTTAATGTCATTACTATATAAGATTTCACATGTGTGATTTAGTTATACTTACATTTTTCCACTATTTTAACACCAAATTTATTATAAAATCTTACAAAATATACAAACCTAGTCATTGGCTTATCTAAGAGTTAAATCTAGTTTTATTCATTCAACAATCTGAGAAGAAGATGAAGATGATCCCAATTCGTACTCCTCAGAACCTATAAAATGGCGGGAGAATATGATCATTACTCGTAACTTCACACAAGACTGATTTGGTCATTCGATAGTATTACAGATTTAGTAAATAAATTGAGGTAATAATAGTATAACTAATAAATACTACTTATTTTATAATTTCACACAATTATATAAATGAATTTAAATGTATTTAAATGTATTTAAATGTATTTAAATGTATTTAAATGTATTTAAATGTATTTAAATGTATTTAAATGTATTTAAATGTATTTAAATGTATTTAAATGTATTTAAATGTATTTAAATGTATTTAAATGTATTTAAATGTATTTAAATGTATTTAAATGTATTTAAATGTATTTAAATGTATTTAAATGTATTTAAATGTATTTAAATATATTTAAATGTATTTAAATGTATTTAAATGTATTTAAATGTATTTAAATGTATTTAAATGTATTTAAATGTATTTAAATAATAATTAATACTATATCGAGCACATTCACTGAGGTTAGAGTTCACTAACTTTCAGAACGTTTCATGCGTCGTCGTAATCGAGCAGTCATCCTCATTACTACTTTACACATGCGACTATATCTTGATGTACCGAAAAATCCGAATTCTGTTTCGGTTTCCCCAGTTACCGGATTAACTACAGGTCTCGGGTATCCGGCCATAGGTCTTGCCATGTAAGAGCGATGCATGAATTTGTACTTCGTGGTACTGTATAGTGGAGGGTATTTGAAGGTTAGTAGCGCGGCATAGATTATGGGTAAAGGTGGGTATTTTACGTGTGAAGATACGTGGGTAGGGTTGAAAAGAATATAATATACTATGCTTTCTATGCGAATGAATGCTATCCCGGGTTACAGCATTGGGATCACGTTGGCATGAGGGATGATGTGCGGGGTGTGTGTGTTTACAAAAGGCTTAGGTTTATAAATATAAGAAGATGATGATACTATTATAAAACATAATGACTCTAAGTACTTGATATATGAGAATTTGTTAAGTTATAATAATGATGACTGACAAGGAGGTATATTTAATTGTACTGGGAGTAGATATATAATTGGATGTTGATAAAGGTTATGGATGAAAGGGAATATATTTATATTCATAGGGTAAGGATTACATATATGATACTAACTTATTATCGAAAAGACTACCAATGCAACACGCCTTGACATGTGTATTACAGTATTTATTAAACACATGCATGGCATTAGTTCTTTCAATGTAGTACTGTCTTCTGTACTGAAATCGGCAGGTTAAACAACATTAATGAATTCTCACTAAGCCGTGCGAAAGTATAGGATTGGATTTGAGGTACAATTTTTATAGTTGATATGAGGATCATAATGAAAGGTCATTTGATGTCATTTAAATATTCATTTATTTAAGTTCATTATAAATTATTATATGTGATATCATGATATAATAATATGAGAATACAGTGTATTGTATTATTAAAATGTATTTTGAGGTCATATTGTATAGATAATTAAAGTATCACATGATATTACATAAGGTCACTCGAAATCATTAGAGTTAATAGTATAATCATGATAAATTTGCAAGGCTGGATATGTTAGATCAATCGAGATTATTTGATGTCATAATTAATAACTAACGTTGGAATTTCCTTTTTTCGTGTTTACGATTACCTTTAATACGACTACACCTTTCACTTCCGGTCTTTTTACTGTACATTAAAGGTTTACAATTTATTTTTGTGGGACAGTTGATTATTATAAAGATATACGGTTTTTCTGGTAAAATACGTAATTAGGGTAATCTTACAATCTATTTTTTTCATATTCATAAAATAATTATGAAATTGATTATTCTGCAGAATAGGCGAAATTTTTATTTCTTGTTTCGAGTAAAATAATTAATGATACATTAGCCAGATAAATATGTACAACTTATTACATATACTCGGAATACACTAATTATAGTAGTTGAATATATTCCAATATCATATTTAATTTCGAAGGTGATTTCTTAATTATTGCAAAGTACTCTGTAAATATCCTCTCTTCTAATGCGATGTAACCACACGTTTGGTACGATATAGAGCAGTGTATCCACCTCGTCAACTACAGACTGACCATCGCAATGATCTCCTTTGAACTGAATGTAACAATGGCACACACATCGGTTTGGTGTCGAAGCATGGTTGGCAGGTAATTGCACGACCTTGCCACCGGGTACACAAACTTTAGATGATATGAGAAGGTCGCATGCAGTTTTTTCGTTCGCCTTTCAATACAAATGAATGTGTCAGTATATTTGATTAGAGTTTCATACTATCGATAGTTCTATTTTTTGTATTATTATTATCATTTTTATTGTTATTTATATATTATTATCTATTCTTCTATGCCACTAACATTATATTTGGCTAGAGCAGATAGAGTAGTAGTGGTAGGTAAAGTGGTAGTTGTGGTTGGTCTAGGAGTAGTTGTAGTTGTGGTAGTGGTAGTGGTAGTAGTGGTAGTTGCTGTTTTTTTGCATACGAAGTTCGGATTTGGTCCCTCTGTTAAAAGAAAATTATTACATTATCCATTGGTTTCGAATAAATTAAAATAAATTCTAGATTAGAAATAATATCAATATTCTTTTAAAGAATATAAATACTATTTATATTTGATTACATTTCAAAGCATATACTTATTTCTTTCGCGACTCACTACTACTTTCTATACATAAACTACTTACCCATACACCCTTATTACTATTGATTAAATCCGCATAACCATGATTAAGATTCGCTTAATTAATACTATAGTATTCAATACAATGCTGACTATATATGATACCCAGTCATTAATGGATATTGCTATATATGTAAACAAGTATATAGTACTTAATCCTCTTTGCATAGTTAACTATTAACACCAATTGATACATAATTATCTTCACATGATATACTATTTATAGGAAATTATCATAATTTAAAGTTTCACACATCTATAGGTACATATAAGAGCGTCTAATTGACATTTAAGCCTATATAACTAAACATTTATCTACCCAAATCCAACATAACTTTAAATAAATACACACATCAAGTTACCGAAGAACCCGACTTACCTCTCAACTAATGATATTTATCTAGTTGAATTTAAACCAACACTAACTGCAGATACCGCACATAGCTGGGCAATTTTTCCTTGCAATTTCACGTGCTTGTTTATGGTTGATGGTACAAAAGAACTGTGGCCAGAACCTTACGCATCTATAATTCAAGTTCTTACATTCAGCTGTACAATGAAATAGATGCGTATTAGTTATTTACGTCATTTACGTAATATACCAAAATTGCGCAATATTTTCTCAAGAATTTCTCACTATATATGAGTGCAATTGTGTAATGTGTATCCAGGTAGGATAAGCGACTAACCAGAACAGACGGGTCCGTCGTGACCAGGGGCACAGGAACACGTGCAAGTATTCGTGTCGAGGGTACCGCAGTTCTGACATTTCTTGTTGCACACTGAAGTATAAATGCTTGTGTTTACTAAAGTCTACTCACGCGCAAAATCACCGAATACGTTATATTTTAATATGCATGTTTACATCCTACCGTACTACGGACAATTAATGTACATAGAACAATTAATTATTTCAGTGGCTAATAGTGGTTTGCACCATGGTCCACTAACCACAGCCGGATCGTCCGTTACAAGACTTCACACACAAGCTATTGTGGCAGAAAGGGTGGCTGGGAGGGCAACGTGAACAACGGCCTAGTTTCGCGTTTACCAAATAAGGACTCACCATTTTTTGGTTACCGCTAGAGGTTAAAAGGAATTCTTCAGAATATTATACATTTAAAAACAATATATATATAGTAGAAATGCAACATAAGCGTTTGTTTTTGTCTTAGAATAAAAATGAATTATTATTGGTTAACATCCAGTCAATATTTATTTAACCGTTATTTATACTAGTATAAGAAAATAATTACGTAATATTACAAACAAGGTCTACTAATTCCACCCGTAATATAATACGTAATTAATTATACCAATCACACATTTATAATCTTGTAATAACTAATATGGATTAATAAGGACAATACATTTCTAGGTAGTTTGGTACTAACGCAGGTCCGTAGTTGCAGGTAAGATACCATCCTCGTGTAATCATGCCACTGTTAGTGATTCTGGGGCAGAAATTCCATCCGCAACCAACGTGTGTAGTCTTAGACCATACAACCTGTTAACATATGAAGGAATGATATCACGTATTATTGAGAGAGATAAATTGAGAGATAGAGATATAGAGAGAGATAGAGATAGAGAGAGAGAGAAAGATATAGAGAGATATAAAGAGATAGAGAGAGATATAGATAGAGATATAGATAGAGAGAGAGAAAGATATAGAGAGAGATAAAGAGATAGAGAGAGATAAAGTGAGAGATAGAGATAGAGAGAGAGAAAGAGAGAGAGAGATAAAGTGAGAGATAAAGTGAGAGAGAGAGGAGAGAGAGGAGAGAGAGAGAGAGAGAGAGAGAGAGAGAGAGAGAGAGAGAGAGAGAGAGAGAGAGAGAGAGAGATAGAGAGATAATACACACCTGGGTATAGTGACCGCACACCTCACCAGATTTGCAACTTAATGTTTTCAGATTGTAGAATTGCTTTTCACTATAAAATAATTTGATTGCGTATTGCAAATCCAATCTACTCAATTGAGTAATGAATATATTCTGTCCAACCTGACAGAAGAATTATGAAGCGAATTAGATAACGTATTATACATTCATTAAATATTACGTTTTTTTAACGTTTACATGTCAACGACACATTCCAACGATGACATGATGGAGTTGGAATATTCCGATGACATCAATAGAATTGTATTGTATTTTATTATTTTTCGTAAATATTTCCTATGTTATCGTCTTGCTTGTCATTTAACCTAAATCTTAGTAATAACTAATAAAATATATCTCGATAACTTCTGTGCACCTATTATGCTTTTGCAGATATTAACTACTTTTAGATTCACGTGTGGATATTGAAATGACTGTTACAAGTTGAACGTATAACATTTAGTTTATAAAGTTTATCATAATACACGTACGATATTTTGTGTGCAAGATTAAATGAAATTATATTATTATCCGTGAATTCATATTATAAATATACATATGCTGACGTGTATACGTTTATAAGTATGGCAATGCAAATATATGACTAATGATAGTATAAGATACATTAGTTTAGATATAGAGGCAAATCAAGGTCGAATTTAAAATAGAGAACCTCTACGTAAGGAATTGGTTTGTTCAATTTGAAGTTTCCGTGTGCATATGAACACCTGTCTGACCACATTTGTGACATTTGTGCCAATTGAGAATCCCATTGCTGTATAGCGATTGATATTAAAGTTGTGGTGATATTTACAACGGTGGATGGAGTAGTTATGATTATGATGCTGCAGCAGTAGCTATGGTGATGATGATGATATATGTTGACGATAGTGGAGGTGGAGGTCATAGCAATGTATAAATAAGATAAAAGGCCAGGTATAATAATGTTATAACGTTATAATAAAAATACATAGTATAAATTATTTAGATACATATACTGTGGTTTACTATTGTATACCTATATAGAGGTGTATGATATAGTTATATTTATAGATATGTAATATTATAATACATATTTAGAGGTGTAAGTTTATAATGGACATGTAGAGGTGTAATATTATAATAGACATGTAGAGGTGTAATATTATAATAGATATACAGAGGTGTAAGATTATAATACATATTTAGAGGTGTAATATTATAATAGATATGTAGAGGTGTAATATTATAATAGACATGTAGAGGTGTAATAATATAATAGATATGTAGAGGTGTAAGATTATAATACATATTTAGAGGTGTAATATTATAATAGATATGTAGAGGTGTAATATTATAATAGACATGTAGAGGTGTAAGCTTATAATAGATATATAGAGGTGTAAGATTATAATAGATATATAGAGGTGTAATATTATAATACATATTTAGAGGTGTAAGATTATAATAGATATGTAAAGGTGTAAGATTATAATAGACATGTAGAGGTGTAAGATTATAATAGACATGTAGAGGTGTAATATTATAATAGATATGTAGAGGTGTAAGATTATAATAGATATTTAGTGGTGTAAGTTTATAATAGATATTTAGAGGTATAAGATTATAGTAGCTAAGTAATAACATGTGATTTTATAGAGGTATGTATGTAGAGTTACTAACCAGTTCGATTATGTCATTGGAGTTCATTTCTTGACGTCTCAACTGGTTGTGGATGTCGAGAAGAGTTTTGATGTGATGGGGTTGTATAGCAATTGCTCGTTTGGACCTTGAAAGCACCTCATCCTCTATAGTAAACAAATTGTATTGATCATAAGCTAGGTCTATACTTATAGTCTATATTAGGTACTCCCCGCTAAAATAGACTTAGTTCTATATATTAAACCTATTTATAGATTACTTACATTATACATTACATTAGTTATTTGCCCTTTCTATATAATGTGTGTTATAATTAATGGATTAATATTTTAAATTTGGAAAAAATACAATACTGATATTAATTACGTAGAATACAAATGAGTTATTATTTAAATGTGATAAATTGTATTGGGAAACGTTTATTTCATAATGCTTTTGAGTTTCTATGTTATTTTAATTTAAACTATTAGTTGTTTTCAACTAAGGGAATTAATTGTAAATACATTGAAATACAAGAATTGAAAATACATTTAGGTTACATGTGTAAGCTGAGACTGACCTGATTCCTCGAATTCACTTCGTACCTGGGCATTTGATTTCACATACATGTCCTCTGCAAGGACAAGACTCGCGATGCAAATCATAAGAATAATAACTATTCTTGCCATGTCTACAAATAGTAATGATTATTTACCGTAGGCCTATATTGACATTTAAATATTTAAATATGATATACATATATATATATATATATATAAATAAATATATATATATATATATATATATATATATATATAAATAAATATATATATATATATATATATATATATATATATATACATATAAATATATGTGTGTATTTGTGTATATGAGGATATATATTTGTTATGTATCGTGAATTTTCGATAATGTGATCTAATATATAATATTCCAATTAAAACACTTAATATATTTTTAAAATATATTATTGTATATTTTTCATGGTGTGGAGGATCGTACGTAATGGATACAGGTGTATAGATATCAATTTAGTTAGAAAAATATAAAGAACCATTCTCTCTTCTTGTATTGTCATTGTTTTTGTTGATACATAATGAAAAAATTACACGTACCACATCCAAATTGAGACGCCATATGTCATTATTCGTTGAGATTTACATTTTTAATTCTCAATCGATTTATAAATATGATTTAAATCTAATTAAAGGTACATAAAGTTTAATGTAATCACATTAAATATATTAAATACAGATACATTTAAATAGAAATATTAAAATAATTATAGTTAATTATAATTTTATATAATAATTATTAAAGTTAAAAATAGATATAAAGCTAGTTAAACGTTGTTTAATTTTAATTTAGATAATGTTAAATTTTGGTATATAAGTTGTTGTGGATGATAATAGATAATGACAATAAAACACAACTATATTCGAATACGAATAGTTAAAGAGTAAGCTGGTTATATATATATATATATATATATATATATATATATATATGTATAGTCTATTATAGTATATTAAAGTCTATTATAATATATTGTAAAATATTTGTGATGTAAAAATTCTTGATTTTAATTATTCCGAATAATATATTTAATTAGTTAAATATAAGTTAAATATTAGTTTTAATAAGTTAAATATAATAGCTAGTATTAAATAAATAAATTTAAATATTAAATATTAAATAATATCGCAATATAGTTATGAAATCTAATGTATTATTAATTATAAATATTATATTACGTTAAAGATACTATACTATACTCAACAATTGATACTAATAATTCATATATATATATTGAATAACAATAATACTTTACCATAGTATTTCATTTAATATATAAATGAGTTATTTATTGATATTATGAAATTTCCTATAAATTACATATAAAATAATTTCATATTATTTCATTGTATTTGAATAAAATAAACCATCGATTAATGAAAAATAATTATCTATACTTAAATGTAGTATTATATATATATTTATATATTTACATTTATAATATATAATAACTAATAATATAATACATATGTATATATATTTCTTACCTATTATTGTACTTGTATTGACGAACAAAAAATATTTGGTGAATCTTATTGAGATGCAGCTTGCTTATATACTATTTTCGGGTCGCAGGTGGATTATGAAATTTTATGATTATATTTGATTGGCATATTTTCAGCGGCCGATCTTCCTTTTCTTAATTACCAAAGTAAATAATTACGTAAACAAATACATAAAAACACAACACACCATATCCATCTGCGATGCTTTCAACCACTATTGTAAACACAAGACGAAGAACAATGTACTGCATTGTTATCGAGTAAAACTCAGATTACGACTAGATTATCATGGCCGGAATAAACAAAGAGAGTACTCTGTTAACTGACCATCTTCTGAGAACCGCGTACTAATTATATAATTAACGATGTACGGTGTACCATTGTGCGAGGGAACAAAGTATTTTAAATGGAAATTCCTTTTAACGATATTTAATATAACCGATATTCTATTGTTATTGTTTACTTGGTCTTCGTTAGGACAGCATTATTGTGTTTACGACGACATTACCATTGTTCTTTTGTTCTATTTTAGGGCCGATGATTGTTCTCGACGTACACATAAAATGTAGTATATAAAGATGATATATGAAACACTTTTCTTATTAATAAGATATATATATATATATATATCTGTTAATAAAATAATCATACATCACCTTCAAGATCAAACTCGCTCTTACTCTCCGTCTGATGTTCATTCTGACATTCACTCACCCTAACCCTAACCTAATCCTCACTCTTGAATTCGTTCTTATACTTACCATCACTCTCACCTCACCCTTAATCTCACTTTCATTCTTACCCATGCCCTTAAATTCACCATAGCCCTACCATCCCCTAGCCATCACCCTCATATACATCATCATCCTAACATCACTCTTATCCTCGCCATCACCATTATTATATATACATTCTTTACTAATACAATATACATCATAAGTTAATATAATTCCCCCTTGATTAACAATACAGAATAATGCATGCCTGATTTTTATAGGGATAGGACACTTGTATACATATATAATGAATTGATCATACATTAATATAAATCAATTGATTCTTCCTTATTTGGTATTTTCATCTCGATTATAATACCAAATAAGGAAGATATCTTGGAAATTATCAACGCTCCAATTAAATATAGGGACAATTTCTGTTATTACTCTGATATATTGCAAACTAATATTATTAGAAACTCATAAACCATTTAGGTATCAAACTAGGGAAATAAATTCAACTAATTGTTGTAAATAAGACAAAGTTAGACATTGAAATAGGTTTAATGAGAGTAAATATTTATTAAATTGATTTATTATTATATTTTAATATACACGAAATATGTAAATAATATTAATTAATAATATAGTAACATATTAGTATATAATTCTAATAAACTCTGTGAAAACACGTATTGAATTGTATTCAGTGGAGTACATGAAATCCATACCAGTAATGCCAGTGAATTTAATCTAAACTGATAACATTCAACTAAAACTCGTCTAGCATTGAGTCTTTATTATTATAACTCGTTCGTATTCAATATCGTCTCTGTATTTCGACTACTGAAGTGATATAATATATACATATTACGTAATTAACTTTTATTAATGATATAGATGTTCTTCCCTTTAATATTGTACTTATTTTTAACTTTCGTATCTTTTTCAGGTTATGTGAAATTCGAATAATCTCTAATTTAATTTATGGAGTATAAATATTCATATCATAATTTTTAATTCGGTAATATACTTATTTATCTCTTTGTAATAATCTTATAAAATATATTATTATTAACATTGGATATATTTATACTTTGTACATATACAACTATTTCTCTTTATAATTTGATATTGATTGTACTTGAATTATGTAGACATAAAATTGTTGAAGTGTATTCAAATTATCTGTTATTTTGCTTCTAAAATAAAATGTTCATATGTTAATTTCACGCTGATGTTTATTTCATAGACTCCATTTTCGCGGACCTTTGTATGTAATGCTTAATTTATTAATTATTTAATGTCCCTTATTAGTTTTAAGTCCATAAAATTAACCTGAAATCAGATTATTGACGAATTGAAGTATATTATTACAGATTATATAATTTCTACAATAAAATGTGATATCATTATCAGCAGTATTTAATAACTTAATGCTTAGTTCATTAATATTTCTAGTAATTCCAAAAAATATGATTATAATTGAATCAGTTTAATCGTAAATTTATAAATAAAAAATATTAAATATTAAATCAGGGTTGAATAAATCGACCCAAATTTTATATTAAGTAACTATTAAAATACTATTAGATTCATAAACCACTGTTCAATCTACAGTATCAATGTTATTTAATATAATTTATTTTCTATAAATTTTCTAAAGAGTTTATAACTTTATGATTGAACTTAAATGTTTTATATACAAATGAATAGAAATTTGTTGAGTACTGAGAATATATTCTTGACGAGATTTCCTTGGGACTATTGATACTTTCATCATGAAAATATTAACAAACATCATGATGTGAAATATATTCTTTCATTATAAATCATGATTATATCACATTTACTAGGTATATTTATTTACTGTGCTATTTATTAATGATGCTATAGTATCAAATTAAAAATGATATTTACATGTAAAATACTCTTATAATAATTATTATATATATGCGTATTATAAAAGGCTATTTTGTATTTATAATTATGTTGTGATAATATGATTAGTTATTTGTTTGTATTTATTTCGTAGTTTGTTTATGAGATTAATTAAATAAATTTAAGATGATTTTCATGATTACTTCGAGAATATATTACATAATATTAAAGATAATGGATATAGATCTTAGATAAATTTAAATCTAAAAGTTTATATAATTGTAATTGAAATTAGTTATTTTACTAATTACTTTTAATTTGCAGATTCCTATACATTCTTATAATTTCATTAAATCGTAGAATGATGGTACTTCATACTTTTATTTGAAATGTATTGCTGTTTATTATATTATGTAATTCAAATATCTCAGACTAGATACTATAGTATATCTAATGCATGTCAAGATCATATATTATATATAATGCATTTCTAGTTACTATATGATCAAGGCATACATTACGCATACTATAGTATCTAGTTCGAGTTATTTAAGTTTGATAATATGATACATAAATAAGTATTTATATATTATATATGAAAGTATACAGTACCATAATTCAATGATATATGACTATATAATATAATATAGGTAATATAAGACTAATCCTATAGTGAATATAATGTATAACAGTTACGATATTATATGTAATCTATGACATATTACTATAATATATGTAATGTATGTCTAGATATTATAGTATTAATAATGTATGTATAATTGCTTTAGTGATGTATGTAGATCAAATAAGTTAATAGGTGATCATTGGTAATCCATTTAATATTATAAAGAAATATAATTTATAATACAATTATTCTTGTGTGTGTTATTGAGAAAGTATTTATATATACTTAAGTATATTATACATAGTATTTATTAATTTATGTGTTATTAAGAAGGGAATTATAGAAGATTATATTGTTAATACTAATTTTTTACAATTCAAATATATTAATAAATAAAATTGTAAGTCAGTTAAGGATAGTCTGATAAATCACTAAGTAATAATTTTGTAATAATTTTCTAAGTAATAATTTTGTTAATAAGTTTAATTTAAAATAATAATATTTAATTTTAAAATAACTTAAGAACATTATTATTTTCAACTTATAACTTGTAAACTCTCACAGTGAATTTATTTGTATTGTGCCAGAAACTGTGATTCACAGAATACTTAAATGGCCGTAATACGGATATTATCACATATAAAGATAAATAAAAACTCAACATTTATATATACTATGTTTTACATGTATTTGTTAATATAATATTATTGTATTCATTATTTTATATTTATAGAAAAATTTATATTAATAGATTATATTAAAAAATTATAGTAATAGATTTATATTAAAAATTTATATTAATAGAAAAATTATAAATTAATTTTTTATTACCAATAAATATATAAATATATACATTTATTGCAATGATATTTCTCATACTATTGTGAACAGCATAGTATCTCTAAGTATTCAAAAGAGATATAAAGTTCACATTTGTCTGTCAAATATAAACTGATTAGTTAATTAAGGTTTATAAGTATACCATTTAATTAATGAAATTAAATGAAATTAAAAAACTCTAAATATATTTGTAATTGTATTTAATTAACGTATTGCAATGCTATCGACATAAATTGACATAACAAATAAGTTTTATATGTTATAAGTTTTAACGTCCAATAAACAGATTATATCGTTTATTGTACACACATTTAGAATATCAATTGTTTGCCGAACATTTCCTAAGTGAATATCGCGTGAGAGTATTGTATATATATATATATATATATATATATATATATATATATATATATTATGCAAATATATATATATATATATTTATATATTGGATTAAATTATAATCATGCCTATAGCATTTGATATCAACAATACAGAATATATTCTATGACTACCTTACACATTATTAATATTAACAAACAACATATAATCCTAGTTTTTAATTAATTATTTAGTTGTCTTTCCATCAAAATTATAACGTTTTCTTTCTTAACGTAAAAACGCAAACAATACAAATAATATATGATAAACATATTAAAATCTAAAATGGAGTTATTGTTGAATAATTTGCATTATTTGAGGAATTAAATTACATTATATTACTTGTGTATTCATTATATTAATATAGTTATACTAATGAATTACGATCCCGGAGAATATAATGTAAAATACTTATTCTCAGTATTGCACATTGATATCCACCTAATATCACAATGTTTTTAAATTATCAGAAATGTTGAACAGAAATAATTTCAAGTTGTGCATTTTCCCGAGAGACTGATATTAGATTCTCCTAAATTGTCTTTATAATATATATATATTAATATAATGAATACACAAGTAATATAATGTAATTTAATTCCTCAAATAATGCAAATTATTCAACAATAATTCCATTTTAGATTTTAATATGTTTATCATATATTATTTGTATTATTTGCGTTTTTACGTTAAGAAAGAAAACCTTATAATTTTGATGGAAAGACAACCAAATAATTAATCTAAAGTATTTCCCAAAAATCCCAATTTATACATATAAATTGTTGATTTATTAGTTAACCAATTTAAAAATAAATATTATATTGTATTATTTGTTTATTATTAACCGACAGGCCTGAGTGTGATTTATCGACACAGTTATTTACGGGATTAAATAATTAACCTTAATGATAGTAATTTATATATAGAAATGGTGTATTAGTTAGCTAGCCATATAAAAAATCAAAGTCTGAATTTATAGCATAATATAGATTTTAATTAAGTTTTTTAGATATATTTGAGATATTTGTTAATAGTTATAAGTTTAAATTAACCCCACTAATATTACTAGTATGCTTTTATGTACTCTACCAAAAACAATGCAATACAATGTAATCTATGTTATTTTTAACTATATATAATATGTTATTAATAAATGTAATTATTATATAAAATATTCTATACAATGATATTATATTGCGTGTCGTCTAAATTTAGTAATATATCAATAGTTTAATTGTTAGTTTCATGATATTTTATTTTCAATATCTTATTTATTTATATACAACCATTTATGGAATTTACCTTCCTATTTTGAAACCCAAACACTTTACTATCAGAATATCGACCTCATATTTAATATATATATTTGAGTTGGTGATCATTTCAGGCAGAGAGATATCAGTTCAGATTAGGAAGAAGCAAAGTAGCAACAATATATAATATATTATAACTGACGACAACATCTTCTTAGACTAATGTATCAATTTCGTATTTTATTTTATACTTTTCCTTAAATTATTTCCTGAATTCATCTACATTGTTAAATATACAAGACACTAGATTCTATTGATGTTGTATTATATTGTAAAACAACATCATAATCATATAGTATTATATATATAAACGGGGATGAAGGTGAGGGTGGGGGTGAGTGTAAGGGTGAGGGCAAGAGTGAGGATGAGGGTGAGGATGAGGGAGAAAGTGAGGGTGAGGGTGAGGGTGAGGGTGAGGGTGAGGGTGAGGGTGAGGGAGAAGGTGAGGGTGAGGGTGAGGGTGAGGGTGAGGGTGAGGGTGAGGGTGAGGGTGACGGTGAGGGTGACGGTGAGGATGACGGAGGGAGTGAGGGTGAGGGTGAGGGTGATGGTGAAGGTTAGGGTGAGGGTGAGGGTGAGGGTGAGGGTGAGGGTGATGGTGAGGGTGAGGGTGAGGGCGAGGGTGAGGGTGATGGTGAGGGTGAGGGTGAGGGTGAGGGTGACGGAGGAAGTGAGGGTGAGGGTGAGGGTGAAGGTGAGGGTGAGGGTGAGGGTGAGGGTGAGGGTGAGGGTGAGGGTAATGGTGATGGTGAGGGTGAGGGTGAGGGTGAGGGTGAGGGTGAGGGTGAGGGTGAGGGTAATGGTGAGGGTTAGGGTGAGGGTGAGGGTGAGGGTGATGGTAATGGTGATGGTGAAGGTGAGGGTGAGGGTGAGGGTGAGGGTGAGGGTGAGTGTGAGGGTGATGGTGAGGGTGAGGG
>OZ038317.1:21024817-21054817 GCA_964035775.1 Osedax frankpressi
CGCATATGTTATTCAAAAAGATACTTGACACGCCCGTTTAAACCTTTTATGTGACCCCGACAGCCTATATATAATCAGAACTTTTCGTAACTTAATCACCAAATACTTATTTCCTTCACTAAAGAGGTACTAAGGTAAGAGATATAGAAATATTTATAATACAATTTTGATATAAAATCGTGTATATTTTTTTAAAAATATAATTTATAATATTTTATTATAAATTTTAAATATATATGTATTATATGATATTGGCAATATTATAATTCAAATTATTAACTAATTCATTAAAATGAATATATTCATTAATGTTAATAACGTAGTATTATTATTTATAAATAATTTAATATTTATTTTTTACTTTAACTTTTAAGTATATTTAACTTTTTGTTAATATTTGACTATAGTTAAATATAAGCATAATGCTATAAACTATAGTTCAATAAGAATATATGCTTAAATTTTATTATATCTGACCTTAATTACATTTAATTAACTTTGAATGAAGATTGTCCATTACAAAATCACAACTTCTTAAATAATTCACCCCTGTTATATATTATTTTAAGACATATTAATTTTTCCATATTCGTACAATTGATTTATAGCTTACAGTCAGTACATTTGTTATTATATCACTGAATCAGTATAATCACTGAATCAGTATATATATATATATATATATATATATATATATATATATATATATATTTATATTTTTATATATTTATATATATATATATTTCATAAACTACTATTTTAATATAACTGTAAACCCACGGTAAATTATCTTTCCTAGTTTCAAAGACATGGCGAGAATTGTTGTTATTTTAATGGTTTGCAGCGCTGCCCTTGTCCTTGCAGAGAATATGTATGAAAAATCAAATTCTCTAGTACGAAGTGAAATAGAGGAAGTAGGTCGGTGATTTATATTAGCTTAAAATCATACTATATTTTCTATTCATTTACATTCAATTAGTCGAATATACCTAATAATCGAAGTTAATAATACTTTAGTGTACTAAAAGTCTTTGTATCCATTGTATCCCAAATACATTATTCGAGTATAAACATTAATTCATCTGCATTCAACGAACTTAAAATAATTATACTTTCATCTTAAAGTTTCAAAATTCATAAATTAGTTATCTAACAGTATAGTGATGATACTTATATATGTTAACTAAAACGTAGGAATAAACACGGAATACATAGGGTAATACTTAATGTGTACAATTTCGTATTCTATAAATAGATTAAATATTTAAAACAACGCATATTTTGAGTGGGGAGGACACACATATATATATCAACCTCGTTAACAATAAACACTATTTTGAACTCCAGATGGTGAAGTGCTTTCAAGATCGAAACGATCAGTTGCTGTTCAACCACATCACATCAAAACTCTTCTACATATCCACAACCAGTTGAGACGGATGGAGATGAAATCCAACGATATGATAGAACTTGTTAGACATTCTACACACCTGCGTATATATCATAATCACTGTCATTATCACACACACGTACACGCAAACACACGCACACACACATACACACATACACACACATACACACACATACACACACATACACACATACACACACACACATACACATATATATATATATATATATATATATCTTACGTATGTATCCAAATTGTACAAATCTGCATTTGTATTTAGAACCTAAGCCATATTATAATTTTCTAAATCATATATTTCAATACACGAGCATATGTGTGTCTTAGTTAATCATAATAATTATCACCGGCTATATCCTATCACGATGACTATTCCTAAACTACTTCTAGCACCCCAAACAACGATACCATTACATTGACTTCCACTTCCACTACTCAAAACGTAGAAATGGGATTCTCAATTGGAAAAAATGTCACAACTGTGGTCAGATAGATGTCGATTTGCTCACGGCAACATCAAATTGAAAGAAGCAATTAATTACGTGGAGGTTAGTTAGTTAAATTCGCATTAGATTAGTACATCTACATATTAACTTGTGCATACATTTACATACGTATACATCCGTATACACGAACACATGTATACACAAAATATCCTACGTGTATTTGTATAGACTTAGTTATTAAAGCTTACATTCTCTGATTGTAAAACACATATCTATTTATATCTGTATGGTTATACGGTAAATATTTAGATATACATTATATAATTTGTAAAAACTTACGCGATAAGAAATATGATAAAATAGATAATAGTTATTAATGTTTAATAACATCATCAGTGAAACTCACCACAATCATATCATTTTTTGAAACATCTTAGACATTTGATGGTGGATGTACGCATTATCTAATTTACTGAATCGCTCCATTGTCAGGTTGGGCAGAATTTATTCATCACTCAATATTATAAAATGGACTTGGTATTACCGATCAAACTGTTCTATGGAGAAAAGAAATTCTATAATCTGAATACATTAGGATGTAAATCTGGTGAAATGTGCGGTCACTATACCCAGGTGTGTGTTATTACATCTCTCTAACAGTACTTTTCCGTCTTCCTTTCTCTCTATATCTCTCTCTCTTTCTCTCTCTCTCTCTCTCTCTCTCTCTCTCTCTCTCTCTCTCTCTCTCTCTCTCTCTCTCTCTCTCTCTCTCTCTCTCTCTCTCTCTCTCTCTCTCTCTCTCTCTCTCTCTCTCTCTCTCTCTCTATATCTCTCTCTCTCTCTCTCTCTCTCTCTCTCTCTCTCTCTCTCTCTCTCTCTCTCTCTCTCTCTCTCTCTCTCTCTCTCTCTCTCTCTCTCTCTCTCTCTCTCTCTCTCTCTCTCTCTCTCTCTCTCTCTCTCTCTCTCTCTCTCTCTCTCTCTCTCTCTCTCTCTCTCTCTCTCTCTCTCTCTCTCTCTCTCTCTCTCTCTCTCTCTCTCTCTCTCTCTCTCTCTCTCTCTCTCTCTATATATCGCTCTCTTTAAAAAGTAACTTTCTATCTTTATTACTTTTGTTAACCATATCTATTCGCCTTTCTTAGTCTCAATACTACAATATATTACTACATAAAAAGGTTGTATGGGCTAAGACCACACACGTTGGTTGCGCGTGGAATTTCTGCTCCAGGATCACCAACAGTACAATTGTTAAACGAGGATGGTTCCTTACCTGCAACTACGGACCCGCGTTAGTGTCAAACCGCCTAGAAATGTATTGTTCTTTTTAATACATAGTTATAAATAGATTATAAACTTGCGATAGGCATAATTCAGTATGTAATATATTTTGAACGGGTATTCTTAGCATACCTCTTTAGTAATATTAATTCTAGTTAGTAAATAATTATGATCTATTTTACATGGTCTAGTTTAATAAATATTAAATTAAAAATTATAATTAAATACATATTAACTTAACTCTTAATTGATAAACTATTTTTTTGATCTTTATATGATCTTTAATTATGTAAATATTAATTTTAAGAGTGAAAATAACTTATATTTTAGTTTTCTGTATTTATTATATGTAAATATTATAACGGATTCTTCTCGACCTTATAGCGGTAACCACCGAGGAGTGAAGCCATATTTGGTAGACGCGAAACTAGGCCGTTGTTCGCGTTGCCCTAATACCCACCCTTTCTGCCACGAACATTTGTGTGTGAAATCTTGCAGTGGATTGACCGGATGTGGTCAGTAGGCCATGGCGAAAACACCTATTCGCTACGGCAATAACTACGTTCTATTTACATTTATTTACCATCGTTGGGTAGGATGTGCAATGCACATATACCAACGTACGTATACATGCGCGTGAGTAGACTTTAGTAAACACAAGCATTTATACTTCAGTGTGCAACAAGAAATGTCAGAACTGCGGTACCCTCGACACGAATACTTGCACGTGTTCCTGTGCCCCTGGTTTCAATGGACCAGCTTGTGCAGGTAAGTACATTATCCTTACTGGATACATATTACACAATTGCATATATCTATAATGAAAAATTCTTTAAAAATGTTGACCAATTTTTATCTATTGCCAAACTGTTGTTAATTGTTATGCAAATTGAATTACTAATTATTTAACTATTACACATATCTGTCGTTTATTAGCGGAATGTAAGGACTTGAGTCCTCATTGCTATGTGTACTGGCCGAAATTCTTCTGCACTATCTACATTAAACATGCACGTGACTCAACAAGAAAAGCTTGCCCCGCTATGTGTGGTATATGCAGTTAGTGGAGATTAAATTTAATTTAGTCACAATAATTAAGGTTTACTAATTTCTACCTATATACAAATATACATAAAAAACTAACAATCGTATTGATTGATCGAGGTTATCTTGAGTTAATCAACAGTGAACAGGTTGTATAAATAAATGATTTAGGTACAATAAAGAAGACACAAGTTTAGAATATTTTTAATATCTATTCAACTATAAATATAATTTATATTTTTTAGACGATTATTGATATAATTTCTAACCTAGAAATTCACTTTAATTTATTCTAATTCGTAATTTTCATTTAACAGAGGGACCAAATCCGAACTTCGTATGCAAAAAAACAACAACTACTACCACTACCACTACCACTACCACAACTACAACTACTCCTAAACCAACCACAACTACCACTTTACCTACCACTACTACTCTATCTGCTCTAGCCAAATATAATGTTAGTGGCATAGAAGAATAGATAATAATATATAAATAACAATAAAAATGATAATAATAATACAAAAAATAGAACTATCGATAGTATGAAACTCTAATCAAATATACTGACACATTAATTTGTATTGAAAGGCGAACGAAAAAACTGCATGCGACCTTCTCATATCATCTAAAGTTTGTGTACCCGGTGGCAAGGTCGTGCAATTACCTGCCAACCATGCTTCGACACCAAACCGATGTGTGTGCCATTGTTACCGCCAGTACAAAGGGGAACATTGCGATGGTCAGTCTGTGGATACATCGCTCTATATCGTACCAAACGTGTGGTTACATCGTATTAGAAGAGAGGATATTTACAGAGTACTTTACGTATTTACAGAGTACTTTACGTTCGCAATAATTAAGAAATCACCTTCGAAAGTAAATATGACATTGTAATATATTCAACTACTATAATTAGTGTATTCCGAGTATATGTAATAAGTTGTACATATTTATCTGGCTAATGTATCATTAATTATTTTACTCGAAACAAGAAATAAAAATCTCGCCTATTCTGCAGAATAATCAATTTCATAATTATTTTATGAATATGAAAAAAATAGATTGTAAGATTACCCTAATTACGTATTTTACCAGAAAACTGTATATCTTTATAATAATCAATTGTCCACCAACATAAATTGTAAACCTTTAATGTATAGTAAAGAGACCGGAAGTGAAAGGTCTAGTCGTATATAAGGTAATCGTAAACACGAAAAAAGGAAATTCCAACGTTAGTTATTAATTATGACATCAAATAATCTCGATTGATCTAACATATCCAGCCTTGCAAATTTATCATGATTATACTATTAACTCTAATGATTTCTAGTGATCTTATGTAATCTCATGTGATACTTTAATTATCTATACAATATGACCTCAAAATACTTTTTAATAATACAATACACTGTATTCTCATATTATTATATCATGATATCACATATAATAATTTATAATGAACTTAAATAAATGAATATTTAAATGACCTCAAATGACCTTTCATTATGATCCTCATATCAACTATAAAAATTGTACCTCAAATCCAATCCTATACTTTCGCACGGCTTAGTGAGAATTCATTAATGTTGTTTAACCTGCCGATTTCAGTACAGAAGACAGTACTACATTGAAAGAACTAATGCCATGCATGTGTTTAATAAATACTGTAATGCACATGTCAAGGCGTGTTGCATTGGTAGTCTTTTCGATAATAAGTTAGTATCATATATGTAATCCTTACCCTATGAATATAAATATATTCCCTTTCATCCATAACCTTTATCAACATCCAATTATATATCTACTCCCAGTACAATTAAATATACCTCCTTGCCAGTCATCATTATTATAACTTAACAAATTCTCATATATCAAGTACTTAAAGTCATTATGTTTTATAATAGTATCATCATCTCCTTATATGTATAAACCTAAGCCTTTTATAAACACACACACCCCGCACATCATCCCTCATGCCAACGTGATCCCAATGCTGTAACCCGGGATAGCATTCATTCGCATAGAAAGCATAGTATATTATATTCTTTTCAACCCTACCCACGTATCTTCACACGTAAAATACCCACCTTTACCCATAATCTATGCCGCGCTACTAACCTTCAAATACCCTCCACTATACAGTACCACGAAGTACAAATTCATGCATCGCTCTTACATGGCAAGACCTATGGCCGGATACCCGAGACCTGTAGTTAATCCGGTAACTGGGGAAACCGAAACAGAATACGGATTTTTCGGTACATCAAGATATAGTCGCATGTGTAAAGTAGTAATGAGGATGACTGCTCGATTACGACGACGCATGAAACGTTCTGAAAGTTAGTGAACTCTAACCTCAGTGAATGTGCTCGATATAGTATTAATTATTATTTAAATACATTTAAATACATTTAAATACATTTAAATACATTTAAATACATTTAAATACATTTAAATACATTTAAATACATTTAAATACATTTAAATACATTTAAATATATTTAAATACATTTAAATACATTTAAATATATTTAAATTCATTTATATAATTGTGTGAAATTATAAAATAAGTAGTATTTATTGGTTATGCTATTATTACCTTAATTTATTTACTAAATCTTTATTTACTTATCGTCGGTCATCGAATGAGTAACATAGTAATTGTGATGTCGCGGGTAAGAGTTTAAATCTACCGCCATTTCATAGGTTCTGAGGAGTACGAAATGGGATCATCTTCATCATCATCTTCTCTGATTGATGAATGAACGAGGATAATACTTAACCCTTAGGTTATACATTGTTTAAGTTTTTATATAGTGTATTATATAAGATTATATAAGTTAAAATAAATCACACACTTAAGAACTTATATAGTATTAACATGAATATTAATAATTGTAATATTATTATTATATTTTTTTGAATTATCACAATTTATTGAGATATAAATTAATAATATTATTATAATTTATAATATTTCAATATTATTATTTTTATATAACAAATATAAATATTAATAATTAAGACATTTATTAATGCTCGCTAATATCTATCAGATTGCATATAAAGAAATCGGAATTAATCGGATATTTATGTAATATTATTTCGTTATCGACTGTGTTTATTACATGATAATTACGCAACATCTTACCTATTGCTTTATATTAATAAACCATATGCACTGTAAAGTATAATAATTGTATAATAATATAACGGTATTAATATATAATTATATAATATATAAATATTTAAATTATAATGTGTAAAATATGAAAAAATTAATTATAATTCATTATTTTAATCAATAATATTTAGTATAATTAATTATACAATTTTAATTTATATTCTATCAGAAACATTATTCAATTCTTTTTAAAATCATGACAACTTATAATTAATGAGAATTAGTATATACCATACATAAAGTATATTAAGTGAATAAATAGTATATATTTATAAAAATACAATAATTGCATACTTTTGAAAATCCGTGAGATGTAAATGGTTAATTAAATAATCATTGTAATCATGGTTCATTTAAGAATATTAATGATATCTTCAAAAAAATATTTGCTTGGAAAATATGGCTTTGCAGAGTTTAGAATAAAACTTGATGAATAACTATGATACCAGATGAGATGATTCACTGATGCAATATTATTTGTATGAAATTAGGAAACACAAATATCTTGATCACCATACTGTAATAATTTAAATGATGATATAAAGAAGACAATTCAAGATATCCGAATTTATGTAATTACTTCCACTACCGTAGCGGAATAAAAAATAACCTATGTAAGAGTTCCTGTTCTCCGATATGGTTATATTATTGAACAATTATATGCATGAGGTCAAGAATATATTCACAGGGGAATATAATAAATCATGTATAATTAGACGTGTATAATTATACGTGTATAGGATATATGGTATTATATGATTAGCAAATAATATAATCATCAAATATATTAAAATGTACATTATGTATCCAAAATAAAAATAACGATAATTAATACTTATATTGCTTTTGTTTTCGCAGATGTAATTCATAGTTTGCAATATACATAATTCATATCATTACATCATTAAAAAAATAATATATTTATATATTACATATCTTTTCGATAAGAAATAAAATAAATCAATATTTGTGTTATATCTATATCGTCAAGTTAAAGTAAAATATTAATATTTATATACTTTTCATAATATTTAGAAGGAAGAATATTATATAATGGTATCATACATTTTAAAAAATATCATTAATATAATATAATGTTAATATTTGTATAGTGCATTGTATATCGGCATATATACGCGATGGTATTCGGTATGATATTGATGATAATAGTTACTAAATATATCAATGAGATTGGTAATACAAAATGAATTCATTTTAAGAACATAAAATAATATATAATATATATTAACTTTAGGGCTATTTTAAATTTGTTATTTTATAAATTTTATTTTATTTATACATTTATACAATAATATTGTCTTCAATATAATAAACACAAATATATAAAATATGTAAAATGTTTCGCTTTACACATTTAATATATAATACCATTTATATCTATTACACAATACATTAATATAATAATAATTTTAATGATATTCTCAGGTTTTAACATATGACTTACTACTAAATTATATACAGAATATTATAAAAAATAAATTAACTTTGTATTATAAGTCAGTAGATATAATTGTATATATATATATATATATATATATATATATATATATAAGTATAATATTCTACATTAATATAACAGTCTCCATGAAAAATTTACCAAATAATTTATAAATCATGTTTAATATAGGTCATATAAAGTATATTACTAAAAGATATTTTTTAAAATGTAATATTATATATCATGTGATAAGAATTTGTCATGATATTTATATAATTTTTATCTTTATATAAATTAAAATTAGTTTTATATTTAAATTGTTTTTATTATTTATTAGTTTTTTTTTATCTTTTTCCCACCCTCCCACCCTAAATAAATAATTAAATATTTAGATTTGATAAGCGTTTTCCATGATGTTCTTGAATAAGGCATTATTAGCTCCGAGTTGCTGATATAAACCTTGGTAGAAATCTTCAAATTCGGAGAAACTGATCTGATAATGAATACATTAATGAATTATTTTTTATTTATCACAAATTTTAACTAGTAATGATCATTATATTAAAATAAATAATATATATTTGCAAATATATAAAAAAATTGCAATCGTAATTTTTGAATATTATTTTTAGCAAATATAAACCTCGTTTCTATTGCTAGTCTTCTGGAAGATTGATTCGAATGATTTGAATAATTCATCGATTGTAATTACTCCTAGAAATTGTAAATATTAAGTAAGAATTTATTAAATAAGATAATTTTTAAACTATGTTTTTATTACTGCTACCTCCTTAAATATTGGTATCCAATTAAATTATGTTAAAATCCTATGATATTAGCCTTCCCTGATGTTAGTTACATTTTTTAAAAATAATATATAATTTTTTTTTATATAATAATGTAATAAAATGACGATATTAAATGAACTTGATTGTTTATATTATGCTCTTTACTAAGAAACATATTATTAAATAAGATATTCTACTCATTGAAGCTATATATTTGGATTACCTGACGTAATCATGGGGTTCTTATAAGCCATAAAGAATTTCTTCAAATCCATTATATTCATCATTCCGATGTGATTCAAGTCCATCTTTTTGAAAGCCTTTAATACATATCAAATTTTAATTAAGTAAACCAACGATATATATATATATATTTATATATATATTATACCTATAGTGAATAATAGTTATATAGATAAATTTGAATGTTCGGAATCCTTTTAAAAATACCTACAAATCCAGCGATGCATACAAATTCTTTATGAACACGTATGTATATAAATGATAACAGTAGAATATATTAATTTAAAATCTATGCCACGATATTATCACAGACCATTTATAATTCGTATATCTCAATTAATTTTTTGAATCTCGTAATTAGTCGTGAAACAGTGTTTAATTAATATCCATAAAATCACCCCGAAATAACGTCGCCTTTTAATATTGTAGCGTATTTACGACTAAAAATATCTACCGTACGCCGAAATAGGCTTAAATATAATACGACTTATTTTCAATATAATACGACTTACCTGTTTAACTAGCGTCATACAGTTCTCCGGCATTTCTGCGATGAAATGTCGATGAAACAACATCGTATTCATTGACTTACTTTTCAAATCGTCGACTTGAGCCCAGAGGTTAGTCAATTTCTGCACGATAAAGCATGTACATTATATGCATGGTATATATATATATATATATATATATATATATATATATATATATATATATATAATATCTTACAATTTTTGTGTGGACAATCCAAAAATTAAAATGAATTATATAAAATAAAATGATACACATGCCAATATAGCATCGTCTTCTATCTTAGATATTGATTTAATATAATAAGTATTACAAAATATATTATATAATAACTAAAACTTGTACAAATATATTATTTGAAATTATCATGCAAATGATTTGTAATACTTAATAATTATAAACCCATTAATAATTTAATTATATTTTCAAATCATAGTATATTTATAGGAGGTATAACTTCAGAATGTATTAACTTACAAGAAAATAATATATAATGTGTTGGTTAAATAATCTAGTAAATGGAAATAACTTCAACATGTTTAAGATGTAAATAATATTATTTTTAATTGGAATACTATAAAGTCGAAAGACTAAATATTGTAAAGAAATCTTATCAAGGCCTATTCTTCTTATGTTTATATTAGTATTACTTGACATAAGAATAGCAGTAAACGGCATAGCGTAGTTAGATGTACTCATTGAGGTTAGGAACACGTTTGACTAATATATTTGAATTAGTGCAACAAATGCTTATCAAGTATATCATTAATAAAGATAGACTAACATTACTCGGAATAGGAATACCGAAAAGTTTAAATATCTGTTCGCAGTCCAAGATATTTATGGATTCGTTATTCGCCAGGTTCCTTAACATTCGCCCAAAAGACATGTAGAAATCGATAGACAGCTCTCCGACATGGTCTCTGACAATGGCTAAACGGTGAAAGTTAAAAATAATAAATTAGGGTAATACATCGCATTACGTGTACATATTATTTACTATTTAACTATTAACTATTAATATATCTCTATTGTATATACTCTTTAATTTTATATCATTTTATTTACTTAGGTGTAAAGTGAATACTTTAAGATTTTAGTTATAAAATTTTTCTTTATGAACATATATCATATATTATCATTGTATACATGTTGATGTGGTATAATTATAATTTATAATTTATATATAATCAATAAAGGAAGTACATTTAACAAAAATTCAAAGTTATTTAAATTTAATGAGTAGTTAAAGTTACATGGGGTTCGTTAGAATTAATTATTACAAACACTTCACGTCCGATTGCATCAAGCTGATTTTGCACTCTTTCTCATTGTAGTGGATCCTAGACCATACCTCACGTTTCTCATTCTCTGGGATACCTTGCAATCTATTAACGGAATAGAAACTCTCGTATGAAAAAAACTTAAAAGATTTTTTTAAATCAAACTCTAATACAAAATCTAACTTAATTTTATAAATCCTATATCGTTACTTCGTTATATACATTATCTTATACGTGACATATGTTTTACTTTAATATTATAATCATAATATATGAAATGTGAGGAACTTAATTAAATGTATAACTTTAAAAACATAAATAAAACTTCATTTCAATATATAATATTGCAAAATACCGAACTAACAAGTTGTTTTGCTTGGACTCCTCGTCAACGTAGGTAATCACCAAGTTGATTTGATTGCAGTCGTACTTGAGATTCGACGGCAGAGGTTGGTCTATTGTCACAAAACTTAATGTTTTTCCCTGTCAGAATAAACGAGTTATGAGGTTAAAAGCAGCCGCTATCACTACGCGGTAGAAAGTCATTATTCAATTAACTGTTAATGGATTTCTAAATAAAATGATTTACGCTACAACTATGGTAATGTAACAGAAAGGATTAATGACTAAATGAGAAAGAAAATTACTAAATTCATAAGAATAATAATTATAAAAGATTATTCTAAACGATCTTCACTCATAAACTGTATATAAACTATATATAAACTGTATATAAACTGTATATAAACTGTATATAAACTGTATATAAACTGTATATAAACTATATATAAACTATATATAAACTGCATTTAAACTGCATATAAACTATATATAAACTGCATATAAACTGCATATAAACTGTATATAAACTGCATATAAACTGCATATAAACTGTATATAAACTGTATATAAACTATATATAAACTATATATAAACTGCATTTAAACTGCATATAAACTATATATAAACTGCATATAAACTGCATATAAACTGCATATAAACTGCATATAAACTGTATATAAACTGTATATAAACTATATATAAACTATATATAAACTGTATATAAACTGCATATAAACTGCATATAAACTGTATATAAACTGCATATAAACTGCATATAAACTGCATATAAACTGCATATAAACTGCATATAAACTGCATATAAACTGTATATAAACTGCATATAAACTGCATATAAACTGTATATAAACTGTATATAAACTATATATAAACTGTATATAAACTGTATATAAACTATATATAAACTATATATAAACTGTATATAAACTGCATATAAACTGCATATAAACTGCATATAAACTGCATATAAACTGCATATAAACTGCATTTAAACTGCATATAAACTATATATAAACTGTATATAAACTATATATAAACAGCATATAAACTATATATAAACTGTATATAAACTGCATATAAACTGCATATAAACTGTATATAAACTGTATATAAACTATATATAAACTGTATATAAACTATATATAAACTATATTTAAACTGTATATAAACTGCATATAAACTGTATATAAACTGTATATAAACTATATATATAAACTATATATAAACTGTATATAAACTGCATATAAACTGCATATAAACTGCATATAAACTGCATATAAACTGTATATAAACTGCATATAAACTGTATATAAACTGTATATAAACTGTATATAAACTGCATATAAACTATATATAAACTATATATATACTGCATATAAACTGTATATAAACTGCATATAAACTGCATTTAAACTGCATATAAACTATATATAAACTGCATATAAACTGCATATAAACTGCATATAAACTGCATATAAACTGCATATAAACTGCATATAAACTGTATATAAACTGTATATAAACTATATATAAACTGTATATAAACTGCATATAAAATTCATATAAACTGCATATAAACTGCGTATAAACTGCATATAAACTATATATAAACTGTATATAAAGTGCATTTAGACTTGATATAAAGTGCATATATAATATAGTTTATATACTATTCATAAGATATAGTTGGTCATATTGTGATAAAATATTGCTTAATTAAACTAAAAGATTGCAGTAATCATTTCGTCTACTTCATTACTCACCGAACATATATCCGTAATGGCGTAATTTTCACCACGTCGATTTCCATAACAATGACTATAGATAGCACGTCCAATGAATGGTAACATCGTAGAATTCTGCCTGTAAAACGAGGTATCGCTTGAACTAGGTGCAAACATAAGATTAATTATAATTGTAACTACAGTTAACATTAGATTGCACTACAGTGTATACTTTTCTATACAGTTATTTTATGTATTGTTTAAATATAAACGACCATACTATTATTAATTATAATTCTTCAATATTTATAAAATAATTAAAAACGTGAAAATTAAAATGAAATAATTTCAATATATTTCTATATCTTTTATGTCTTATTATTATTATTATTATTATTATTAATTAGTATGCGTAATTAGCAAACCCTCCATTGAATTCTCTGTATTCGAATAAAGCGATGCTGTCATCAAGGGTGAAATAAAAACCCGCAAGATCTCTAATGCTATCTCTTCCTTTGCTGTAAATATGAAAGTTTCTAAGATCATGGCACTTTTATATTAATATAATGTATTTGTTATTTGAGCGTATTTGTTTTATCAATATATGTCGGCATCATTTCAATCTAACACGGATAACATCCGAGCTTGAAAGAAAATCATATTTTTTTCTAGCACATTCCTTGAAGTGTTGTCGTGGTCGAATGTACTAAATAAGAAAATTGATGTTAAGAGTTTATATATATTTATTTATACCCTTTTATATATATATATATATATATATATATATATATATATATGATACCTATTGAAATCTCACGTATTATTTGTAGATTATATATTTTAATAATAAACCTGATATATTCGAGTATAAAGAAATATATGATACATACTACAAATAACTATTTTAACAAATCTAACTTTGAGTCATGGAGAGTTCGCTGCACAACACGGTTAACTTGAGATTTAATAACATCCGGTTTTGGCGGTTGTTTTTGTGTTATTGTCCTTTGTCTGCGTTATGGATCGAAGATCAAAAATGAATGTAGCATATGGATATATATATTAATATTGTATTATGTATATTAAATAGTATTGCGTTATATTGTACTTGAATACCAATTTCACAATATGTGTATAACTTGAGTTAGATAATAATACAAACTATTTAGTATCGATACATAGGTGTTTAATATACGATTATATATATATTATAATGTCTTAAAACTCACTTAATAAGTAAATAATCATTTTCTAAATTAATAGATTATGATGAGTTTGTTTATAAAATAAAAATCACTGTTTTAAATAATAATCATAATACAATTTATATTTTATTTTTCTAACGAATTCAAAGTCATGTCCATTATAATTCGTTCTGTTAATTTTTTGATCTTTATTATTTGTTTTAATTCCTGTTTAATTAAAATTTGTATGACCAAACATAGTTTTAATTCATAATTTCTATTAGTATGAAGAATTGATTTATAAATATGAAAATAATGAATGATTTAAAATGTATTAACAATAATTATAATAATTTCATATCGTTAATTTTTTACCATTTCTAATTTACTTTCCGTTAATAATTTATTCGGGACCACATTACACCAAGCATTGTGAATTTCAATTATCTTTTCATAGTTTTCTCGAGTATTCTTCAAACTCAACTTATGCTAAATTTTATAAAACCGTTAAATTATTCGATTACATAATATCTATGAGAATATTCGATACAATGGTTATTATATAACTAACCTTATTCGCCGAAGATAATCCATTGTTTTCACCAACCATAGCCACTACTCTTATATTTGCTAGTTTCTGAAAACATCAATAATTTTTGAAGTATTAATTTATAATTTTATAAAAATCATATTTGTAATTGAGTGTATTTTCAATAATGTATATTTATTAAATTTGTGTATTTATAATTCATTTTTCGAATTTTTTATTCATTTAGTATACTCTTATTATATTAAATATATGATCATATTGATATAATGTTTAATGTTAACATAGTATCATTACTAGTAAATATATAATAAAGTATCTGTAGAAAATAGTTGTAAGTTAGTTATTATTAAAAAATTGTAAAATATATAATTAATTTTGTTAGTTTATTTATATGTTATATAAATATATAATAAATATATATTTTATATATAAGCTGTTAATTGCCTCAACTTATTTTTATATTATTTGTATTCTATGTTGTTAATATATGTTATTCTTTTTGTATTATTGTTTCCATGTAGTAATTTATATTCAGTTAGAGTAAAAATTACCTGGGTTAAAATCAAGTAAGAATTTCAAAGAATTACTATGTAAGGTAAACTACTAATAATTATATTAATATAGTTAAATCTTTAATATTGTAAGATGCCATTCTTCTTATCAAGTATTTTAATTACAATGTTTTATAAAAGTTTATGTTTAAAAGAAAAATGAGTAAATTAGCATAATTCATATTTAGTAGTTATGAATTTAAGGAATAAAAAAGGGGGGACAAATAAAAGTGTTAAAATATACAAGAAAACGATGATTTAAAATTTATGATATACCTATTGTATTCCAAATTATATCAATTAACTATATAAAAATAATCTAAATAATATCTTTAATGAACTTATAATAATTAGAGTTAAAATATAGTTATTATCTATGCACTTATAAAACTTTAAGGGTACATCCAAAATATTCTAATAATTTTTTATACACAAAAAATATATATTGAGTATGGTATTATCTATATTAGTTAAAAAGTGTGGATACAAATTATGTTTATGAAAATGCAAATCTAACTATAAATTGCGATACTTCACTAACCCTGGATGTCATGCCAGCTGCCACATTGATCTCCTCGGGACATATACGAATTTTAGGTTTAGATTCATTTACTATATGGTCTGGTAAAACATCCCATGGTGTATCCTATTAATTTAGTGAATTAGCATAAGGTGCATTATTTACAAACGATATCGATGCCCGATGGATTTATCGTCCCTTTCACTTTTACACAATAACCGAGACGAACAATGCAATGATTTACACAAACCATTACGTGATTAATTGATGTCGATACATTTTCTTGTCTTGAAGGCGAAGGGAGAGGTTGTTTAGGCCTTAAGGACTGAAGGTTGATCCTAGCCAAGCGTTCCTCCAGTGAAAGTTTATCGTCATACTTATTTACCTGTGGGATGCAAATTAAACAAATTATACAAATTAGATTTGTATATTGAAACAATATTTAACTACGTGTTGTTTCAATTGAATATTTGATATACCGGTTATAGATATAAAGCACTGGAATATTAAGAATATAATCGTATGCAATTGTAGTTAGCAAAATGGAAAACTTACTTATAATTAATGAGATAAAATCAGATTCTTTATCTTAAAATATATCGACTGACGGGGAGATTGTAGTAGAAGGAATATTGATTTTATTCATTTAAAATGAACCGTGCAGTAAATCACATAATAAATAAATCGAGACGTTGTAGTATGTGTATGTATAAGATAAACCGTATATTATATAGTATATATATTGTATTTATATTACTGTATTTATACTCTGTATATATTGTATATATATTGAATATTTAGACTTTATAATTGTGTTTATTTGTCGAGAATGACAATAATATATGTCAACAAATAGAAGTGAAGGTGATAATCTTTTTATACACCATTTTAAAAATAAAAATCAACTATATATATCGATAGTTATAGGTTGTGTTTATTTCCATTAAAATTTCTATTATTAGATCAACTTACTCCAAATAAACTTACTCCAGCCTTCCAATACAAATAAATACTCAACATGACGCATTATGAATCATGTATTACTGGTCTACTAATTACTCAACATATTATAATAGAATAATCGATACTCGGATATTAAATAACTGTCGAGTTTCTATATGATATTACCTTACTGGTGATCACAGACAAATGGTGATTAGTTAAATTATTATCATCTGGAATCGGTTTACAACATTCTTCGTAATCTCTATACATATAAGAACATTTAAATAATGATAAATATATTTATATACATATATACATATATATACATTAATATACGTATATCGGTCTTTTAATCAAATAAATTATCTTCACGAAATTATATTTAATACTATTTAATATAAGTTTATAAATAGCTAATATGTAGAAGTATAACAAAATTACATTCTTCCGAATTTGAAATTTAATATTTCATTATTTAATAGAATGATAATAACGGAATGTTTATTTTCATAAGTTCCCTTTTGTAGTGTTTCATTGGTAATATGAAATCGATATTCTCGCCGCGACAATTTTCAAACTTATCTTGCCTTTCATAATCCGGACTTGAAACATACGGTAATCGATAATCATTAAATAATATAGGTTAATTAATTTGCTTATAATATAAATAATAATTATTACATAGTAATGATATGTTTCATATTATATTTAGTATAAGAAGTATACTCTATATCAGATAAATTAGATATTATACATTCGCGACAAAATAGTTAATCGTAGAAGCATTTTAAAAATGTATTTTCCTAATTAAATATGAATGTATTAGAATATGTTATCAATATATAACTAACACTGCTGGTGCAACTATATCTATTTCACCTTCCCTATGTCCTGAAATTGGCAATTCTACATCTAATCGACCTCCCTAATTACAAATATATATATATATATATATATATATATATATATATATATTTATATATATCATATATATATCATATATATATATATATATATATATATATAGAATGTCATATATTTATATATACTCCATATACTAGATAACATTCATTTTTATTAATGTTTATTATTAAATTCATTAATAATAATGAAAATTACGAGGTCAAGTTAAAGAATACAAAAATATGCAATTACGGATTTAAATAATGATATAAGGTTAACAAAATATAATAAGTATCCTTTGTAATAATATATTATGTGTTACGTAATATTGAATATCATTGCGTAATAATTACCGTAATGGGATTCACTCTATCTCTGGTATAAGCTGATTTGCTTACGCGAGGTGGTTTGGTAAAAAAATCCATTTCTATTGATTACACGTCCGATTTCAATTGCGATGTTTACGATTTATTTTAAAACGATTTTTATTCAATAATTAATATTGTTGTTTATTTATAATTCAATTAATAAAAATACAAAATATTTTAATAATTTATATATTATTATTTTAATAATATATAAATTTGTAAATTAAAATAAATTATAATTATAATTATATTATAATGAATGAATATTTTCATTTATTTGGAAAAATGTAATACAAAAATAATAATTTAATTGAGTTGCAAGCCAATGACAGAAGAAAATCGAGTGAATAAATGGAGCAAACAATGACCATGAAATATTTAATCAGCAGTTTTATATTTATATTTAATTTCTGTTTATATTATCAGATTGATAATGATGTTCTATACTATCTTACGAAATTATATTTTAACATAAATCTGTATCTACTAAAGTTAATAATAGTACTATATCAGGCAATGTTATTCAATAAAAAATAGAGAATATTATTAAAAATGTACATTCATAAAAATCTTTACAATAAATTAATGATAAACATAAATATCATAAATGCTATTAAATGCGATTAAATGCGATTAAATGTTAGTATTCTAGATTTTTAACTAGTTGTGAGGGCTAAGCTTACCATATCAGGCTATATATCATAATGAAGTGATCATACATCTTAATACAACACAGTCCAATATTAATATTTTATAAAATCAGTATTATATGATAAAAGAGATATATAGTAAAATTATGTTACAAAAGTTAGAGTACCTAATAGTTTTTCAAAAAAACCTTTCTATAAGAACTCTCAAAAACTAGATAATCACATAATCTTATCATCTATCTTTTATAATATAATAGATGTATATAATGTTGTATATGAAGTCTATTTAATTACCTAATCATATATAATCTCTCAGAAAATAGTACATTGATTCGAATATATCGATTACTTTATTAACTAAGTTAATTAACTTAAATATCTGTAAAGTTTATAAAAAGTTGGTATTTAATGAATATATTCATTATTCATTATATAGTTATTATTCTGACTTAAATAAGTATATATGTATTTATATTCTATATGTATTTCAATTTTACCAACAATTATTGCTATCAAGATATAGTATATTTAGGTTAACTAGTAATTTTATTAATTTAAGATTGTAGATTCCCTTGAAAATAGTATTTTTTATTTTATTAATATCATTATTATTAACAACGGTGCTCCCTTTTTATTAAGAACACTAGAATATTTATTATAGGTTTAATCTTTAATTTTACTTATTCTAAAAAACTCAAGTATTTATTACATAATAATCTCAGGTTTAACTTGAGATAATCGAGTTGAACTGAAGATATATTAATACTTTAATCTTAATATTTATTTTCATTAAATTAATTAATTTAATAAGAACAATTATATTTAAAATAAATCAAAAATTTAAATAACAAATTTAAAATTAAATAGTCTGTTAATATTAATTTATATTTAATATTAGTAATTTACGAATATAAAATGTCTGCTTATTTATTATTTCTATGCGAAAGCATTTATGATAAACTTATTATTAACAATTTCTTGGGTTAGTCATCATTGATTATTTATGAATATATTTTTGTTTATAAAATGTTACAAATTAAAATGTTAAAAATTGGTACCGAAGAACGATATTATAGTTAATGATTAATATTTATATATAATTAACTAGGATTCATTTTATATTGCATCCATGTAGCAATATATATAATATAGTATGCTGATTTAAATAAATCATATATGTGTGATGATTTTAGATATACACCAGATTTAACTCTATTATAATTGTATTTATTATTATATAAAAGTATAGTTAATCAATATACTATATTTTATATTATGTTTAACTCGATTTAATTTAGATGTAGTTTAAATATTATATTATTGTTTTAACAACTATTATTAATAATATTGTTACAACATATAATAATTCTAATAAACACGTGAAATAACGTGATTAATATAGATTTTAATTAAATTTTATGAACATATCAAGAGTCTTATTTTAGTTATAGAATTCTGGAAACAAATGTAGTTTATAATAATTGAACATAGAAAATGTAATGTTTTATTTTATATTCGTAATATAAATATATAGGTATCTATATATATATATATATATATATATATATATATATATATATATATTTATATTTAATATTATATCTAATTAAAATAGGGATATATTTATAACTAAAGAATTTATTAAAAATAACATAGAAGAATATTATGAAAAAGGAAAAGTAAAGTCTAAATTAATTTTATCTTGATTAATTTTATCTATTACAAATATTGAAACATAAGTATTCAAAAATTCAGGGAATAAAATATATCAGGGAGATCCAAGATAAATCAATTTTGTCTTGATCAATTAAATGAATTATACCTAAATAATAATGATATTAATTAAATAAAAAATACTATGTTCGTGGGCATCAATAATCTTAAATTACTTGATTTAGGAAACAACTACATTGATAATTTAGATAATAACACATTTGAATATCTAGTTAACCTAGATACACTATATCTTAATAACAATGATTTTAGTGAAATTGAACAACACATGTTAAATAGTCTTTTAAATCTCCGAATACTAAATTTGAAATCTAACCACATTTCAGAGATAGGCAATAATTCATTCTCAGTAAAAAACTATATTTATCTAAAAACAAGCTTACAATACTACTTACATTCAATTAGTAGTATTAGTTTAGTTGAGTATCTGTCTGCACCATAAAACATTGTTTTGGACTGTGAAAATAAATGTATATTTGATAATTTTCAAAAGAGGTTATTTAATTTTCACGCAAATAATTTACATTTAACAAGGATATTCACAAATAATAACAATACAAATTATATTAATGTAAACATCTTCAATGAACGATGCTTATTCCAATTTATTAATAATAAAGAATTAGGTGGAACCTATTACAAATATTTAATAATTACTCGATATTATTCTATGAAGAAAAATTAGTTTATTAGAAAAAATATAAATTATTGAATATATTTAAAAATTTTAAATTCTATAAGATGTTCATAAGATACATTTTTATTAAAATAGTTAATTATACAAAACTTATATATTATTATAATTAACTTATATAAAGTATATACTTATTGTTATACATATTTACATATATATAATCCAGTCAAGTCCATACAAATATATACAGAAATTAATTAGTTATTAGCTAGAGTAACTGAATTCTAGTGGGGATTGCCCTAGTTAACATACTATATGCATCTGTTATAACTGTTATATATTTCAATGTAATATTGGGTCATACACGTTTTTATTATTCACTCTAATATTTATCAATTGATTACAAGCTGATATGTAATAATTTTTGTATATATTTTGTATAGATTTTGTATATATTTTGCCTTCAGAGTAAATATATATAATGTATCTAATAATAATAATTAAAGAGAAATTTCGGAACTATAGAAAAACTATATTATTATATCAATTACTTCTTAAAATATTGACAAAATAACTACATATTTTAGTAGTAGTTTTTAATATGAACAGTAGTAGTTTGTCTCGAAGTCAAAGTAATAATATCCGTAATAATAATGTAATAATATCCGATTTGAATAAATAACTTAATATACTTGTTTGTCTTTTAAATAATATTATTTAATTATATTCTTAATGATAACATAAATATCTATAGTAAATATAATATATTATCTTAAATAATCTACATTGAAATTATGTTTATTATTATATAAATACATAATATAATATTTTATTAATTTATATTATATTTAATATTTTATACATATTAAGTATACAATAACAGATTATCAAAGTAATTATTTTAATATCTATGCTATTTAATATAATATATTAATTAGTAAACAATCACATTAGTAAATGTATTATATTTTCCAAAGCAAATAAAATTAGTATTTATATAATAATTTAAATATATAAATACTTGATACGTCATCGATTCGTTATGTAAATTATATAGAAAATAAATAAAAACAAGAAGACATTACATAATGTTTTATCTTAAAACTACGTTATAATGAATACTATATTGTTATCTTACTTTTGAATTAATTTTGTAATTTGTTATCAATCTTCAGTTCCCAAATGTATTAAATTTTAAAATTATTGTTATTTTAAATTTTTATAATATCAGTTATAATAGTAATAATAGTTTATCAATCGTATTAATAATAAATTAGTAATATTAGTTTATCATTAAAAATTGGGGGCATACTAACTAACGTCACAGATATTTTAATTAAATAATTATATGATATCTGAAATATGAGCGATATATATATAAGTATTAAATGTAGATATGTCAATAATATATTAATATTATTTTGTATTAATATTTATATTTAAATAAATATACTATTCCAATAATAAAAAAATAATTGTATTACATATTTTACATTCTCATAATATAGATAATTATTCAAGTATAGAATATTAAACATTATAAATTATATACAAATACAATTATCATATGGTATATACGATACATACTTTTATCATAAATAGTTTAAATTAAATGTTACCATAGTATGTATTCTACTATCTATAATATTTAATTTAATATATTAATTAGTAAACTAAATGTATCATATTTTCCAAAGAAAATACAATTATGTATATATATAATAATTAAATTATATAAATACTTAATTAATTTCTTATTGTTTATAAATAGTTTTGTTTATGACGGTAAATGAGGATAAAGATAACCTGTAAAAAAGGCAACTGTTCAAATATTTACAATGAAGTATATTATGACACGGATCATTCTTTTTATATTGTTGATTATTCTATCATATAACATGTAAAAATTATTTTGTTTTGAAAGTGACAAGGAATATAGTGGATATTGTTCAAATAAAATGTAATATATATTCTATGTTAATCGTATTTTAAAAATTGAATTTATAGTATAATTAAATATATTTCATATATATATAGTAATTAATAAAATACTTAATCATTTACGTTGATATAATTTTGAGAAATGAGTGTATCCCGGATACAGAGTTTTCCAATTCATATGATGCAACCTTGTAGGTCTTATCGAATATTTAAATAAAAGGGCAAGATATATTTAAATACTTCTTGTTTATAATGTGAATAACTAAGATCATAGTAAAAAAATTTAATTGTTTACAAGTAATTTCTTATGGTAAGTAATAACATTAATATAATTGTAGTAACTGGTATGAAATATAAATATATATAAATCTATGTAAGTCAGAATAATAACCATATAATAAATTAATACAGTTCATAATAATTTGTTAGAAGCTATATAGAGATGACAACATATACGCTTGAATTGAAGGACCTGAAAATATTCTGTCCAACTTCTTTTATAAGTATAAAATACTATAAATGAGTCATTTTTTATAATATGTTAATAATAAATCATATAACATTTACAATACGTAAGCTTCTAATTCAACTAAATATTTTATATTTAATAAATATTCTTTATTATCAATATATATATATTGGCATAAGTAATAAGCATTGAAGATATTTACATTAATATTATTATCATTGATAAATGTCAAAGTTAAATTAAAATAATTTAAGAGAAAATTAAGTGATCTCTTTTTAAAAAATTTAACATCCATTTATTTTAACAGTCGAAATCAATGTTTACATAATTATATTTTAAATGTAAACTATTATTTTTGAATAGGTACTTAAATAGAACAATGCTACTAATTGAAGATACGTGGTTTGCATTTAAACATAGTTTATTTTGTGAACTTCACGTTGAATGATTCCCAGGCTACGATATTAGGCTATTATTTGCTATTAGAATTTTTAAATTACGGTTATTATTTAAAATATCTTGATCTAGGTATTTTATTTTATTACTATTAGGCTATATTAAAATGCTTAAAATACTTTTGACTAACCAGACTAATATCCCAGTAAACAATCGTGTAAAAAAAAACTCGAGTTAACACATGTATTGTTTCGCATATTGTGTAAAGTAACGTGTTTGAGCGATAATATGGCTATAGTTAATAATTGGGATAACATGCGTATAAAAAACTTGGATCAACACCCCTAAAAATAGCTGTGTTTATACGCATGAAAAAAATTGGGTCAACACAAGTAAAAAAATACGCTATAATACAAGTGGAAACAAATATGTGATAACACGTGATATAAAATATATAATAACACAAGTAATAAAGTAGTATTTCAAAATAAGAAAAAAATATATTTATTTCATTAATTTATTTATTATTGAAATTCTATTCGAGTTTCGTAAAAATTATCATATCGCCTAGAATAGAATCCCTGTATATCCTTTAGTGAAGATTTCTTTATGGTATCTGCGTAACAATAGCATGCGAAATATATATAAATATATATATATATATATATATATATACATATATACATACATATATACATACATATATACATACATATATACATACATATATACATACATATATACATACATATATACATACATATATACATACATATATACATACATATATACATACATATATACATACATATATACATACATATATACATACATATATACATACATATATACATACATATATACATACATATATACATACAATATACATACAATATACATACAATATACATACAATATACATACAATATACATACAATATACATACAATATACATACAATATACATACAATATACATACAATATACATACAATATACATACAATATACATACAATATACATACAATATACATACAATATACATACAATATACATACAATATACATACAATATACATACAATATACATACAATATACATACAATATACATACAATATACATACAATATACATACAATATACATACAATATACATACAATATACATACAATATACATACAATATACATACAATATACATACAATATACATACAATATACATACAATATACATACAATATACATACAATATACATACAATATACATACAATATACGATTTATATACGATTTATATACGATTTATATACGATTTATATACGATTTATATACGATTTATATACGATTTATATACGATTTATATACGATTTATATACAATTTATATACAATTTATATACAATTTATATACAATTTATATACAATTTATATACAATTTATATACAATTTATATAAAATTTATATACAATTTATATACAATTTATATACAATTTATAAATTTATATGAACATATAATTTAAAGAAATGCTTAATTTATACACTTACATTATTTATTATTTAAAATGTACTTCGCAATATATATTTTGTATACAATTATTTCATATATAATGTTATCATTATACTAAAGAAATATTGTCTGGGCACATCGTTTGTTTATAAAGAAACGTCGTTCTCCCTGCCCCACACGATTTCAAGAATACAATATATCTGTTGCAACGAGAGCATATTTATTTATGAAGTTACTAATTTACGAAGTGAACTAATTTCAGTAATTTGCGTTTAGTTCTACTCTCGGCTGTTTAAAAGAGACTCTACAACTTATGCTTTAGAGTAAAATATTACAATATAAAGTTCGTAAATGAGATGCTATTTTATTCTACCCATCACCTAGATGAAGACGTATATATATTCCCTTTAATTCACTATCAGGCTAGATAATACTATCTAGCAAATATGTCGATACTATTTCTTATTTTTATGATATCGTACACAAATTTAGTTTTCGAGATAATAATAACCGCATATATCACATACATTATTAGCAACAGGTTTTTATGGACACGCTTACTATATCAGGCTAGATCAACATGAATTCATCATAAATCTCTATATATTTGATGAAGTCATTATTATATAATAAAAGAGATATATTATTTTTAAAAAGTTAGAATACCTAATAGTTTATAAAAAATACCTTTCTAAAAGAACTCTCAATAACTAGATAATCACATGATCTTATCTTATTATATCTTTTATATTATAACAGATGTATATATTGTAGTATATGAAGCATATTTAGATACCTAATCATATATAATATCTCTCAGAAAATCTTACATTGATTCAAATATATAGAATACTTTATTAACTCTTTATTAAATATCTGTAAAGATTATAAATAATTGGTATTTACTGAATTTATTCATTATATATTTATTATTCCGACTTAAATGTTTATATGTAGTATATGTAGTATAATCCATACAAGTTACTAACATTGTATTAATGTTATTATTTACCATAGCGAATTACGTGTAAACAATACATTTTGTTTTTCTATAACATTGGTTATTCGACATTAAAAAACAATAATAAACAAGAAATATTTAAATAAATTGGCCATTTTTATTTTGAAAGTTAAGTTAAGTCCGAACGGTGTGGAGAATGCCGTTTTATTTTGGTCTTCTGGTACAATAGGTATCCGACTATATACCGACTTAAGATCAAGTGTAGTAAACCATCTTGATCCTGCTATAGAATCTGATACATCACCAACTCGCGGTAGAGGATATTGATCTCTTACTACTTTAGCATTTCACTTACGGTAATCCCCAAACATTCTTATTCCCCAGATTTCTTTTCTACTAACACAATTGGGCTAAAATACATACTTGTGATTCTTCGATAACTCCCTCCGTTATTAAATTATTAATATGCTCTTCGACTGCTTTAATTTCTGTTGGTGGACTTCTTCTATAACTGGTATGTCATACCTTCCATACTGGTATGCCGTTTATTATCTTTATTCTATGGCTGCCGGCAGATCATGGTAACTTATTATCAACTACCGCAAACCTGTATACATATTTATTGAATACATTTTCTAAAAACATTCTCGTATTGCTATCTATATTGATATATTCATTTAATAATCTCTTTTGAGCTTTTAATTGTCTTACTTTAACCGTTGTATTCCCTGTTTCTACTGTAACTTGTTTTCTTGTAAACCCATTCATAACTATTATTTTTAATTCAGTATTATCCGTAACTATAAATCCCTTATTCCTAATTATTCTACTATCAATACTAATATCAGCCATGAAATATCCTATATATATTTCATTGTATCTCCACTTGCCGATTTAACGATTAGCCAATCAGGTTTAGCCACCTGCCAGTATCTAAAACACATTCTAACCTATGATTTTCTATATTAATAATATTAGTCTCACAATTACCTATTAATCCTATGTTCTGTTCACGGTTTCTCCAGTGCGCACCTAATTGAGAACATCGTAAGCATGTCTACAGAATCTGCCTAGATGACCATTCATACCACATTTATAGAATTTTATTGGTTTCCTAATACTGTAATTGTTCTATCTTCTAAATCCATCACCTCTCCATCCCATATTAGTAGCACCTCTGTTATTAAATCCTCTTACTATATAGTTATATATTTTACCTCCATTGACCTCATAATCCCTCCTACTAATAGCACTATTTCCTTTATCTCTAAATCTCTCATAACTTCCTCTACATGTATCAATATACCCTCTACTTCTATATTCTCCATAGAAACCACGATTCATATTATCATTTTCTATAATTACATGTCCCTCATCATATCCTCCAGTCAGATTAGTACCCGATATCTTATTTACTTCTACATATTTATGAGTTTCCATGGATTCTTTTACTATATACTAGTTCACGTTCTCCTCTACAATATCCCACCTTCTTATATATTGCCTTATATATTTGAAAAATAATTCACGTTTATTTATAAGACTCTTTATTTCACTAGATCCAACATTTTTCCTTACGCTTTCTATCACTACCACTTTTCCTCTAGTAATTTAAATTCTAGTCCTAATCCTAGCATTAAATCCCAGTATTCTATCAACCCTTCCTCCATTCCTTTTTCCTAGCCATAATTCAGTGTATTACTTCATACACACTACTTTCGAACTAAAATCTATCGCATAACGCTATTTTGATATTATCTACTTTTGCGAGGTCGTCTCCTAACATTAGAACTTGGACTCTAGTTTGTCCTACCAAGTGTTACAATAAATACAAAGCAGCTCCATCGTTCTTCACTCCCTTTATTTCTATACACATCTCCGCACTGTTAAGCCATATTCTAACATTACCTCTCACATCAAACATACTTAGTTTAGCATATGACGAATCACAACCAACTTCTATTTTTATATCTTTACTATCCGTCATAATACCCGACCTTAACTTCGTAAATTTCTGAATATATCTATAGATTAGATATGATAAATAATAATAGGTGTAAATATAATTTAATATATAATAAATCTATTATTAAATTATTGTATTTAATATTATAGTAATTAATACTATATGCATACTTATGGTAGCATACGATTTCTCCCACACAAAATACATTCAAACAGATTCGCTATGGATAATGTTCGCTTCACCACATATCATAGAATATATCAACCTGTGGTCCTTGTGATTAAAGGTAATAAAAGGTAATACTTCTCAGTCTGCGATTGTCTTTCCACCGTATATAGGTGTCTTGTCTTCTGTAGTTATCTCCACGTCTGCGAGTGATTGATTTCTTGTGATCCCTCCGCTGTCACCAAATGTTGCCTTGCCGGCTGATTTTAGGGAACACAAGAATAAATTCAGCAAGCAGATATTATTAACGTTTATTCATCAATATAGTTACAGCGAAAATGGAGTTCTTCTCAAAGCTTAACAGAAGTGTATTCTATTTTGATATACAAATGAAGTGCGAACATTATCCACATGTGAACACTTATACCTGTCACGTCAGTCACGCTCCGATACACATCAACACGTCAACACAATCATTCTCTGCAAATGTATACAAACACAATAACACAATTACATACGAATACTTTTACACAATTCTGTTATTACACATTCACACTGCAAAACATCCATCTATTAATAGAAACATTCACACTCTGTAATCCGTTTCATACGGTTATATATGTATGCCATGTGATACTTTTATTTCTATACAATTTATATTGTTTAATAGTTATTTAATGATTAGTTAATTATTTATATTATGAGAATGCAAATTATGTAATACAATTGTGTTTTATGTTATTAGAATAGAATTATATTTATTTAAATATAAATATGAGTACAAAATAATATAA
>OZ038317.1:21059817-21073338 GCA_964035775.1 Osedax frankpressi
TACATAATTACATCATACCTATGATATTGGAACTAATAAATGTAGCTAGGTAAATGAACAACAGATGAATGATATATGTCCTAATGACTTGGATGAGAGTTGCTTTACAATCAGCATTTAGACGATTTCGTCGGTCAGTGTAAGATTGATGTCGAGGTAGCTTTATTCCCACTATCGATACTGTATATCATCATATTAGGATTGCTATTAACATACCTAACTAATAATATACAATGAGACCATCATATAACTATACATTTGTTTTTTGAATCTTTGTTCTTACTGATTACAACTAAATACTACTTTTCATAGATATATGCTGTTTATTTTGTTAATTAATTCATTGGGTTTCAATAACAAAACAAATATGAATAATAGTTTATATTCGTAATTATATGTTATGGTTATATAGCTTATGTATTAGCTTATGACTTATAAAGCAATGGATGGGGGATTATGGTATATCATATCGTAACTTCATATAATATGTATCGTAATATGTATATATTAGTAGATATTTGTTTTCAATATTTAAAGAAAACTATGAACTCTTCTATTTTTTCGAATTCATTTTCTCATTGAATTATAATTGATCTTATTAAATAATTATATTAAATAATTATATTAAATAATTATATTAAATAATTATATTAAATAATTATATTAAATAATTATATTAAATAATTATATTAAATAATTATATTAAATAATTATATTAAATAATTATATTAAATAATTATATTAAATAATTATATTAAATAATTATATTAAATAATTATATTAAATCATTATATTAAATAATTATATTAAATAATTATATTAAATAATTATATTAAATAATTATATTAAATCATTATATTAAATAATTATATTAAATAATTATATTAAATAATTATATTAAATAATTATATTAAATAATTATATTAATGTTTAATTATATTATATTGTAATATTGACTTTGATGATTACATAATATACAAATATTTCCAAAAGAGATTTGATGTTAACAATTGACAATATGACAATAACAGGTGACACGTCCACTCTGAAAATTATTTGGCATCGTCATCATGCCTAAATTGACAATTGACTTTAAATAATGTGATTGGCAAGCGTAAACAGATGAATAGATAGCGATGATTGAAAGATGCATTGAATTCGCAGTTACAAAATAAATACTGTCCAGTTTATGATACTACGGACAAACTACTACTGACAAGATACTACTGACAAACTACTACTGACAAACTACTATTGACAAACTACTACTGACAAACTACTACTGACAAACTACTACTGACAAACTACTACTGACAAACTACTACTGACAAACTACTACTGTCAAACTACTACTGACAAACTACTACTGACAAACTACTACTGACAATATACTACTAACAAACTACTACTGACAAACTACTACTGACAAACTACTACTGACAAGATACTACTGACAAACTACTACTGACAAACTACTACTGTCAAACTACTACTGACAAACTACTACTGACAAACTACTACTGACAATATACTACTAACAAACTACTACTGACAAACTACTACTGACAAACTACTACTGACAATATACTACTAACAAACTACTACTGACAAACTACTACTGACAAACTACTACTGACAAGATACTACTGACAAACTACTAGTGACAAACTACTACTGACAAACTACTACTGACAAACTACTACTGACAAACTACTACTGACAATATACTACTGACAATATACTACTGACAAACTACTACTGACAAACTACTACTGACAAACTACTACTGACAATATACTACTAACAAACTACTACTGACAAACTACTACTGACAAACTACTACTGACAAACTACTACTGACAAACTACTACTGACAAACTACTACTGACACACTACTACTGACAAACTACTACTGTCAAACTACTACTGACAAACTACTACTGACAAACTACTACTGACAAACTACTACTGACAAACTACTACTGACAAACTACTACTGACACACTACTACTGACAAACTACTACTGACAAACTACTACTGACAAACTACTACTGACAAACTACTACTGACAAACTACTACTGACAAACTACTACTGACAAACTACTACTGACAAACTACTACTGACAAACTACTACTGACAAACTACTACTGACAAACTACTACTGACAAACTACTACTGACAAACTACTACTGACAAACTACTACTGACAAACTACTACTGTCAAACTACTACTGACAAACTACTACTGACAAACTACTACTGACAAACTACTACTGACAAACTACTACTGACAAACTACTACTGACAAACTACTACTGACAAACTACTACTGACAAACTACTACTGACAAACTACTACTGTCAAACTACTACTGACAAACTACTACTGACAAACTACTACTGACAAACTACTACTGACAAACTACTACTGACAAACTACTACTGCCAAACTACTACTGACAAACTACTACTGTCAAACTACTACAGACAAACTACTACTGACAAACTACTAGTGACAAACTACTAGTGACAAACTACTACTGACAAACTACTACTGACAAACTACTACTGACAAACTACTACTGACAAACTACTACTGACAAACTACTACTGACAAACTACTACTGACAAACTACTACTGACAAAGTACTACTGACAAACTACAACTGACAAACTACTACTGACAAAGTACTACTGACAAACTACTACTGACAAACTACTACTGACAAACTACTACTGACAAACTACTACTGACAAACTACTACTGACAAACTACTACTATCAAACTACTACTGACAAACTACTACTGACACACTACTACTGACAAACTACTACTGATAAACTACTACTGACAAATTACTACTGACAAACTACTACTGACAAACTACTAATGTCAAACTACTACAGACAAACTACTACTGACAAACTACTAGTGACAAACTACTAGTGACAAACTACTACTGACAAACTACTACTGACAAACTACTACTGACAAACTACTACTGACAAACTACTACTGACAAATTACTACTGACAAACTACTACTGACAAACTACTACTGACAAACTACTACTGACAAACTACTACTGACAAAGTACTACTGACAAACTACTACTGACAAACTACTACTGACAAACTACTACTGACAAACTACTACTGACAAACTACTACTGACAAAGTACTACTGACAAACTACAACTGACAAACTTCTACTGACAAAGTACTACTGACAAACTACTAATGACAAACTACTACTGACAAACTACTACTGACAAACTACAACTGACAAACTACTACTGACAAACTACTACTGACAAACTACTACTGACAAAGTACTACTGACAAACTACTACTGACAAACTACTACTGACAAACTACTACTGACAAACTACTACTGACAAAGTACTACTGACAAACTACTACTGACAAACTACTACTGACAAACTACTACTGACAAACTACTACTGACAAACTACTACTGACAAAGTACTACTGACAAACTACAACTGACAAACTTCTACTGACAAAGTACTACTGACAAACTACTAATGACAAACTACTACTGACAAACTACTACTGACAAACTACAACTGACAAACTACTACTGACAAACTACTACTGACAAACTACTACTGACAAAGTACTACTGACAAACTACAACTGACAAACTTCTACTGACAAAGTACTACTGACAAACTACTACTGACAAACTACTACTGACAAACTACTACTGACAAACTACTACTGACAAACTACTACTGACAAAGTACTACTGACAAACTACTACTGACAAACTACTAATGACAAACTACTACTGACAAACTACTAATGACAAACTACTACTGACAAAGTACTACTGACAAACTACAACTGACAAACTACTACTGACAAAGTACTACTGACAAACTACTACTGACAAAATACTACTGACAAACTACTACTGACAAACTACTACTGACAAACTACTACTGACAAACTACTACTGACAAACTACTACTGACAAACTACTACTGACAAACTACTACTGACAAGATACTACTGACAAACTACTAGTGACAAACTACTACTGACAAACTACTACTGACAAACTACTACTGACAAACTACTACTGACAAACTACTACTGACAAACTACTACTGACAAACTACTACTGACAATATATTACTGACAAACTACTACTGACAAACTACTAGTGACAAACTACTACTGACAATATATTACTGACAAACTACTACTGACAAACTACTACTGACAAACTACTACTGACAAACTACTACTGACAAGATATTACTGACAAACTACTACTGACAAACTACTAGTGACAAACTACTACTGACAAACTACTACTGACAAACTAATACTGACAAACTACTACTGACAAACTACTACTGACAAACTACTACTGACAAACTACTACTGACAAACTACTACTGACAAACTATTACTGACAAACTACTACTGACAAACTACTACTGACAAACTACTACTGACAAACTACTACTGACAAACTACTACTGACAAACTACTACTGACAAACTACTACTGACAAACTACTACTGACAAAGTACTACTGACAAACTACTACTGACAAACTACTACTGACAAACTACTACTGACAAACTACTAATGACAAACTACTAATGACAAACTACTACTGACAAAGTACTACTGACAAACTACTACTGACAAACTACTACTGACAAACTACTAATAATAAACTACTACTGACAAACTACTACTGACAAACTACTACTGACAAACTACTACTGACAAACTACTACTGACAAACTACTACTGACAAACTACTACTGACAAACTACTACTGACAAACTACTACTGACAAACTACTACTGACAAACTACTACTGACAAACTACTACTGACAAACTACTACTGACAAAGTACTACTGACAAACTACTACTGACAAACTACTACTGACAAACTACTACTGACAAACTACTACTGACAAACTACTACTGACAAACTACTACTGACAAACTACTACTGACAAACTACTACTGACAAACTACTACTGACAAACTACTACTGACAAACTACTACTGACAAACTACTACTGACAAACTACTACTGACAAACTACTACTGACAAACTACTACTGACAAACTACTACTGACAAACTACTACTGACAAAGTACTACTGACAAACTACAACTGACAAACTACTACTGACAAAGTACTACTGACAAACTACTACTGACAAACTACTACTGACAAACTACTACTGACAAACTACTACTGACAAACTACTACTGACAAACTACTACTGACAAACTACTACTGACAAACTACTACTGACAAACTACTACTGACAAACTACTACTGACAAAGTACTACTGACAAACTACAACTGACAAACTACTACTGACAAAGTACTACTGACAAACTACTACTGACAAACTACTACTGACAAACTACTACTGACATACTACTACTGACAAACTACTACTGACAAACTACTACTGACAAACTACTACTGACAAGATACCACTGACAAACTACTACTGACAAACTACTACTGACAAACTACTACTGACAAACTACTACTGACAAACTACTACTGACAAACTACTACTGACAAACTACTACTGACAAGATACTACTGACAAACTACTACTGACAAACTACTAATGACAAACTACTAATGACAAACTACTACTGACAAAGTACTACTGACAAACTACAACTGACAAACTACTACTGACAAACTACTACTGACAAACTACTACTGACAAACTACTACTGACAAACTACTACTGACAAAGTACTACTGACAAACTACTACTGACAAGATACTACTGACAAACTACTAGTGACAAACTACTACTGACAAACTACTACTGACAAACTACTACTGACAAACTACTACTGACAAACTACTAATGACAAGATACTACTGACAAACTACTACTGACAAACTACAACTGACAAACTACTACTGACAAACTACTACTGACAAACTACTACTGATAAACTACTACTGACAATATATTACTAACAAACTACTACTGACAAACTACTACTGACAAACTACTACTGACAAACTACTACTGACAAACTACTACTGACAAGATATTACTGACAAACTACTACTGACAAACTACTAATGACAAGATACTACTGACAAACTACTACTGACAAACTACAACTGACAAACTACTACTGACAAACTACTACTGACAAACTATTACTGATAAACTACTACTGACAATATATTACTAACAAACTACTACTGACAAACTACTACTGACAAACTACTACTGACAAGATACTACTGACAAACTACTACTGACAAACTACTACTGACAAGATATTACTGACAAACTACTACTGACAAACTACTAGTGACAAACTACTACTGACAAGATATTACTGACAAACTACTACTGACAAACTACTACTGACAAACTACTACTGACAAACTACTACTGACAAACTACTACTGACAAACTACTAATGATAAACTACTACTGACAAACTACTACTGACAAACTACTACTGACAAACTACTACTGACAAACTACTACTGACAAACTACTACTGACAAACTACTACTGACAAACTACTACTGACAATATACTACTAACAAACTACTACTGACAAACTACTACTGACAAACTACTACTGACAAACTACTACTGACAAACTACTACTGACAAACTACTAATGATAAACTACTACTGACAAACTACTACTGACAAACTACTACTAACAAACTACTACTGACAAACTACTACTGACAAACTACTACTGACAAACTACTACTGACAAACTACTACTGACAAACTACTACTGATAAACTACTTCTGACAAACTACTACTGACAAATTACTACTGACAATATATTACTGACAAACTACTACTGACAAACTACTACTGACAAACTACTACTGACAAACTACTACTGACAAACTACTACTGACAAACTACTACTGACAAACTACTACTGACAAACTACTACTGACAAACTACTACTGACAAACTACTACTGACAAACTACTACTGACAAACTACTACTGACAAACTACTACTGACAAACTACTACTGACAAACTACTACTGACAAACTACTACTGACAAACTACTACTGACAAACTACTACTGACAAGATATTACTGACAAACTACTACTTACACACTACTACTGACAAACTACAACTGACAAACTACTACTGACAAACTACTACTGACAAACTACTACTGACAAACTACTACTGACAAACTACTACTGACAAACTACTACTGACAAACTACTACTGACAAACTACTACTGACAAACTACTACTGACAAACTACTACTGACAAAGTACTACTGACAAGATATTACTGACAAACTACTACTGACAAACTACTACTGATAAACTACTACTGACAAGTTACTACTGACAAACTACTACTGACAAACTACTACTGACAAAGTACTACTGACAAACTACTACTGACAAGTTACTACTGACAAACTACTACTGACAAACTACTACTGACAAACTACTACTGACAAACTACTACTGACAAACTACTACTGACAAACTACTACTGACACACTACTACTGACAAACTACTACTGACAAACTACTACTGACAAACTACTACTGACAAACTACTACTGACAAGTTACTACTGACAAACTACTACTGACAAACTACTACTGACAAACTACTACTGATAAGATATTACTGACAAACTACTACTTACACACTACTACTGACAAACTACTACTGACAAACTACTACTGACAAACTACTACTGACAAACTACTACTGACAAACTACTACTGACAAACTACTACTGACAAACTACTACTGACAAACTACTACTGACAAACTACTACTGACAAACTACTACTGACAAACTACTACTGACAAACTACTACTGACAAACTACTACTGACAAACTACTACTGACAAACTACTACTGACAAACTACTACTGACAAACTACTACTGACAAACTACTAATGACAAACTACTACTGACAAACTACTAGTGACAAGATACTACTGACAAACTACTACTGACAAACTACTACTGACAAACTACTACTGACAAACTACTACTGATAAACTACTACTGACAAACTACTACTGATAAACTACTACTGACAAACTACTACTGACAAACTACTACTGACAAACTACTAATGATAAACTACTACTGACAAACTACTACTGACAAACTACTACTGACAAACTACTACTGACAAACTACTACTGACAAACTACTACTGACAAACTACTACTGACAAACTACTACTGACAAACTACTAATGACAAACTACTAATGACAAACTACTAATGACAAACTACTAATGACAAACTACTACTGACAAACTACTACTGACAAACTAATACTGACAATATACTACTGACAAACTACTACTGACAAACTACTACTGACAAACTAATACTAACAAACTACTACTGACAAACTACTACTGACAAACTATTACTGACAAACTACTACTGATAAGTTACTACTGACAAACTACTACTGACAAACTACTACTGACAAACTACTACTGACAAACTACTACTGACAAACTACTACTGACCAACTACTATTGACAAGATATTACTGACAAACTACTACTGACAAACTACTACTGACAAACTAATACTGACAAACTACTACTGACAAACTACTACTGACAAACTACTACTGACAAACTACTACTGACAAACTACTACTGACAAACTACTACTGACAAACTACTACTGACAAGTTACTACTGACAAATTACTACTGACAAACTACTACTGACAAACTACTACTGACAAACTACTACTGACAAACTACTACTGACAAACTACTAGTGACAAACTACTACTGACAAACTACTACTGACAAACTACTACTGACAAATTACTACTGACAAACTACTACTGACAAACTACTACTGACAAACTACTACTGACAAACTACTACTGACAAACTACTACTGACAAACTACTACTGACAAACTACAATTCTTTAAATACTGGCTATTAAATTACTAAATCATAAATTACATTGACTTAGGGCAAATTTTTAAAATGAAAGAAAGTGACAATTCAATACATTACATTTGCCTTTTCACCACTGAAAACTGACTAATAACTTATAAATTATTATAAGTCATAAGTTTATGTTATGTTAACTGCATACACTCTACATACGGTTGACCATTAATGACTAACAAACTAATAGTAATTTCATCTGACTAATGCTTACTAACAACTGACTTAGATAACTAAAATGAACACCAACTACTACCTAGTACCTAGTACCATCAACTTCTAACATCGGTTACTTAAAAATTGTCAATTAGAAACTTACCGCAGTTAACTGAAAAAATGACAATTGATTACTTTCCACGTACCAATAATCCATTTAGCTAGTTACCATTTAAAATAGACACATACAATCTTAATATTGTCATCTGGATACTGACTACTTATAACTAATTATATATACCGACACTACATAGTCTTAAAATTAAAATCAATTACAAATACTCTATTAAATACTCTCATTATTGAAAACATACTAAAATCTTAACATACTGTATAATTAATATCACTTCTTAACATAATATAGCGTTAATATCAGTTCTTAACATATATATTATAGTATTAATATTACTTCTTAAGAACATAATTAAAAGATTTTATAATGATTGCGTAACATATCCGCAAATAAATCTTGAAAGCTTTTGTATATTTAGAATAAATTACTCGGAAAATTCAACAAACTATTTAACCTAAAATTGAAATTAATATACATCACGAGCAAGAAATACGAATATTATTTTACCATCTTTTCGTCGTTAATTTATAATTCTATCTTGGCATATTATGTACTCGTTTATCATGAAAAATTTCATAAGTACGATATAAAAAAGCAATTATTACATAGCATTTAATAACTACAAAATTACTGCTTCTACTCTAGACACATATATGTAAACTGAAAATAGCTTTTTCCAAAATGACAAATTCTAAACAAATCATCTTATCCAATAATTGCCATGATTACATTAATTCATACATATATTTATATAAATATATAAATATATATATATATATATATATATATAAATATATATATACACATATATATACATATATATATATATATATATATATATATATATATATATTCAATAAAGTTCACTTCTTTGATACTCCAATCAATACTCTCTATTATCTCCATCATATGTTACCTACTCTAATATTATGTTCCTATGTTTACATTTATAATACTTGGTATCCACGATGGACACGTGACTATTCCTCTTTATAATCCACTGATTATTATTGTTAAATATGCATCAATTCCGCGATATCTAAGCGACGTTATTAATCATATCAATGGACTCAGGTATGACCTCTAGAATACTTTATTTCCTTCATATATATCTTATATTCAAGGGTCTAATTACCAACAATGATTTACAACATATGCAGATGCCTTAACATTGTAGAGTTGGAGGATGTTCCCAACAACTATAATAAAACTATTGCAAATACAATGATGAAATTCATTGATAGTTCTAAAACAATTTAAAGTGATAATTATAAGTGATTATTAACACCTAATCTCTATAGATATATATTGACTACATACAACTTACTACTAAACTTACTACTGCACTTACTACTGAACTTACTACTGACTACATACAACTTACTACTGAACTTACTACTGAACTTACTACTGAACTTACCACTGAATCTACAACTGAACTTACCACTGAATTTACCACTGAGCTTACCACTGAACTTACCACTGAACTTACCACTGAACTTAACACTGAACTTACCACTGAACTTACCACTGAACTTACCACTGAATTTACCACTGAACTTACCACTGAACTTACCACTGAACTTACCACTGAACTTACCACTGAACTTACCACTGAACTTACCACTGAACTTACCACTGAACTTACCACTGAACTTACCACTGAACTTACCACTGAACTTACCACTGAACTTACCACTGAACTTACCACTGAACTTACCACTGAACTTACCACTGAACTTACCACTGAACTTACCACTGAACTTACCACTGAACTTACCACTGAACTTACCACTGAACTTACCACTGAACTTAACACTGAACTTACCACTGAACTTACCACTGAACTTACCACTGAACTTACCACTGAACTTACCACTGAACTTACCACTGAACTTACCACTGAACTTACCACTGAACTTACCACTGAACTTACCACTGAACTTACCACTGAACTTACCACTGAACTTACCATTGAACTTACCTCTGAACTTACCACTGAACTTACCACTGAACTTACCACTGAACTTACCACTGAACTTACCACTGAACTTACCACTGAACTTACCACTGAACTTACCACTGAACTTACCACTGAACTTACCACTGAACTTACCACTGAACTTACCACTGAACTTACCACTGAACTTACCACTGAACTTACCACTGAATTTACCACTGAACTTACCACTGAACTTACCACTGAACTTACCACTGAACTTACCACTGAACTTACCACTGAACTTACCACTGAACTTACCACTGAACTTACCACTGAACTTACCACTGAACTTACCACTGAACTTACCACTGAACTTACCACTGAACTTACCACTGAACGTACCACTGAACTTACCACTGAACTTACCACTGAACTTACCGCTGAACTTACCGCTGAACTTACCGCTGAACTTACCGCTGAACTTACCGCTGAACTTACCGCTGAACTTACCGCTGAACTTACCGCTGAACTTACCGCTGAACTTACCGCTGAACTTACCGCTGAACTTACCACTGAACTTACCACTGAACTTACCGCTGAACTTACCACTGAACTTACCACTGAACTTACCACTGAACTTACCACTGAACTTACCACTGAACTTACCACTGAACTTACCACTGAACTTACCACTGAACTTACCACTGAACTTACCACTGAACTTACCACTGCACTTACCACTGAACTTACCACTGAACTTACCACTGAACTTACCACTGCACTTACCACTGAACTTACCACTGAACTTACCACTGAACTTACCACTGAACTTACCACTGAACTTACCACTGAACTTACCACTGAACTTACCACTGAACTTACCACTGAACTTACCACTGAACTTACCACTGAACTTACCACTGAACTTACCACTGAACTTACCACTGAACTTACCACTGAACTTACCACTGAACTTACCACTGAACTTACCACTGAACTTACCACTGAACTTACCACTGAACTTACCACTGAACTTACCACTGTACTTACCACTGAACTTACCACTGAACTTACCACTGAACTTACCACTGAACTTACCACTGAACTTACCACTGAACTTACCACTGAACTTACCACTGAACTTACCACTGAACTTACCACTGAACTTACCACTGAACTTACCACTGAACTTACCACTGAACTTACCACTGAACTTACCACTGAACTTACCACTGAACTTACCACTGAACTTACCACTGAACTTACCACTGAACTTACCACTGAACTTACCACTGAACTTACCACTGAACTTACCACTGAACTTACCACTGAACTTACCACTGAACTTACCACTGAACTTACCACTGAACTTACCACTGAACTTACCACTGAACTTACCACTGAACTTACCACTGAACTTACCACTGAACTTACCACTGAACTTACCACTGAACTTACCACTGAACTTACCACTGAACTTACCACTGAACTTACCACTGAACTTACCACTGAACTTACCACTGAACTTACCACTGAACTTACCACTGAACTTACCACTGAACTTACCACTGAACTTACCACTGAACTTACCACTGAACTTACCACTGAACTTACCACTGAACTTACCACTGAACTTACCACTGAACTTACCACTGAACTTACCACTGAACTTACCACTGAACTTACCACTGAACTTACCACTGAACTTACCACTGAACTTACCACTGAACTTACCACTGAACTTACCACTGAACTTACCACTGAACTTACCACTGAACTTACCACTGAACTTACCACTGAACTTACCACTGAACTTACCTCTGAACTTACCACTGAACTTACCACTGAACTTACCACTGAACTTACCACTGAACTTACCACTGAACTTACCACTGAACTTACCACTGAACTTACCACTGAACTTACCACTGAACTTACCACTGAACTTACCACTGAACTTACCACTGAACTTACCACTGAACTTACCACTGAACTTACCACTGAACTTACCACTGAACTTACCACTGAACTTACCACTGAACTTACCACTGAACTTACCACTGAACTTACCACTGAACTTACCACTGAACTTACCACTGAACTTACCACTGAACTTACCACTGAACTTACCACTGAACTTACCACTGAACTTACCACTGAACTTACCACTGAACTTACCACTGTACTTACCACTGAACTTACCACTGAACTTACCACTGAACTTACCTCTGAACTTACCACTGAACTTACCACTGAACTTACCACTGAACTTACCACT
>OZ038317.1:21073538-21096038 GCA_964035775.1 Osedax frankpressi
GTAGATAATATGATATATTTAATTTACTAATTATAATAATAAATTAAATATTATAGATTTTAAAATACTTACTTTGGTAATCTGTTCATGTAAATTAATAAGTATAAAATATAAAATATAATTAATAAAATATTATATTATATAATCTATTCATTTAAATTAATACGTATATTATAATATTATATATTACATAACATATTGTATTAATATCAAAATAAAATAAATTAATAAAATATATATTTATATAATATAATTATTTATTAAAATTGAATTTGAGCTATGATAAAAACATATATCATATACCATGTGATAATTTTATTTCTATATAATTTATATTATTTAATAGCTTAGTTCATTATTTATATTATAAGAATGTATGTAATACAATTGTGTTTTATATAGTTAGAATAATATATAGTTAGAAATAATATTTATTAAAATATAAATATGAATACAAAATAATATTAATATATTATTAACATTTCCCAATTTAAAACTTTAATATATATATATTTTATATTTTATATTTTAGATATAAAAATAATTCTGACGTGTTATTTAATTAAAATATTTGTGACGTTATTTAGTATGCCCCTAATTTTTAATGATTAAATTGTAACTATTATTAATAATTATATAATAATCAAATAAAGCTGATAATACAATTAATATTATAATATTATAAACTAACAATAACTTTAAGAATTATTACGTACAGAACTGAAGATTAATAATAATACATTACAAAAGTAATTAAACAAAAAATAAACTCTACCAATAAAATAACAATTAAGTTCTTTATTCAAATCAGATATTGACACTACTTTATCTTTCTAATATTTTGTAAATATTTATATATATATATATATATATATATATATATATATATATATTTATATATATATATATATAATCATTATAAAGTATTGTAAATATAACCTAGTGTAGTTATGTCCTGCTTTAACTTATTGTCTATAAATATATATATATATATATATATATATATATATATATATATATATATATATATAATCATTATAAGGTATCGTTTAAATATAACCAAGGACTTGACTCTATTATATATATGTAAATATATATAACAATAATAATATAATTTATATAAGTTAATTATAATAATATATAAGTGTTTGTATATTTAACTATTTTAGTAAATATAACTAGTTCATATTAGCTATGCCACTCATATAGAGTATGTCTAAATATAATACACTTAAAGTTATTTATTTCGCAAGATCTATAGAATTTAAAATATTTAAATATATACATATACAATAATATAGATTTTTTCTAATAAAATAATTTACCTTTATTGCATAATATCGAGTAATTATTAAATAATTGTACTAGGTATCCACATGATTCTTTATTAGTAATATATTGAAATAAGCACTGCGCATTGAAGATGTTATCAATATAATCGTTATCGTAATCATTTGTGAATATCCATTTTAAATATAAATTATTTGAGTAAAAATTAAATGTCATCTTTTCAAAATTTTCTAATATCAATTTATTTTCACAGTCGAAACTAATGTTTACCTGGTTATGTTTTAAATATAAACTATTATTTGCAGACAGATACTCAACTAAACCAATACTATTAATTGAAGATATTGAATTATTATTTAAATATAGATGCTGTAGAGATTTTAGTCTTTGAAGATTTCCTGATAAGGATATTATTTTATTATTAGATGCTTTTAATATTTTTAAGTTCGGGGTGTTAATAAAACAATTTAAATCGAGGTGTCTTATATTATTATAAGTAATACGTAATTCTGAAATTTTTATTAAATTAAAAAATGTATTATTAAATATTATTGTAAGATCGTTACCAGATAAATATAGTTTGGTCAACATTATTAGTTCGGAGAATGCATTATTTCCTATCTTTGAAATACGATTAGATATCAAACTAAGATTTCGGAGATTTGAAAGATTATTTAGCATTTTTTGTTCAATTTTAACAATATAATTTCTATCAAGATGTAGCATCGTTAGCCTAACTAGATATATAAATGTGTTGCTATCTATTTTACGAATTTTATTAAACCCTAAATCAAGGAATTTAAGATTGTAGATGCCTATGAACATAGCCTTTCTAATTGATTTAATTTGATTATCATGGAGGTATAATTCATTTAATTGAGCTAAGCCAAGAAATGCGTTATCTTGGATCTCTCTTATGTTATTGTATCCTAAAAAAATAATTGTTAAATTGTCGATATTCTTGAATATTTCATTTTCAATTGTCGTAATATTGTTTCTCTCTATATCTATATAGATGACATTTTCCTTAGATACTTTTAAATTATTTTGAATAAGTTCTTCCGTTATAAATATATCCTTATTTTAATTATATATATTATTACATTATTAATATATATATAAATATATATATATATATATATATATATATATATGTATATATATGTGGATATATATATATATATATATATATATATATATATATATATATAGATATATATATGTATATATATATATAGGTATATATATGAGTGTTTATATTGCGAATATTAAAATAATACATTTTATGTTAAGATTAATTAAATAATAATATAAAATTAATTTCGGTTTCCAGAAATCAATAACTAAAATAAAATTCTTAATATATATATAAAAATGTGATTACATTATATAAAATAAAGTGTGCACCATTAGAAAGAAAAGGTCATTGAAATAGTTGTAATTTATCAAGTCACATTTTAATATTATGGTAATCAAAAGTGAGTTTACATAATAAAAACTTACAGGTCAAAAGTAGAGATCAAAAATATAGATATAATATATATATTTATGTAGATATAATATATCTATTCAAATATAAATATTTATATAACATCCATTAATGTTATAAATAGTTATAAAACTAAGTTAAAAATAAATTATTTTTATGATAAGATTTTAATACGATATGATAATATTTACACGTTTTTGTATTAATCGTAATAATAATCGTTAGCATCAAAACACTTATATAATTGTTAGCTATAAAGAGATATAATTTTTTTTTATATTTTGGAATTTTACCATTACAAAATGATTTGATCTAGTAGGTGTATACGATATATAATATATAGTAGAATGTAGTGTATTGTTTTAAATTATACTGACAGTAAAACAAAGGTAAATAAAAAACTATTATATGGATATTTCTTTGATATACCAATTGATAGCATATATTTATGTGACCAAATTGATATAATAACAAATGTTTCATATTTAATGATAAATAAATATGAATCGTTAACTATATCATTGTTAATCGGTACCAATTAGTATACATTTAATAATATTTCATAAACAACTATATATTTGTATAGACAATTATGACTAACCTCAGAAATTGTTAATATAGAGTTTATCACAAGAAAGTATAGGAATAATAAATAAGTTGACATTTTATATTCGTTTATTAATAATATATAATTTTAAAATTATTTAATGAACAATTATTCTAATAATTATTTATTTATTATTTTTTTATTAATTTACAATGAAACTAAATTTTAACATTTAACATTTTTATAAGTGAGTGAGTGAGTGAATGACTGAGTGAGTGAGTGAATGCGTGAGTTAGTGAGTGAGTGATTGAGTGAGTGAATGAGTGAATGAGTAAGTGAGTGTGTTTATTTAAAAACTATCTAGTTTGTTTAGGTTTATTTAAAAACTATCTAATTTGTTTAGGTTTATTTAAAAACTATCTAGCTTATTTAGGTTTATTTTAAAACTTTCTAGTTTATTTAGTTTTATTTCAAAAATATTTAGTTTATTTAACTTTATTTAAATTGTAGTCTATTAATGGTACAACTGGGTAGTCCATATCAAGCAATGTTGCAGTAGTCAAGTTTAGGAAGAATGAGTGATCTGGTGAAAAGTTTGTCTACGTTGATTGTGAGGCTGTTTCTAATTATACGTATAATGTAAAGATTGTAGTTGAACGATTTAGAAATAGAGATGATGTAATTGTTAAAGGAGAGATGTGAGCCAATGCTAAGTCCTTAGTTTCTGATGGAGTTTGCGTAGTTAAGAGTATGATTTTCGAGTGAAGTTGTAATATTTAGAATATATTATTCAGGATTTCGTATATGAATTTTTTCTGCTTTTAGTCTATTGATGCAGAGCGAATTATGTGAGAACCATTTTTGTATATGAATTTTAGTTGATGAATTATTGATTATATTCTGGAAATCATCCAAAAATATTTGTATGCATTGGTATGTGGACCGTAGATTGTGGTGATTGTGAATGAGAGAGAGTTTATAGGATGAAATATGCAGGAGAATAATGTTATTATTTGCCATAAGAAATTACATGTAAACAATTTGTTTTATTTTCTATAATCTTGGTTATTTGCTCTTAACCAATTATAAAGAATGAACTATTTAAATAGATTAAGCCCCTTAATTTCAATATTTGGTAAGACCTATAACGTTGCATCATACGAATTAATAAAACCCTGTATCCGGGAGACTCTCAGTTCTCAAAATTACATCAACGTTAATGCTTATGTATAACATATGTATAACAAGTGATACTTTTATTACTATATAATTTATATTGTGTAATAGCTATTTAATAATTAGTTAATTGAAATAATAATATAATTATTCTATAATTCCGAAATGTCACTTAATTCTTAAAATATTATAACTCATTATAAATATTTATTCTGAAACCAATAGTTATTTATAATCTATATATATATATATATATATATATTTATAATCTATATATATATATATATATATATATATATATATATATATATTAATGCTGATGTTAGACAAATATATGATATCGCCTTAAACGTATTTACCAATAAAAAGCCTCAAGGGTATTACAATCAATCTATAGAAATTAACAAACAATGACAAATATAAATTGTCATTAATTTAATTGGGTTAATTATAATGTATATTACGATGGTTTATTATTAAATAAGGTGAACTCCGTTTCACCTCTACTATATTATTAATATAAATTATATATTAATATAAATTTAAAATATATTAATATATAAAACTTTATTTTTATAAATTGCAATCTCTCAAAACTATAATAGATACTAATGTTAGCAACATATATGTTAAATATGATAAATAAATATAATGTGGTATATATACAACAGTTTATTACATTATAATATAACTATAGTTAAAAGTATATATTCTAAATGATAAATGATAGTATATATATATATATATATATATATATATATATATATATATATTAGTATTTTATATAAACACAAATATTGTGAAAAATTAGTTTAATTTTCTTATTTAATTGTTTGATATTTAATTTTTTCTCTTCATTATATATAAAATGGGAGTTTTCTAACAATATTGTTAAAAAAAATCACCATGATTTTGATTTATAGAAAATTATTTGTATCTCAAAATGATAAATTTTCGAATATTTGATATCATTTATTAAGTGAAAATTAATGTTTTCAAGTAAAATGTATTTTTGAATAAATTCTATGTTTGGATATTAAAGTGTATTTCTTGTATTAATGTTATACTAGATATTTGAATTTCCATCTTCCAGATATAATTGTTTATATATGCATTACACTTTGTTTTATATTTTCTTAATAATTAAACAGCTATATAAACAGCTGTTTTAAATTTAACATTAATGTTTTTCAATATTGATTTTGAAATATGCAACTGTGCTTTATGATATTTTAGATTCACATTTTAAAAATGTGTAACTAGGACGATACACCTATCAGAATATCAGACAGTTTCTTCCATCTGTGTGAATTAAAATATTAGCGAATTCCATTTTATTGTATGCAGTTGTGAATTTGGAACATGTAGGGCGGTCCTAGGATATTACTTTTGTAAGACTAAATTTAAATAACTGTTTAACCAAATCTTATTTAATCTAGTTTTTAGTATATATAATAATCAAATATTTACATCTAAATTTTTACATCAAATATTTACATCTAAATACATTTTAATTGTAAACATTTTATTTTTAGTATTTAGAATTATATATAATTATTTTAACTCGATAATTTACTAAAATTATTTACAAAACAACCCATTTATGTACTAAAAAATCAATAATAGTAATAATATATTAATATATAAATGTCTACATTATTCATTTACTAATAATATAATAACAATAGATGTTATTATATATATTATCTATATTATATAGTGTACTTTATAATAATTTTATTTTTTAATTAATATAATCATTTAAATTACATTTAAGCACACTAATAATAAGAATAATATCCTACTAATAAGAATGCTTTTATGAAGAATTGCTGATATTATAAATGTAACTGATTATAAATAACATTAATAATGAATAATTATAAAAGGAATATAGATAATGAAACTAGTAGTTAATATCATTATTTTGAATTTAAAATAATAATTTCAATATTTCATGCATATAAAATGCAATTTAATTTGACAAGATGAATATTGATGATTTAAATATTGAATATTGAAATCGAATATTTCAGTTTGGCAAAAAATGTTATCTGTTAATGTAAACAAGTTGTGGAATTACCTTCGACTCTTACTCTTGGTAAATCTATTTTTTAGATTATAGATCACCCGAATTACAACTTATAATAGAAAATAATATAATATATAATAACCAAAATATTACGATATATGTGATTTACCTGCCCATTTATGATTTATCATACCCAATGAGTTTAGGTGTATATCTACATACCCACTAGTATAATTATATTATCATTTGTTTCTAGTTTAACTTGAATATTGAATGTTGGTTAGTAACTCTTATTTTTATTATTTTTATATTATGTATCTATTTTAATTCAATAATTATTTATATATATATATATATATATATAAGTTTCTTTTTATTTATATTTATATGTTAAATTAACATTATTAATAAACTATTATTCATATAATTGGTTCAAAAATATTCGTCCATGTTTGATAATAAGATAAGTTATTGAAATTATTTATTACAAATTAATTTATAATTATATAAATAGTTTCCAATTTCTATTAAATTTAACAATTTCATATTGTTGATCATATTTACATTAATAGATTTACAAATGATTAATTATTGGTCAATTAGATTTACAAATGATTAATTATTAATTATTAATTATTAATTATTTAATATATATTTAAATCATATATATAATGACCAATGGTCATTATATATATGATTTAAATATATATTAAATTAATATTTATAATTTACAATTATTTTATTTTATTACAGAATCTTTATATATAAGTTTTAAAGTATAATACTACTGAAAATATGATTATTTTTATTAGCTGATATATTGATGAAATCTATTTTTAAAACATTGTTAATTAATATTACTAAATATGTAATAGTTAATATAAATATATATATTTATATTATATAATAAATTAAATTAATTATTATTTCTATAAATGTAATAATTTCTTCCTACTCATTTATGATTTATGATTTATCAATCTATAGTAAATATAGTAATATATAATCTATAGTAATATTTATTAAATGTAGTTATGAATACCTATAGATACTTAATAAACTAATTAGAATATATGTTTAAAAATATTTTTAAATCAGGTTAATATACTGTTAATCTACTTTACATCGACCGTTGGGAGGTAAAGGGTATTAAATAATAAGTATTAAATTAATGTATCTACATAAAAGACTACAATTTGAAGAAAAGCTCTACTAACGATAACATATATACTCAGGGAGGACATAAGATGCAATATATTATAATATGACAAGTAATTATTCATTAATTCATTATATATTACATATACATAAATTAATCTCGAAGATTAACTTATTTTAAGTTTCTGCAGCATATTTATATATAAAAATAAATTTAGACTTACAGAAACCCGTAAGAATGAGTTACAGAACCCACATAGTTTATGAAAGTTTGGTAAATAATCGAATAATTTTGCGAAATACGAAAGTACAAATTTATTTGTGATGATAATCTACTTTATCTTCCTTTATCCATCCTTATCTCCTAAGTATGTTCCCAATAATATTATTATTAATATTTAATAATAAGTATTACTTATTTATATTTAATTTTATTGTATACATTGTAAACATTTTTATTTATCATATATCTTTTATATTATGTTTATATTTTATTTATATTATATTTAAGTATCATATAATTTATATATATGTCTATATTCACATGTAAATAATTGTCAAGTAATGAAAAATATGTACTGATATTTTCATTAATTTAATAAATATAAAATTAGCATATTTAACTAATTGATTAGCTAACTATAATTAAAATAATAGTTAATAAATAAATTGCATGCGTTAGCTACCTATATGTGTTGTACTTTATATTTATGTATATTTATGTAAGAACTGTGCAAGTATAAATTTTAAGTTAATCATACTTTTTAAATATAGCCAACTATAATATGTTAGCTTAACTAAAATGCGTATTAGTGAATCTGTTAAATTACCATCGTTACATGTTTGAATGTTATATCTACAATGTTCACCTAAGTTAAGTATATCTGTTTATATCACATATCCCTATTTTGTATTACATCAACGTAATTAAATGATATTATAATATAATAAGAAATAATATATATATTTTTGAATGGTATTTATATTAACTAATGTTATATAATGGTGTTAATTAATCAATGACCTATAAAATATATCGATAAAAATTAGATTTAACTAAAGGTGTGAAAACTAATAAACAATACCACGGGTAAGTGTGGATAAGACAATTCCAAATATGATAGATATATAGATTATATATACAAGTTTAATTAATATATATATATTGATACATTTATAAATTATTGTAATACAATACATTTAACTGGAACCAAACATTGGGTCATTTTGCTGCAAATTACCATCAGTAAAATTGAATACAGAGTAACATTAATAGTATTAATTATGTACCAGTTAATACCTAAGTTAAGTATATCTGTGTATATCACATATACCTACTAATTAATACATTAACGTAATAAAATGATATTATAATATAATAAAGAAATAATATATATATTTTTGAATAGTATTTCTATTCCAATATAAATACATTTTCATAATAATAAATTTAAACATTTATAACGGTTCTTATAATTAGTTTTGAAATTTTCTGCTAAATTTATATCAACCTGAAAGAATAATAAAATAATTAAATATATATTAATTATTAATATTGATTAAATATTAATATTTTGTTATATAATCAATATAAAATATATATACAAATATTTGGTAAGTTTACTTTACTTAACTGACTGAGATGTGTGATATGTATATATGGATAAACTAGTATATATGTATAAATTATAAAAATATTATAGAATATATAAGTCGATTCACTAGAACTATATTATATAGATAAACAATATATACAAGAATATTAATTTGTTTTACAAATTATACAAATTAACCGGCGATGGATTCTGTTTAAGATGATAAAATAGATCTTCATCCGTAATACAGTCGTTTGAAATTTGACTATGAATAATATATTAAAATATATTAAAATAGAATTATATATTATATGAAAAAATAACTTTTAGATTACATTAATTTTTCATGAATATTATTATTTTCGGCTTACTTGAATTTTATATAATTATATATATAGGAAATATAAAATCTTATTATAAATACTCATTATAATTATTTATAAAAATGATATATTATGAATGAATAAAATATTTGTATGTAAAATTACCTATAATAGCGTACGTGTTTTTCGGGTTTCATCCGAAGGTAATTTTCAATTGAATTCATAATAATAACAAACTTGGCTTAAAGTAGTTTGGAGAGATATACTAAGAATTATCCAGACTGGTGTAAGTATGGTAGAATAGTTTGCCTAAATAAATCTGAATTTCAAAAACTTTGAGAAGATTCTGTAATTATTTTTTTTCCGATATAATATTGTTGTCTATTATTATTTGTGGATCTTCCTCAAGTTTGAGTATTATAATTGTATAGATAAACATTTGATTAACACCAAAACAGGTATATTTTAAACAAACTTTTAACTAATCAGAGAGGTGGTAATACATAGAATGATTTAATTAAAAATATCTTAAAAATAAAAACTATTTAAATAAACTTCTTTAATCAATCTTTAATCAAATTAATGAAATATAATTAAGCTAAATGATAACAATATATTTAATTGCAATACATTCACGGATCTTGTTAAATACATCAATTTTATTTTTTTTCATTTTTCAGTATGTCAAACTTAAATAAATGTATACAGATTCAAACAATATAACATACATAGAAAATAGCATATATCTTTTATATTTGAAATAACTAAATTTATGATTTAATAATATTAGTGATATAGAGAATAAGCATATGATAGTTTGATTACTTTAAATATATTATTAATTATATTATAAAAATAGATTTTAGAGTTTTTTTCAATCTGGTTTTAATTAATTTTTGAACAATTATAATTATAGGGATAAGACATAATACACTTTTAAATTTATATATCTGCAATAAAATTATGCAATTCAATAATAATAGCACATAAATCTAGATGTTTTCATTAATAACACAAATTTAAAATACCAAATGTATCTTATAATGAAATAGTATCTTTGTCAAAAATTCTGTTCTTCGCTAAGTTAATTTCATAAACCAGATTTAAATCATTATATATTGTCTTCAAGTAATGTTATTGTTCTATTTATATCCATTGGCAAATAATAGCATATATTTAAAATATTGTAGATAATAGTTTCGACTGTCAAAATAAATGGATAATAGAACATTGTCTGAGTACTTTTAATTTTGTAATTAGATATTCAAATATAACTTGGATATTTATTAATGAATACAATAACAATTATATTGATGTAAATATCTTATATGCAATCCTATATATTAATACTCAAAATCATTCATATATCCTAAAGAAATATCTAAGAATTACTCGATATTATGCTGTAAATTTAAAGTATTATATTAGAAATAATATATATGTTTGAAAATGATATTAAATATTGTAAATCGTATACTAGATAATACTAGATATATATATATATATATATATATATATATATATATATGTATATATATATATATATATATATATATATATAGTTATATATTTTATAATGTACTATATATACTATAAATATATATATATATATATATATATATATATATATAGTATACACTATATAAACTATTTTCATGTTTAAAATTAATAGATATGTTTTATTTAATAATTCGAGTATTAACTATCATATATAGTTTATATAGTATTATAATTATTGTTATATATATTTAATTAAGTTGAGTAAATACGATGTTTTCAATAATTTTGGATATAATTGATAATTGGGAAATGGGTCTATAGCTCGAGAGAGATTCTTGATCTAGATTACCTTTCTTTATAATTGGAATTACTATAGCATGTTTTAAATCATTATGAATACTACCTGTTATAAAAGAATTATTAACTATTTCAAGAATTAATCGAGATACTACTACTACTACTACTACTACTACTACTACTACTACTACTACTACTACTACTACTACTACTACTACTACTACTACTACTACTACTACTACTACTACTACTACTACTACTACTACTACTACTACTACTACTACTACTACTACTACTACTACTACTACTACTACTACTACTACTACTACTACTACTACTACTACTACTACTACTACTACTACTACTACTACTACTACTACTACTACTACTACTACTACTACTACTACTACTACTACTACTACTACTACTACTACTACTACTACTACTACTACTACTACTACTACTACTACTACTACTACTACTACTACTACTACTACTACTAATACTAATACTACTACTACTACTACTACTACTACTACTACTACTACTACTACTACTACTACTACTACTACTACTACTACTATTACTACTACTACTACTAATACTACTACTGCATATACTACTACTACTACTACTACTACTACTACTACTACTACTACTACTACTACTACTACTACTACTACTACTACTACTAATACTACTATTACTACTACAACTACTACTAATACTATTAAGTACATTATACTCGCTTAGTTTACCTCTTAGTCTAATTACATCGCCGTCTGTAATTACACTTGGGATACTCAAGGCATTAAGTTCAGTCCTTGATACAATCTTCATAAATATATAATCTCACCTTTATTTGATATAATTTACAATGACCACAGTATAAACATCCACACATATGCCGACAAATCTACTGTAACTTACCTGAATCTACATCCAATATAACTACTCTAAATAACTTCCTGGATGATATTAAAATATACATTATTTTGAAGTAAGATGTAAAGTAATCTCGTTTTCGTCATCACCATCAGTTTACCGGATGGCTACATCTTAGTCTATGATTGTGTAATTACTTGAGTTTCGGTGATTAATCATTAAATAATAAATAAATTGTATTTCTCATTAAAATTCAAATTTTAAATAGAATGATCTACTACCGTTTATTCTGATCTAGTAGTAATTTATATATGTTTCGGTTACTCTTTAAATTTAGAACAATTAATAATTGCAAAATAAAATTAATAATCAATCACCATATAATAAACCTCTTTGCTATAAAAATATTTTTTAACATATAAATTTAAAAAAATCTCTAACGTTTATCTATTTTCCATGGTATACAAAAAAACATTAAAAAAAATTAAATTAACAGATTCAAGTAAATATGGCAAATATTGATGGATAAAAATAAACCAGATAGATATTAAGTTATTAGTTTACTATCCAAACAATTATTATATAAATTTTATAAATTAAATATAAGTGACATCTTCATTATCGTAGTATTACATATTAATGATAAATAGCATAACATTTATATTTGCTATATTATATATAGATAATATGCAATATATTTTTATTATGCTTATAATATGCAATATATTTTCGTATTTCGATAGAAATTAACATACAAATTACATTTACAATATGTAAACCTATTATTTGGCAATATATATTATTTTTAATAAACTAATTTACCTTTATGGCATATTGTGGAGCGATTCATACATTTTTCTATATAATATTTGAATATTTCTGAATGTCAATATATTGCGTGTCAAGATATTCTTTGATAATGTTATTATATTCATCAGTAAATATCAAAGTTAAACTCGAATCACAAATTGAATATATATTTTCTATATACATGCATTGTAATAGTAAACTAATATCTACTCAGTTATATTTTAAATAGATTCTATTTTGTAAGTATATATTCAAATATGTCAATAACGTTAATTGAAGACAGAACATGTATTTAAAACTAGTTTATGAAGTGAAATTAACGATAACAGATTTTCTGACAATGATATCAATGTTAAGAGATATTCGTAGTATTTTAAATATCGAGTTTTAATAAAAAAAACAAATAGATCTAGTTATCTTATTTTATGATGTTAATATAAAATCTACCAGTAGTTTTAATTATTCTAAAAATATCCTATTGTGTTTAATTGTGTTGTTATTGTACAGTATCATGTATTACTAAAGTTATTAATCTGATAGAGCATTATCTGATATAGCATTATTTATCTTATGAATTAGTTTGCATCCAAAATAAATTCCAGTTTGATTTAAATGAATTTATATTATCTATTTTTTATAATATAATTAGTATTAATGAATACATTTAAAAAATCAAATCCTCGGATACCTTATTCTATAGCTAATTACTATCATTAAGTTATAAATTTAATTCTCTTAGATTATTAGATATTTGAATATGTTTTTTATATATTTTTAATATTATTATCATCTATATCAGTGTATTTAGATTAGATAAACTATTAAATGTTTTATTCTCTATATCACTTGTGTCTTTTATTAATCAAGAAAGTTCAATTAGCTTAACTAGATCCTAAAATCTGCTGCTTTTTATTTAAATAATATTGATATCATTTAACTTAAGCGTCTTATGTTATTTCGATTTTCAAATAAAAATCTCATTAAACCTATTTAAAGCTAATTAAGTATTTTCAGATTTAAATTATATTATAACAATAATCTCTATTCTATCTTCTTAATATTACCATTATTGATGGATAATATATTTAGTTTAACTAAACTGTCATGTACATTAATATATGTATCACTAATGTAATTTGATTCAAATAAATGATATTGCCAGAATGACTGACATTTTGTATACGATTCTATTTTCATAATATTTATGTGTGGTGACTAAATATGTGATCCATTTCTTATATTTTCCTTTATTAATATGTAATTATTGAACATATATATATATTAATAAATATATTTTTATATATGAATGTGTATATTTATATAAATATATATATATATATATAAATATATATATATATATATATATATATATATTTATATGTGTATATATATATATTTATAAATAATGATTTCAATAAAAATTTTCAATTTCCATTCAGAATTACCAAGATACACTAACCCTTTTCACTAATCGCCCACCATTACTCATATGATATAACATAAAGCAGCTAGTCTATCCTTAATTAATTGTCAATTATAACCTACTTAGCTTTATAAATTAATAATCGTTACCATTCTAATTGTTATTTACCCTATGCTCAACTTTGTAAAAAGATTATTAATACTACATATATTAGCAATGTTAATCTATCTGTTTATATGATCAGAATTGACAACAAGAGTGATTCAGAAAACAAAGTGAAAGAATACTCCCAAATTCAAATATATTTCGGCAATTTCAATATTGAGTTACATGGACCTAATCTACCATAATCGGAACTTTCATATATCTAAAAAGAATTGAGTATATCTCATAAATGAATCATACAATACTAATGTACTATTAATGTTTACATAAAGTATACCTAAAAACCTAGATTATAATCTATATTTTCTATGCTTTACAACACATAGTTTATATTTATTCGAGCTAATATAAATTATATGTTAATATTTTTTATATATTATTTATAATTTATTTTATATACATATATACACAGATTAGCGAATCTAGATATAAATATATATATATATATTCGATATGATATAAATATTGTTACATATATTTAAACTATATTTTATATAGTTAAATTATTATATTTATAAAATATATAAATGACTCAAGTACATATTTATGATATAAACGTTTTGTAATTAATTTTACTTAACTATATATATTAATATTATTCAATTATTTGATCTAAGTAAATATGTTCAATATATAAGTTTTAAAAAGTATAACAATATTGAGAATTTAAATAAATGTAATAGTTGGCAATTTAGCTTCGTTTAAAAACAAGAAGAAATTGTGAATACGATTTGGATGAAATATTCAGGCCAAGATGTTATCTCCTTTATTGAAATTACAGTTTCGAAATCTATTTTCCATTAATTTATTATATATTATAAATACATAAATACATTATGTTTATTAGTTTTATCTTTACTCCCGAAACTAAATTTATTTTAAGATACTACATTATATAAATATAATTTTGTAAGGTTAATTTTTACTAATATTGTATTTAATATATTTTAATGAATATTAATTATTTATTTATTAAATATTCATCTTAGTATATATAGAATACATAGGATATTTAATATATTTATTTGTACAATAAATTATTATCATTAAATTAAATATTATATTAATATTACATAACATACCTTTATAATTTTAGAAGATGTAACACATTATATTCACATAATGAAGAAATGATTGGTGATGTAATTCAGCATATTAAACTAGAAGTAAATATTGATGTTTAAAATATATTCATAAATATCATTATTATTATTATATATGTATTGCTAATTTTATAATTGTATTTTTCTTTGTCATGTTATAAACATATGTCCATTATATATCTTATATATATACATATATACATATATATATATACATATATATATACATATATACATATATATACATATATATATATATATATATATATATATATATTTATATATATATATATATATGCATGTATATATTTGTATATATTTTAATAATTATCATGTAATTAAGTAATAATAAAAATAATATGTACAAAAATATAATAAATTAAAAATAATAAAATTAATATATTTTACTTATGAACTTAATAAATATAAATTTAAATATGATATATTATATAATTTATATATATCTCATAAAAAATATAACTAGTATTATATATATATATATATATATATATCAGCATATTATCTTCTTGATTGCATATATATATATATATATAATGCTAGTTATATTTTTTATGAGATATACTAGAACGCTTTAAAAATATTATTAGAAATATAAAAGTCTATCTTAAATATTATAATCAATCTAAAATATTAAAATATATCTAAAATATTAAAAGCTATTTTAGATATTATAATCTATCTTAGATATTATAATTTATCCAAAATATTAAAATCTATCTAAAATATTGAAATCTATTTTAAATATCATAATCTATCTAAAATATTAAAATCTATCTAAACTATAAAAAGTAATCTTAAGTATTAAAATCTATCTTAAATATTAAATATATCTAAAATATTATACTCTATCTAAAATATTAAAATATATCTAAAATATTAAAAGCTATCTTAGATATTATAATCTATCTTAGATATTATAATTTATCCAAAATATTAAAATCTATCTAAAATATTAAAATCTATCTAAACTATAAAAAGTAATCTTAAGTGTTAAAATCTATCTTAAATATTAAATATATTTAAAATATTATACTCTATCTAAAATATTGAAATATATCTAAAATATTAAAATATATCTTTAATATTATAATCCATCTAATAATATTAAAATCTATCTAATAATATTAAAATCTATCTTAAATATTAAAATCTATCTAAAATAATATAATCTACCTTAAATATTATAGTCTATTTAAAATATTAAAATCTATCTTAAATATTAAAATCTATCTTAAATATTATAATTTATCTAAAATATTAAAATATATCTATAATAATATAATCTACATTTTTAGAATCTATCTAAAATATGTATTGTATATTATAATCTATCTATAACATTAAAATATATCTTAAATATTAAAATATATCTAAAATATTAAAATCTATCTTAAATATTAAAATATGTCAAATATATTAAAATCTATCTTAAATATTAAAATCTATCTAAAATAATAAAATCTATCTAAAAAATTAAAATCTATGTAAAATATGAAAATATATCGAAAATATTAAAATCTATACGAAATACTAAAAGCTATCTTAAATATTAAAATCTATCTAAACTATTAAATCAATATAAATTATTAAAACCTATCTTAAATATTATAATCTAACTAACATATTAAAATCTATCTAAAATGTTAAAAATATAACAATATTAAAATCTATTTAAAATACTAAAATCTATCTTAAATATCATAATCATTCATATTTAATATAATCAATCTAAAATATATAAATATATCTTATATATCATAATCTATCTTAGATATTGTAATCTATCTTAAATATTATAATCTATCTTTTATATTATAATCTATCTAAAATATTAAAATATATCTTAAATATTATAATCTATCTTAGATATTGTAATCTATCTTAAATATTATAATCAAATTAAAATATTATAATTTATTTTAAATATTATAATCTATCTTAAATATTATAATCTACTTTAAATATTTTAATCTATTCATTATTAATAACAAATATTCCATCACAAACCAAACATTTTCCGCACTATATGGATTTATATATAAATTTACTTCATACGATGTCATATATAAATTTATATATATTCATTTATATTTAATTCACAATAAACTAGTATCGCTAGACGTTATGATTGCATATTAAGTAACATATAATATTCCATTTTATACACTTAAATGGAATATTATATATCTTATAATTTTCCATTTAATTGTATAAAAGATCTCAAACAAATATGTTTATTATTTGGCTAGACTATTTAATTTATTTGGATCAATAAACTATAATACACTATTTAGCCTGTATAATTAATTCCCTCCTTTTTCAACATTATATTATAGCTATTCTAATAGATACTATCCAAGAATATACAGATTTTGAAGCGAAATCGCTGATATATGACAAATAGATAATTTATTGGTTATACATATATAGGTTATAGTCTATATTATGTACAACCAATCAATCAAACTGTACAAACAATCAGAATTGTTTATGTTTAATACGTGTAAACAATTTTTTTCATTATGTTTTTTTCGTGTGGATAAACTATTATTTGATCGAGATCCGTAGGGTACACGAGTACCTAAACATAAATTAGATTGATTATTTGTATACGACATTGTAGAAAATGAATATTTGATGCATATTTAATACATAACGGAATAAGATAAGGTTAAAATGATTGAAAATTAAGGACATATTATGATAACTATGTGCTAGTTATTGCTAAAAGTATGATATTTTAGTCCAAAATCTGCGGTCTGATAATCTGATTGTGAATATGATGATGATGATGATATATATATATATATATATATATATATATATATATATATATATATATATATAATAAAGCATGGAATGTAGTTATATTAGTAAATAGGTCGAATATAAGGAAAACATGTAGATCAATATATATATATATATATATATACTATAGTACGTGTAGTGGAGCAAATAGGGATAGTTATAAGTACTTATAATCTACTTACTAACATGCAAGAACACTATTGCAACACCATCCTCATTGTAAATAAAGTAATGCACTTTAATATCTCAGTTCATAGCATATATATTGGTTATTAATAAAAACACTAAACAACTATAACCAGTCAAGAGAATACATATAATATAATATATAAGTAATGAAAACTAACCATCGATATAATTAATATAATTGTTTTATGTAAAAGTATTGAAATAATAAAGCACCATTTGATATTTAATTAAATTGAATAAGAATAATTACAATTTTTATTATTTATAAATTGTTATAAATATTTAAAATAAAATTTAAATATATTTTAATTTAATAAATATATATTTTAAATTATAATTTAATTAAAATTATTAATAAAACTGTCGTTTTCATAATATTCGATGATATATTTTCGAGCATCATATATCATATATATTAATAAATAACACTAAATTACTAATTTGGAGATATATTTTCCGATAATAGTGGATTGTGATATTTAAGTATTAATACCTTTAATGAGTATTCATCTACTACATATTACATATTGTTTTACATATTACATATTGCAATAATTATAAATAATTACTTATTATATAAAAAATTATTATTTATTAATTATTTATTATAATTTATCTTATAAATAATTATTTATGTCCATTTTAACCTTATTCAATTATATAATTAAATTAAATAATTGAAATATTATAGTTAATATGTTTGATAATGCATTTATATCGAACACGACTGTAAATATGATATCAATGTTTATAACATATACTTTTAAAACACCTTTATAATTAAATTGCGTTTTAATATTACTGGATCTTAATTACCGGAATTAAACATGTTACTATCGGATAATAGTAATATATATATATATATATATATATATATATATATATATATAGGTGAGCCTTATTACAAAAGGCTTTAAAATAGAAATGTTAACACATCAATTATATTGAATTTTATTAAAAGCAGATACTCAATTTATTTTTTCATGAAATTTACTGCAACTAATTTGTTGTTTAGACGATACTAATACTTTTTAAATGTAATCAATATTCATAAAATCGTCAATACTCTCAATCGTTGCTTATATGACATGTGTTGTGTATTGGCTAATAAAGAATACAATATACAGCATATCAATTATAATTGTCAAATCTAAAACTCATACATAACATAGCATGATGCATGACTGTATTACAATAAATTCACAAAAGTGATATATGTGTTGCTTTTTTGATTGTGAGCATATACAATTATTTTAATTTAACATAACTTATAATATAAACTATTAATTAATGGGACATGTGATCTATTCATTTCGTAAACAACTATATTTATATTATACTCCACCTTGAAGATTTTTGATACATAATTGAATACTATTAAACAATTTCTTCTACTTTGTGTTTTACATAATTGTACTGTTATTGTTATTGTTTTTATTTACAATTTATAATTTTCATAAATATATCAGTTGTAAAAAATCTAAAATATACAATTCAGATTTTCTTTGCACAGATATTATTGCACAGGTATTGTAATCATTGCGAGTTTTTCGGAAATTAGATCTCTATCCCATTATCCAAATTCAACGATAGCAAGGAGCCCCATCTTCAACTTGAAACCGCGAAATAGAAGAATACAGATGAAAATTAACTCAGCTTCCAATTCAACTACTAATTTAAAATAAACTTATAAACTTAACAAATTAAAATTACATATATTTAAACCATGTATATTTAACTAACAGTACAGTGTATTTAACTAACAGTATGATATATTTAATATATACATATAATAAAATATCATATAATATATATTGCTTATATAATAATATGCTTTAAAATTAATAGGTTCTATAATTAATTATCTAGTTAATCCTAAATAAACCTTATTACATATAATATATATTCATAGCGTTAGATATCGGAGTTGTTATATAGGATGAATGTAATTCATCTTAAAAGTGTATTCTATAATAAATACATTCATAAACATTCGTATTCCTATAATTTTAAAATTTGTAATGATTTGTTTATAACCAATGGATATTAAAATGATAATAAAATAATGATATATCGATATTTCTTAGAAAATGCATAATACAATGAACTTTATAAAACCAAATAAAACCAAAAACTTCTATCATACTCATATAAAAATATAGAAATTATACATTTTCGAATACAAAATGATAGATATCATAAAACTCCTAATTAAATGATTTATTATAAAAAATACTTTACATAAAATAAAAAAAGTTGTGATCAATATATTATTTATATTTTTCATTATAATTTCTAGAATTTCTATAAATATTGTTTAAAAAATATAATTTGAATTCTTTAAACGGAAATAAATCATATGAGGTGCATATTTGAAATAATATAAACATTATCAATGTTTGTTTATTCTAATCAGGCCCTGATCTATGATAGTTTCCTCTATATTATCATGCGTAATTTGCATTATTGCTCAATTTTTAGGCGGTTCATGGCCTATTTTCTTTGTAATTATATGCTAAAAATTATTATATAATATAATATATATACTGGAAGATTAGTAATTAATCTTACAAATATTTTCAATTTAAAAGATATCTATGACATTTTAATATATTATATAAATATATTATATTTAGGGCGAATAAATTATAATAATGTAAATATTTTATATTATTATAATTAACAACATAATATATTAATTATATTTATATTTATAATTTTTAATCCAAATCTAATTGCACACATATGCATACAGTTGATTCTTATATGAGAATATATTATAATAGATATGTACCATAATTAGTATTTGCTAAAATTGTATTCACCTTTTAGAAGATATATTTATATATATATATATATATATATATATATATATATATATTCGTATAATTTAGATATATCTAAATTAATATGTATAATATATCTAAATTAATATATAACGTATATATAGGTAATAATTTGTAAACCTTTGTAATATATAATTTTTAAACAAAACATATTATTAATATTTAAATCAATTACAATTCTTGATTGCATATCATTTTATATGTAATTGATAGATTTACACAATAAAAATGCATTTATTATATTGTTTATAAATGATAATATTGAAATGCATTTTATCTTATAAATATCTAAAATCCGCTAAATAATTTAAATATTTGTACATGTAAAAAATATTTTTTTTAAATTTTATAACAGCTATTAATATGTAAACGGCGCTTCTAAATATACAAACCGCCGAGAACCCATACAAACACCGAGAACTAATTCAAATTGAGCATGGAAATGTATGACGGTAGAATTTTAAAAGGTAGCATTAAAAAATAAAGTATTTAGAAAGTAGATATGTATTTGGATTTCTATATGTTTTATGTATTTCGATTTCTAAACGCAAAATACAAATCAAGACATTAGAAATAATTATCATTTTGATCCGTATGTAATATATTAATTGTAAATCAAATCGTTATTCTTTGTAGATGACTTGCGAGAGAATCGAGAATCTACTTTGTGAACCATATATTATTGTTTACTTTTTAGGGTTAATCTATCTGATTCGCCTGTTTTATAAATAGATGCAGGCGGCCTCGTCAATGTTTATGTATAGAATATCCTGAGGGCATATCCGTAAAAATACGTAGTCGCATTCTCCTTAAACTATGCCCCAGCAACGTATCGAATAGAAT
>OZ038317.1:21098538-21128886 GCA_964035775.1 Osedax frankpressi
TAATCGTATACTATTCAAGATCTACAACTCTAATTTTACTTGGGTGGTCAATTTCTACGCGGTTTGGTGTGGACATTGCAGACGATTCGCTCCAACGTTTACTCATTTCGCCAATGACATCAAAGGTAGAAGTCTACATTATATACATCGCAATAGATAATACTTGAATATCCAATAGGAAATGTACACTAGCATGACCTAACCAAACTATCCAATGCAATGTGGTGATGAGTAATAGAAATAGTTAAAGTATTAATGAGGATTCATTATTTTCATACTATTTAGTTTTATAAAGTATTTTTGTAATAGTTAAAATAGATTCCATGTGTTATCAAAAATAGTCTTCACTTATTAATGGAAATTAAAGATTATACAACAATATATGTATGCATATTTAATTGCATACGATATACACATATTATAAAAAATATATACTTTATATAATAATAATCATCTAAAGTTTTTACTCATCTACTAGGTGGACAATGGCCTACTTTCGTTAAAGTTGGTGTAATTGCGTGTTCGGATCGAGCAAATTCTGACATTTGTAATCGTCACGAAATACGTGGATACCCAACAGTAAAGGTAGATGAAATGTAATAGAGTAGATGCAGTCGAAATGGAATAGAATGAGGGTAGAATATATATACTAGACTTAAGGTAGACAAAATGTAAGCGTATAGGTGCATGATTGTAGAGATAGATGAAATGTAATAATGTAGATGTAGACAAAATGTAATAGAGTAAAGGGAAAAGAAATGTATTATAGTAGAGGTAAATTAAATATAATAGAGTAGAGGTAGACGAAATGTAATAGAATAAAGATAGATAACATTTAGTAGAGTAGAGTTAGAGTAAATATAACAGAGTAAAGGTATAGGAAATTTAATTGATTAGAAGTAGAGGAAAAATAATATAGAAGAGATAGAAGTAATGTAATAGAGTAGATTTATATGAGATATAATAGAGTGGAATTAGAGGAAATGTAATAGAGTGATAGTAGATGAAATGTAATAGGGTAGATGTAGAGGAAATGTAGAGGAAATGTAATAGATTAAATGTAGTAGAGTAAAGGTATAGGAAATATAATAGAGTAAAGGTAATGAAATGTAATAATGGAGAGTTAGAAGAAATGTAATAGAGTAGAGGTAGAGTAAATATAACAGAGTAAATGTATAGGAAATTTAATAGAATAAAGGTATAGGATATGTAATAGAGTAGAGGTATAAAAATATAATATAGTGATAGTAGACAAAATGTAATAGAGAAGAGGTAGAAGAAATGTAATAGAAGCTAGACGATATTTAATAAAGTAAAGATAGAGGAAATTTAATACAGTAGAGGTAGAGGAAATGTAATAAAGTAGAGGTTAAGGGAATATAATTGAGTAGAGGTAGAAGAAATATAATAGAATGAAGGTAAGTGAAATTGTAATATAGTAAAGATAGACTAAGAGCAATAGAATAGAGATGTATATGTGGTGTGTTTAATTGAAAGGCATGAAAGAGAATAGCTAAAGGAAGTTCTGTTAGACCAATGATATATTGAATATAGGCAGTAGTACTTTTGGATGTAAAATCAAAAATATAAATATAATAAATAATGCGGTGAGAGTAGGAATTTATATAATAGATTTAATAAAATTGTATAACTAAGGTGTACAGAGCTTTTTTGAATGATGGTATTGGAGTTAAAATTATGAAACACGATGTGGTATTACTGAACTATAGCCCAATTTCCACTGTAGAAAGGTAAGTTGCGCATAGCTAATAACTATATATTATGGTGTATGAATAAATTAATGTTTTATATTTAATTAAATTAATGATTTACCTTTTAGAATAATCATTGTAAATCTTTATCTTCTGCATATTTTACAGCCAAATTATATTTTGTATTACATACATTTTTAATTTTATATTTTAATTTTAATTGTTTTATGAATATATTTATTAAATTATTCTCTTAATTTATTTATATTTTTTAATTGCTTACGCTAAATATAATAATATTTATTACGTAATATATTACGGCATCGATAAAATATGCGTTGGTTCATTAATTCATGCGATAGACTAAAAACGGAAACAGCAAATGAAATTAAAAACGATATCGAAGACTACCAAAGATCATTGAAACCGAATTACTATGTATTTGAAGATATTTCCAAGTAGGATATATAGTAGTTTTTATAAATAATGCATAAAATAGCAATATTAGAATAATAAGTATTACATATTGACAATTATAAAGAAATATTTACTAATTATATTTTCATTTAAATTAAAGTGCACTATAGTAATTATATAATTATGTTAATTTATAAATAATATATTATACAAATATATGTGAATTTATTGTATATAATATGTAAATCGTATTACATTTGATTTAAAGCGAATATAGAAAGTTAATTTGTGAGACGGAATCCACACTACTGACTTCTATACGACTTGTGTCCATACTTGTTAGTTGATAAGTACATATTTGATAACATATACCAGCCATATTGTGTATGATATTTAGTTGCATATATTAATTTAATTATATGCTATTTCAAATAGTTGATCGGATAAAAAATACTCGACATTAATTTATATCGGTATATTAAAATTATAACGATTTAAAATATTAATGATCATATTATATAATGATTACAAAATGTTAACGATTACCCAGTTGACTCGGTATCTAGATAGAGTAAATCATATGTAAATAAACTCACCCATGCCCTGCGAATATTATGAAGATGTTCATTTCCTTGTTATGAAAGCATTAGTTTTTTTTACAAGGCAATCTTAGACGATCCATGCGTACGTTATTCCGCGAGCTTCAGTCTCAACGAGTTTCGCGACGTCGACTCTAATGGAACAACCACAATTCTTCGTTTGAGAAAGTTAGCCTATAAGAAACTTAACGAATAAATGTAGATTACATAACTTCAGTTCGCATCCGAAATATTTGTTTTCAACAATAACATTACATACGTTCACCTTAGTATACCTCTGGGTTTAATGATATAATAAACTTATAATTATGATAAATGAACAAATAAAAATTTGCTCTTGACACCGGGATAATATAATACATAATATAATACATACTCTGCATTGTCGACTATAATGTATTAATATCACCCTACGTAACATATATTCCCGTTAACTTCAGCCCACAGTCATATACGGAAGTAATAGCACATCCTATTGGAATTCCGTTAGAAGGGAAAGGGAAAACTAGATTAGCGAATTCGGCCGATGCCACTACAACACCTCGCCCTAAAGCAATGTATACGTGAGTTAACTTATTATTAACTACTATACAATACCATTACGTCGCCGTATTGATATATCGATATAGAATATGTTTAATATCCCAGTTATAGAATTGATCTACTATTTATAAATATATTTTTTAAAATTATTTTTATTAGTAACATCTAGATTATAATATTTATTATTTTGTATAGTTATCATAGTTTTAGTTTTAGTTATCTACTACGCTTTATATGACAATAAACAAGAAATAGTATTATAATTGAAATTTACAAGCATAACATTGTTAAAACAGAATACAATATCTATTGTTAAAATAATAAAACAACAATATACATTGTCAACACTTTTACAGACAACAGCTAGTTCATATCTTTTTTAATTGTTTTTACGCTCTATCTTTACGCCATCAATATTATGTAATGACATAAATTACACATTATGACATAAACTCTACATTATGTTTTATATAGTATACGCTATACATTATTCATTTTACATTATACAATATAAATTATATATCATATATTATAAAATATACATTATATTTTATATATTATTTATTATACCCTTTATATTATATAGTATATATTATACACTATATATTATATAGTATATATTATACACTATACATTATATATTATATAATATATATTATATACTATACAGTATATATTATATAGTATATATTATATATTATACACTATATATGTTATACTAAGCCAAATATACACTTCTGATTCAGCAAACCAGTTTAATAAAGTATTCAGTATATTATTACATAATAAATATACTACACCAATACATAACTCCTAAACTTATATCTATATATTATTCCTTAATCTTACTTATATAATTATACTAATAGACCAGTCCTACACTTACACAACAACATATAATAATTATCCACTCGAATACTAATATTAATATACTTAATAGTGAATACACCACTTCTATAGAAGTGGTGTATTCGTTAAGTATATATACTTAATATTAAATACTAATATGCTATTATTCCTTCATGCCCGTACATTTTTAACACGATGCATTTAAAACACAGTTCATGATATTACACCAATGTCTTATTACCCGCATTACATAACAAATCAAACCATTATAATGATAACATCCTCTTTATACTTACATAGAGGAAGGTGTTTTTAGTGTTTATTTTGTGTATTTATAGCCCTATTGCTATACAGCCGAATGTATTCATAAGTAGAGACATACGTTGCGATTACATAAATACCATTAAATATAAATCATCGTCACCGTGCCTGTTCTTTAGAGCATTAGCTATAACTCCAACCAACAAAGGTTGTTTAGAATATTTGACTTATTTGGTAAGAAAATATTTCGATTAAATAAAAAGTATTCTATTTAAACAATCCCGTATTTATGAGCTTCACAGGAATACACTCCGATTTGCAAGTTCTACTTGTTCTTTGTTCTTTCTACCACATAATTGGTTTAATGAAGTTAGTAATTAAGCCACGCCCCTTTTTACAGGGAGCCCCGCCCCCCTACCGACGTAGACTTACAATCGGCTATACGGTATTCGCTGTACCAGGAAGTGCTGAATCAAAGGATAGATCGTAAACACCTGGTATCTTTGAAGCTATGGGTGTCTACCCTCAGAAACGTTAGATAATTAGGTATAAAGAACAAAGAATACTGACTCACAAAAATGTGTAATGATGAATAGATAATAATTCTAGTATCGATTACATAAGTGTTCAATTAATATAAATGGGCTTCATCTGTTTACAATACATTTTAATTCGAACTACCGTCATGCGCAATATTGTCATCTATGCTATTTTGTCATATTACATCCATATATTGGATATTACAACGACTGTCGGTATTTTTCGAATTCCATATCAATTTCATGAAATATCAATTTTTCAATGTAGGTCAATAAATTGATTTATATATGAATTTCAGTTGTATATGAATTATATTAATAATTTTAAAAGTTTAAAGTATTTAGATATATCATATATTATCACTTACTTTCAATATATAAAATTATAATTTCGTATATTCTATTTGTCAATCATAAATAAACTAACATTTACCACATATCAATCAAATATTTATAAATATTTTGATTACATTTTTTTAAATCGGATTATATTATTTATTATACATTTTAAAATTATATTAGATAACTATGAATTTAGGATTATTATTGATTATAAGTTTAAATTCAATGATTATGTATATACAAATTATTATTAATAATACTAGAGTGTTATTATAAAATATACACATATAATTAATTATCAGTAAATAAAGAGATATAATAAGAATTGATATAACATATTTATGTGTAATAAGCTATTACATAATACAACTAATAATCATTTATATTATGTATTATAATTAGAGTTAAATGTATATTTAGTAACTGTGTATACAAATTATTATTACATTATAAGTTGATTTATATCTATATAATTAATGTTTACAACTTTGATAACAAGATTCGTTAAAATGTGATTACGCATTTTTTTAATACCCTTTTAATTTTCAATATATATTTATTTTCTAGTCCTTTTGAATACACCACATTTGATAAATAATAGTTAAATATGGTGTGCAAGTTTAAAAAACTCATTATGAATAAAAAATATTTATATATTTGAGTGCACGATGTATATATCAAGTGCACGATATAGTTTAATATGTATATATCAAGTGCACGACTATTTTTTCTTTTTCACGCCAAAGAAACTTTATAAAATATAATAAAGCCACATCCGATTTATATAATTATTTATAAAACTCTATCTATTCTAATATAATTTTAATAAATGTTTTCGTCATATTTACAAAGATAATAAAAGAGTCGGGTCATAATGACCAAATTGCATAGATGACACAATTTCACAAGACATTACCACTATTGAATTATTATGTTTATAAATGATCATGTTTATAAATGACTATATTTATAAATGATTATGTTTATAAATAATTAAGTTTATAAATGATTATGTTGTTAAATGATTATATACATACACCCATTAATAAATACAGAATTAAAGGCAGTATTATGAATTCTAGATATAATTTATTAATCTAACTGATAAATATATGTTTACAATATATATTTACAATAGTAACTATGGAGTACAGTTGTATTGATGCTATTAGCTAATAACATAGTATAGTTTACTTATACTAACATGATTTCTAGTAGCTATCACATTTCCAATATATTCTACCCCTGGTAATTTCTATACGGTATAGCTTAACGTATCCAACTCCTCACTATGTATATGTAACCATATAACCATATACCATTATCATTTATAACTTTCTACATGCAGTTCTATATCGGACCCTACCACGCCAGACTCTTTCTAACCAACCTCTTCAATCTTCTAAGAAAACAAAAGTCATATATGAACAAAATTAAGTGGAAACAAATGCTCGTCAAATCAACCGTTAGCTTTAACATCTTGATCTACATAATGTAATCCATAGCAATGGTTAATACTACGTCAGACATCGTTTGTACAATGTACAATGTACATATGTACAATGTACACCTGTACAATGCACAATGTACACATGTACAATGTACATATATACAACGTACACAAGTACACTGTACACCTGTACAATGCACAATATACATCTGTACAATGTACAATATACATATGTACAATATAAATCTGTACAATATACAGCTGTACAATGTGCATCTTTACAATGTACATCTGTACAATGTACATCTGTACAATGTACATCTGTACAATGTACATCTGTACAATGTACATCTGTACAATGTACATCTGTACATATGTACAGTGTACATCGTCTGAACAGATGACTACGTTATTCCTTAGATAATTAGCATGCCACCAAATACAGACAGAATACGCTTACCTCTACGACCCGGCAGATAAGCAAGAACCATTATGGCAGTCTTGCAAAGGGTCCATATCCGGCTTTAGGGGATACCCTTGTTCTCTGTGGTCAATGTTTCACTATCTGACCGTTAACAGCCTAGAGAAACCAGTTATGGGTTAGATGCATTGTTATGGGCGTGGCCAATTGAGTAACTTTATTTACCGCTTATAAGCGCTACTATTTAATTGTATTATTGCTAATAGTTATATAATGTGTGTTTAATTTTATTAATATTGTACATTATATTTTATAACAATTAAACAAGTAAATCGTAGTATGTGTATTGATTTATTTTGAGGTGTATTATTTACTATGGGGTGTTTTAGAGTAGTAAATGGGTGTACTTGAGATCCCTAATGATTTTGCTTTCGTGGTTGTCTTGGAGTTTCGTGATGGGTTTGGGTAGGGTTGTATATTGAATTCCACATTGCGTTACTATGGGGCGTGATTAGTATATTAATATATGTATATTAATATATTAACCGGATTGTAAACAAATACGACAGACTAATTAAATAATTAAATATAAACATAAAACATTTCAAATAAACTAAACAAATCATATTTCACACACAAATATTAAGCAAAACAAATGAAAATATGATTTGTGCGTAGTGTACATTTTTTAAATGTTGAAAAATATAGAAGTCGTATTATACATCGCTAACTATAATAAGTATCCGTATTTATTGGTAACATATACGTGTCATGTATGACAATGAAAACTACTAATTAAAATTGAAAATATAGTCACGAATATGACGCACACCACCACTGCAATTTCAGAGGGAACGTTCGATGCTAGAAAACTGGCATTCGTATTCTCTCGTTACATAAGAGATTTCTTCGGATGCAGGGAGTGTGCATCAAATTTCATGAAAAGAGGAAAAAGGACAATCATCAAAGAGGTTTCTGCGTGATTACGTAATAAATATGAGAATTTTTGCACAATTTGTTATATTATATTATTATACGCTATTGCTATATGCTATTGCTATACGCTATTGCTATACGCTATTGATATACGCTATTGCTATACGATATTGCTATACGCTATTGCTATACGCTATTGCTATACGCTATTGCTATACGATATTGCAATACGCTATTGCTATACGCTATTGCTATACGCTATTGCTATACGCTATTGCTATACGCTATTGCTATACGCTATTGCTATACGCTATTGCTATACGCTATTGCTATACGCTATTGCCATACGCTATTGCTATACGCTATTGCTATACGCTATTGCTATACGCTATTGCTATACGCTATTGCTATACGCTATTGCTATACGCTATTGCTATACGCTATTGCTATACGCTATTGCTATACGCTATTGCTATACGCTATTGCTATACGCTATTGCTATACGCTATTGCTATACGCTATTGCTATACGCTATTGCTATATGATATTGTTATATTATATTTATATACGTTATTAAACAAGTTATTGTTATACTACATTGCTATATGATATTGATATATGCTATTTCTATACACTATTTCTATATTATTTTGCTATATTCTATGTACTTATTGCGTTATACATATGCTATTCTAACATTACCAGATTAAGAAGCATAAACTAACGGATACCATGGTTTGGCTATGGAAGGCTCATAACCGAGCAAACAACGCTTTAAAAGGCCAGTCAAGCGAGGATCCGATGTATGCTAAGGTTGGGAGCTAACAAAACAGGATCAAATAAGTTCAAACTTTAAATTTATATGCTTACTAAATATTTATTAGAATTTAAATATTTATCTAAATAGAACATCGTTACATTCAATTATCCATATTACAGTTTATTTTAAGATGCATATTACTAAGATACGTTATCTATTTTAATCAGCCAACTATTTCATACTATTAATACATTTCTCTCCGTTGCGTATCTTATTAATATTGGGCATAAAGTGATATAAATACATTGAAATTACGAATTCAAATTAGATTTTTTATTCTATCGAAAAATACAAAAATTACATAATTATTTTCATTTATTACACAATTACATCATTTATTGCTGGCAAATCGCTCTTCAATAAATGAATAATAAATGCCTTCATGAACACTTCAAAATTACTATATTTGCACATGATATTATTGACATTCCCTATAAAATAGTGATATAATATATCTTTTGGAAATATGGTGCATTTAATACCCGAATTCAATTTGTTCTTAATATAAGAAATTCAATTATAAATAAATAAATTATATAACTTATCTTTCATAATTGCTATAAATCCAATTCACTAGACACCAATACTCTTGATAATAGGTATATTATATAATATGTCAATAGTATAAATGCATATTCAAATATACAATACATTGATAAAATGTTCACTCATTTTACTATCAAAAATATATACATACATCATTATAAATGATGTAATATATTTAAAAAAATATTCACTCGTGTTAACTTACTTTAACATGAATATTATAAATATTATATCATATATATATATATATATATAGTCCTCTGCATATAAGATAATGAAAAGAAAGCACGGTAGTTTTAATATTCATTGATATTTATTACGAACATCCATTTCAAAGACCACATTAAAAATAACAGTTAATATAGCACTTGATGCGATGTTGTATTTTATTGAATGACCGGAAATAATAATAAATAATATAGCAGGGTATTGCCAATATTTTCAAACCAGTTCATGTCACTGCAAAAATGTATAATTGTTGTCAATATATTATATATTATCATTAGACTTTGGTATTATAAAAAAACAAGTAATATTCGGGTAGATAAACAATTATGTTATTTTTAAACAAAAAATAGTTAGGTTATAAAATATATATTATTAATAATATTTAAAAGGTCATTCTAGAGTCTTGTATCTAACTGTTTCAATATCGGTTTGCATTCTTAAATCGCAACCGATTCTTCTATTCCTATCATGTTTTCATTGCCGTCAGGTATATTATCCTCTCTCACTATTTCACCACCTGGGACCGTTATTCGATCCGGTACGCTCACCATTTCATCGTCTCCGCGTTCGTCCTCGGAGATAGTTTCAAAATCCGAGCCGCTGTCGAAGTCGCTATCGTTGTTCTCGCCGGCGTCTTCGCTAACGGACCGCGGTTGCGGAGCTTCCGGTTGCGCTTCCAAGTTCATTTGCGCGAGATTCTCAACCAGCGATCCTCGCCGCACGCCGCCGACGTCGAAGAACTCGCGATTTCTGTTGGCCAGGCGTCGCGTACGCAAGGAGACGGCGCGTAGCGACTCGTAGTGGCGCGAGCCGGTGGCATGCAGTATTTTCTTGTCGCCTAGCAACCTGAGTTGGTTGCGCAGTTCCGAGTATAAGCCGACCTTCCAGCAGCTCGTTTTCGGTATGATGATACCCTCCATCTTACTAGGGTAGCGGTAGGGATTGTATTAAGGGATAAGTAATATAGAGGATGGGGAAATAGAAAGTTAAGTATAGAGGGTAGCTGGGTATGAAGAGAGGTAGTGAGGAAGTGAGAAAGAGAGGAAGGAGGGAAGGTATCGAAGTAAGAAGGGAGTAATGAGTAGACTAATATAAGTACATTATTATATAAGGTATCATTATTATATAATTAAAAACATGAGCGGATTTAATTCAATATGCTTTAATGTATATTTGTATTTTTTATAACTTTTACTTACCAATGTGTAAGTACTGTATACAGTAATACTTAATATATTTTTAAAATTATATTCGCGATTACTCTTATTAACTCAAGCTTTTTACCATATCATGTTGTCTTAATATGTAATATATTCATTGAATACAAGAGTTGGGTTGGTTATAAATATACTATATAAATTTACTTACCCTGAAAGTGATAAAAGCTGTAAATATTTATTTAAACTATGCGACTTATCAATAAACGATTTTTAATGAATATGAAATTAAATAAATATTTATTCACCACAACGAACCTAGCAACTATAAATACAAATTAATTAACTTTTATAATATTTAATAATTATTTATTAGTTATTTAATTCTGTTTTTCTTAAAAAATATTTTTGTAATATTATATAATTAATTATATCTGATTATATATATTTGAATACTTGATTTAAACATATATATATATATATATATATATATATATAACATAACATATATATATAACAATATGACTCTTATATGTGTGTTATATAATAGTATATATGTGTAATAGTTTAAATTAGATATGTACGAATGAGAAATCATTTAACATGTATTGAACAATAAGTAATTTCGTATATTTATAATCTTAGTACAATAATCGAATGTGTTTCGAATTCAATATTATAACTATATATTACGCTTAAGCAATATATATATTAATAATATTCTGATCTATGCATTAATATTCATTACTAACTTATTGTTTAGTGTCCAGTTTCGCATATTGATGAGTCGGCGTTATTTGTCAGTGGTAAAGTGGTAAATCATATCATCAGCGTATTTATGGAATTTGAGTTTATGTTTAGAAATATTAAATGATAAAGTAAGTAAGTAAATCAGAAATAGTAATGGCTCCAGTAAAGATCCTTGTGGTTCATAATAATTCAATCTGAATTTGATTGTCTAAGTAATATATAATATTATAAGTGCTCATATTTATATATTTCTTGCTAATTTAGTGATATCATCATTATACTGTTATAATCTACTTTTTTTAAATCAAAAATTATTTATACTAAAATTGTAGTATTATATTTAATATATTCAACATATTTTATAATATAATATATGTTGAGCTAAAGTTATATAATATATTAATAGGTGTAATGATATATAATATATGTTAGACTAAAATATATACAAACTAGTCTGTATATATTTTCTAGATCAATGTATTAGTTGAGTTTAATTATTGTTTTATAGTAATTCATTATTATTACGTAGCCTGTTTTGCAATGTATTAGTAAAATTGGGCAATCATCTGCATTAATATAGAAATGTATTTTTTTATGTTAGGCATATATAGAGTATATATTTGTAAATAAAATAAGAAAAGTAACGGACTCAATACTTAAAATTTTCGTACACCGTATTTTAATTTATAGTCATCTTATTTTATATTATTTAATTGTGTTCTCAAAGTTCTCTCAATATTATAGAATATCTGTAAATATAATACATATGTACATAACTTTTATGTTTTAATGTATAAATTCACATGTGTAATAGATACACGAATATCATAGAAGATACATTTGCATGATAAGTACTAGCAATGATAGTTTTGGCTTATGCTAAATAAATACAGACTACTTAAAATTAGTTATCTGTTTCAGCAAGGATTTTTATCCATCTATTCAACTTTAAATTAATTCATCCACCAATTTATCTATTCATACATACATCCTATTATTAAAGATTCAGTTTCCGAGTGAAAAGAGTTGCCCTGGTTGCAGAAATAACAAGGGGCAATGGAACATTCCTATTGTGATTCAATTTCTTATGAAGTTCTATAAAGCCGATAACAATGGTTAGTCTTAACTCCGGCGATATACACTAATAACACTAATAACACCAATAACAGATATAATAATTACAACCGATAGTTTGGAAGTGTATACAAAATATATTAGTTAATAATTTCTTATTATGTTCTTATCAAATATATTTGTATTGTGATACTTAAATAATATGTTAAATAATATTAAGTATTCAGATTATTTTCTTAAAATATATGTTTTGTATATATAAAGAAATAAGTTTTTACCAGGCAAAGATTGTATTTACACCAAGTGGAGTAGTTGCAAATTTGAAGATAAAGATACAACTAAATGCGGGCTGGGAAAGTCTACAAGACACCTGGTGGATTTAAATACTACTGGTTAGACTTTGTGTTGATTTGATTGGTTAACGTTAAAAAAGTTAGAGTAGTATTGTTGTCAGAATTATGAAATATTATGTCTTATGCAAATAAACATATCATTATAAAATATTAGCAATATCAAATATATTTTGGTATTTAGTATGATTTTTACTTTAATTAATCTTATATATTATTGTTTTCTATTATTACATTATAAAAGTATTAAAATAATTAAAATATAATAGTTACAGTATATATGATCGTCGTAGTACATATTATCGTCATACTATATGTTATCATCACATAATACATTATCACCACAATATGTATTACTTTTAACGATTACGTTGCAATTAACTTTAACTATTGCCGAATAGCATAGCTAAAAACGCAAACTCACTATACATTCATAACTTAACTCCTTAACTGCAATCTCTTTGCAGAGAGTAAGCTAGTCATGGAACTTAAATATGTGAACATAAATATACTAACCAATAAGGTCAGGAAGGTATACAAAATAACGGAACGGAGGTTAGTTAGATCAGATCACCAGCTATAAACCATTATTATTATGATAAACATAATATGCTGCACAGATTTCTAAATATTTATTTAGTTATCAATATCGCATATGGTGTCAATGTCTATATTTACATATTACCTGGACAATTAGTCACTTTATGAATTAATGAAACTATTACACAATGACGACGAGATGATCCAAAGTGATCAGCTGAACTTACTTAGGTGCGGAGGCGAAGAAATATCCCAAGAACGGTTTTGCCTGGGCACGAAATGCCCGGATGCTGCGAGAAACGAACAACGAGGCAAAGTGCCTGGGAAAACAATATCCTACCAGCAAGTGGTGGAGAACTCACCCATCTCGCAAGACATCTGCTACCCCCTAAATAGGTTACATCATAGTTGTAAATGGGCTATTGTTGCTTGTCTTAGTAATTATTAACACTCCTGAATCTCCCAGCTCCACATATCCAATCTAATATTGTATATTAGTAGAGTAATTATATACCGTTGCCAACATTTCATCCTATAGGATGATTGGTATACCAATCAATTACCGTTTGAGCATCATGTTGCTTAACTATAAATAATATTTCTAAGAATATAACATATATGCCCTTTTACACTATTTTACTAAACCTGTAACAACATCCACTGACTCCTTACACCTGACTTCAATCATTGCCTTTAATAATGTCCCAAAACATCGCATATCAACCCATCGGTAGCTAATGGATCCTGTCATTAAGATTTCCCCGCCAAACCTCTAACCTCGTTATAAACTCATCCGCCATGAAACCAACCCCTAACTAAACCCCAAACCTCGCCTATGCAGTAAACAAAGAACCCTGCTCTGTCACAAATCGTCGTCGCTAGGTGGATGGATGTTCACCAAAGCTGTTTGTCGAAGGCGTAAAGGTTTTACTTCCGCAACCGGTGTTTATTTGGTGAACCGCAGAGGTCACAGGAAGTGGAGACGACCACGTAACAACAACAATAACAACAATAAAAATAGAGCTAATCGTAACCGGAAGTACAGGACTATGTTCACCCCTGGCGGTAATCGCAGTCTCATCCATCCAGGAAGAATACAAGAAAGTCAGTAGCGAAGTATAGTATATTAGATACAATATGGTGTACTTATATATACTAGAATATACTATATAGAGTATAATGTATTATAAAAATTATAAATTACTAGGATATGCTATCCCAATAAACAATTGAGAAAAAGTACTTGAGTAAACATTTTGTATGTTACTTAACACAAGATTGTGTTACCATGTGTTTTTTTACACTAGTGAAATTTACACACAAAAGACACCTGTTAACACGTGTATTTTTTTCTTGTGGTAAGTAACATAAAAAACGCAGGTTAACCTAAATATATTTCACAAACTGTGTTGAGTAACACACAAAAAACACTGTTTAACCCAAGTATTTTTTACATGTATTTTTCATTTAATGGCAAATACAATACCGGGGTTATATCAAAATCCAAAATTTATAAATTCTACTATTTTTTATAGGATTTTTTATTTATAAATTATATATTATATTAGACATTTCAACAATATAATATTTTTCTAACTATAAAATATATAAAATTATTAGTAATATCGGGTTAAGCAAAAAAAAAGTTAACATAAGTTAAATTATATATATATATATATATATATATATATGTGTGTGTGTGTGTGTGTGTGTGTGTGTGCGTGTGTGTGTATGTGCGTGTGTGTGTGTGTGTGTGTGTGTGTGTACTATATAAGTTAGTATGCTATATATAATGATATTTGACGTATGCTTACACTTGTATATGATATGTATATATAAATACATTAGATGCATAACACATTTTGAAATCGCATATACGATTACCATATAATACAATGTAAACTTATTATCATTATTAATTAATTATTAATTACTATAACCTCCCTTTAAATAATATATATAATGTAATTGAATATTAATCACTATGACCTTTCTTTAAATAATATATATCATATATTATATATTAAACTTATACCACCGCACTGGTATAATATTTTAATATTATCTATTATTACATTATAATATACACTATATACTATAGTATACTTAGATATAATATAAAATAATATATGTTACATAGTATATTATATAAAATACTTAATATACTATACATAGTATAGTATATATTATATATATAGCCAGTGTATTAATGTAAAAATATATTTTACTTTAAATTGAAAATATAGAATTTAATTTAATTTTAAACATTTCATTAATACTTTCACTGCGATTATTAGTCATATTTTGTTTAGATTAATATGTTACGTAGCCACTCTTACGTCATAATACTCTCTAAACACAGTTGAACGTTGCAAAAGACTGCAAGATAAAGATCCGGCGTGTGCAAACATCATGAATTATGTAACCAATGTTTACGTAGCTGTCCAGATTCTAGAGGAATGCGATGTAATTAACTAATCAGAATTCAACTACAGACCAATGGACACTAAAAAGGTCAATTACGGGACACTCGGATACGTAAATAGCAAATCATAACTAATCATTATATGCAGATGTTAAACCCTGGACATCCCGTCAAAAGCATGCTACTAATTAAGTTATACGATTATTTATGAATACTTAAATTACTTCTTCCACTTCACACATACAAATATGGTTCATGCATAATGTACCTATCATATTACACATTGTTCTCTATATGTTCTTTATACATTAATAAACAATTATTTAGCTTTTATATACATTTATTTACATATTATTATTATACTTTTTATAATAATCCTACAACATAATATAGCAATGTGGTAAATATTTATAATTATTAGAACTATTATCATAACTGTTATTTCAAATTAGAAATAGTTAACATCGCATTGTTAAACAATTTATCTCCGGTTTCTCTTTATTAATTCATAATGTATTTGATTTCCTCGTTTACACTTATATATTTGTCTATTATATTGACAGTAATCTTGTATTCGGGTAGAGTTCAAATTTAGATAACCTTACTTTGGATAAGCGATGATATTTAATGAAGGTAATTCAAATTAAAAACTTTGCAAAGTAGAAAAGTATTGCAAAGTATTTCTTTTATAGAAATATAAATTTAACATAAAACTCTAAAATGTCTTATTCATATATACATATGGTTAATATAACTTTAATAAATATTCAATGTACATACTTACAAGGATGGAAACAATGTAATCTTTTGTTCGTTACATCCACATAGAGATCTTTCTATTTGTGATTGTGTATAAATGTAAACTCGCTGTCGAATAAAATGAGATCATAAATAGGAAATGGAGAACAAATATATATTAATAGACGAATTGATACTCTCTGCAATCTATAGAAGTACACTATCTATAATTATAAAGCTACGTCACTAACATACAATTATAAGTTCATAACACACTATAGTTAGTTATAATTCATATGGCCATATATTGTTCGTAATATTGTAATATTTGCTTGTTTATTATGCAACGCGACGTCCTACGCATTATGACGTAATAGCGAAATGACGTCATACCCGTGCGATATCAATGGGTGAGTTAGAGAACGTGTGCAAAAGAAAGAGAGAGAGAATCGTTGATTTTTGTTTACCCTAGCGACCGATGCCATGTTCATATCCGCCATTACTCGGCCGTAAGTTGAATTAACAGGACACCGGAGTACAAATTAAATACGTGTAACTTCATACCTCTGCCCTTCCCTACATGTGCAAAAGCCGCTACAAGATCGTCTGGTCACCTTTACTTAGATTAGACTACCGAGACAGTTATCTTTAGCTCGGCGAAATCTTTATTTGAAGACTAACTTTCTAACAGATATTCTGTCCTGTTGACTATTTCGTAAAATCTAATTTAGGGTAGAATCAAATCAATTGGCGCAATGCCATCGAAAACTAAAAGTAAAGGATTATTTTCTAAGAAAGGTGATAATAAAGGTTATGATTTATTATTAATCAAATCAATTAATTGTTATATTGTATTAATTATAAGTATAATATACATAGTTAATAATGATAACTGTCACATCGTTGTACAGTAAAGAACGTTATCTTATATATACTGCAATCAATTATATGTAATATATAACATATATGTTAATTACAAATTATAATTCTACTAATGGACACTGTAAGGAGTAGCTAGATATATATGAACTAGAATATGAGTTATATTAATATAATTATTGGATATTTTAAGATGATTATATATGTTTTGCCTTCATTTATAAACTATATATTTTATATGTTATTCATCATTCAATATATTGTATATATTAGTCATTATGAATACAATCGATTTAATATGTATTGTGCTATATTGGTTTAGGCTATACATAATATATATATATACATATATATATATATATATATATATATATATATATATATATATATATATATATATATATGAATTTATAGCATTTTCATAAAGCTTCGATATTAATTATAATATAACGTATTACTTTAATTCTGATTATGTTATTTTACACGTTTTTTTTATTGAATTGATAATTACTCTATAAGTTCTCACTAAAGCATCAACATTATATAAAAAATATAGAATAGGTCTAAATAAATATGATATATTAACGTGTGAATTACAGATGAATACAATCTATTATAAAAATTAAATCGTATTCAATTCCTTTTATGAATTCCTTAAAAAAGTAAACAAATGTAAATTCTTAATATCAATATTGACTTTTCTCATTTGTTATTAACGCATTAAATGCATTCCACGAATTATATTCACAACTTGTTCGTAGTTAAAATCGATATTTTACCGCAAATCGATCTGTATTAGGAACACATACCTATACAGTAAGGCAAATATACCTCAGCATACGTATAATAACATTACATCTCACATTGTAATAACTATTAAATTAATTTAAATAACAGTATTTCATTATTCATACTTATATATATATATATATATATATATATATATATATATATTGGGTTAGTTTCCTATTATAAAGACCTAACATAGATTGTTAATAATATATATTACCTTAAGAAGTATTACTAATGTGTAAACAAATATCAAATAACATTACTAATTACGTCAAGATAATAAAAATATATAACATAACTAATATTATTAGCTAACAATATAATTAACTAATTTGTTATAAGAAATTATAAGTTTGAGCCATTTTATGTAATAATAATAAATACTAGTAAACAAGGTATATTAATTTAATAAATGTTATATTAACAATAGATATTATAATCTAATTTGCCATTCATTAATAATCAACATTTATTACGCTTATTTACCCTGATATTGATTTAAGGTAAGATCATATGTATCTATGTATTGTTGAATTGGATTCTAATTGATCATTTGTTGTTTTTTAATCAGTCGTCGGCATTCAAGAAAAATATGTCTTTTGTATGCAATAAAGAAAATCTTACTCATAATTAATATACTGGCGTCCAATATGGTATATATTATATACAGTATATAGAGTATTAATATCTAAATCCTAGTATAAAATACATAATTATATAACTCGTACATTTCAGATGCGTAATATACTGTAGTATACGGTATTTATTATTTAATGAATTATTCATAAAATACTTAGAATAATTACATTCTAGTGTATAATACATTACTTTAGTAGTATGCGTTATACACCTTACACCGCATTGCAAGAGTATTAATAGCAGGTAAATATTAAACTGGTACGTAATTATAGGGATTGCAAATAGCAGTTTTAGTCTGTTTCGAGGCATTGTCTTCCGTTATTTCACAAATCGTGCCCTTCTAAAACGTGACGTCATATGCACCGACGCTAGTTTTAGTTTACATTGGATACAGAGTAAATACTAATCATAATGTGTAATAGCTTATTTATGTACCCAGCATAATGGTTGGCAGAGTTTTTTTTCTAATTCACGATCAATTTCTTCTACATTTAGAATTGATTGTGATAAAGGAAAGAATAAATAGGAATGTTATTACCAATAAATTAAAGATTTATAATTTACCTTGGAAATTAGGTCAACTAATAAACATGAGATTTAGAATTTACTGAAATCTAAGAAATTAGATTAAAGATTAAAAGGAAAAGTATTTAATTATATCTAAATAGCCTGTATTCCAATGTGATGTCATGATATCTATATATAGTATCATACCATATATGTAGTTACGCCATCATTAATGTCATATATTACAATTTATATTACTTGCACTTCGATTGCAGTGAATTCACTAAAATAACCATTATGAATAGCATGATATGTATAATACATATATATATACCACTAATAAAGTACCTAAAGTATTGTTATTAAATTGATTTAATTAATAGTCTTAATAATTTAATGTAATGAATTTAATAATATAATATATTATAAATTTTGCATCCCATTAATAATTTAATGTAGTGAATTTAATAATATTACATATTATAATTTTTGTATCCCATTAATGTAATATAAAATTAAATTTAACAATACTTATTATATATAAGGTTTAAAAGATATTTATATATTTTAAATGTTTAGGAAATAGAAAATTGTATAATATTTTTATAATTATTATAAATATTATTTATTCTAGGATTAGTTATTAAATTATTAATTTAATAATTATTATTATAATAACTTAATAATTATTTTTATACTAATAATAATTAATTATAATATATACTATTTTTTATTATCGTTGTTTTAATTTAGAAGTTCTTAGTAGATATAATTACAATTTTGAAATTATATTAATCTAATTGATATACGATTGATTTGTATATCTAATTGATATACAAATATATTTTATAAATAAAAATATATTTAATATAGAAAATTGATTATTTTATAGATATTTAGATAAATATACTTATAAACTTAGATAATAATATAATTGATGTCTGTTCAACTTCCTAAGTGTTTTCCTCACTGAAAATAACTAGATTTATTTAAATCTTTTTCATTTTCCTTCGTCACATTGTATATTTGTTATGGTATTATTATGTTTAGAGTATTAGTGTTTTCTAGCTTATTAACGGGCGCCATTATATGCTGGTATCACTCTAGGACACAATGCAGGTATTGTGCTATGTATAATATACATGACGAGTTTGGATAAGAGTAAATATATACCTATATACCTGTAGAGACGGAGAAGTAGTATACATATGGCCTATTAGTACCATAATGAGTACTCTCACACTAATGTATTCATGATATGCATTGATAAAAAGTAGTTAGAGGATTAGATAGTTGGGAACATATAAATTGGTGTTATTAAAATAATTCGGCTATTGTTTTATCTATATCAATGTACGTCAGCTCGCTGTTAACTCATTGTTATGGAGCGGCGACCGTATTGTCTCGCATTACAATAATTAATAACTGCACACTGTGAACATTGTAATGCATGTAAAGTAACTGGCCAAAAGGCCCATGGGGTACATAACAATACAATCACCGGAAGTTTTGGCGGGTATGTTACCGAATAATTACTAATTACATGTTTTACCATATTACAATCAAAACATTTAATTGCATTATGTATATACTGTATACTGTACAATGTACACTATACACTGTATACTATACACTGTATACTGTACAGTACGGTATATGTTAAACTATAATTTCTTAAGCAGTATACTATCAAAAACACATGTATAATACTATCCTATCACCTGTAAACACGTTTGGTAATATGAACAATTGTAAAATATTACATAGATTCCATTAAAATATAATAATGAACTATTTAGAACATTTTGTTATATTTGAAAAGGTATATTTTATTCATATTTATAAAATATAATTTGTAAATAGTCGCAATTTAAATATTATTATTTAATTAATAATATCTGTTAAAGTTATAGGGCTTGATTGTCAAATTATATTTATATTTTTAGGTATATTTGTAGCTTTTACGCCGTACACTGTACGATTTACACTGTACATTGTACAAGTATGGTCATTGTACATTGTACAATGTACAGTCTACTTGTACTGTAAGAGCTAAGTAAATTGTACGATGTGCATTGTACTTAGTACTTATAAGTAATATAGTACTATAATACTATAGTACTAATTAATATAGTACTTAGTTTATCTACTTACACCATATATCTTCTCTAGCTCATCTAAATTCATTAATTTATATTTATGTAGTACTATATCTTCCTCTCTTAATTATCTTGAATTATTACTGACCTATATAAAAAATATTATATACAATGCTAATGTAATGAATTTGATATCTATTCTAATTAACACAACCATCCTACTCTATTTTATTTCATATATAATAACCCCACCACATCGCATTGATAGTTTCTCAACCACAAGTAATGCTCTAGAAATATATAATTAATCTTATAACGGTATAACTTAATCATCATAACCTCTACAGTGGCGGTAGAGACAATAATCAATGTAGAGGAAGCCGTCGCTGCTCATGACAACTCAGAGGTTTATACTCATTTGCGTTATAAATATATTGTAATACGGTTTCATGAAATATAATCTTTCACAATAGAAAATAAAACATTTATTCTATTTTAATTTGTTATGATATAAGTACAATTTTATTTAAATTGTATTCAAAATATATTACATTTTTTTATAGTAAACAATTCATTAATATTTTAGTAATTACATTATCTGGTTTGTCGTGAGTCTATCATGTAATAATACTGTGTAATTATACAATTAGATAATAGATGAGTTGAAGATGGCTAAGTCATATTGATTTAACCTGTTTTTATTATCATGTTTATAGCTGACCGGAAGTTCAGGAACTCTTAAATCACAGGTGATTCAGATCGAACCTGAAACGAGCCAATTAACTCCGCTCTCTATACATCCAAATGACGGTAATGCATTGTATTATTAATAACCCGTAATTATCTAACAATGTGTAAGCAATTCTTTGATATATATATATATATATATATATATATATATATATATATATATATATTTTTGATATATATTAAATTAATTTTATTAATTACATTTTTTAATTTTAAAAGTAATATATGTTTATATCTATATTCTATGTAAGCAAGCCAAATTAGTATTAAACACATAAATAATATATCAAATAAGACGTAATATGAGATTTTTATACAATAATAATTTATTAAATATTATAATATTAATAATATTACATAGTATATATTTTAAAAGTATATACTGTTTAAATAATATTTTTCCTAATATTTATAAATTTCAAAAGCATGACATTTTTTTACATCTTGATAATGGAAATATTTTTTTGATGGGCGATATTATAATTATTATTAAAAAATATATTAATACATTGTTTCATAGGAGAACCATTTCCGGTACGTCCGAAATCTGCGGGTAGGAGGTCTCGCACGGATAATGGTCACTATTTGACTACTCCGGAAGTTTCAGAACGACCCAACAGTCCCAGCAATCGTAATGGTAAGGTGTTAAGAGAAAAATAATTATAATAATGAATATAGTCATAATTATATTAATTAGTGTGTATATAGTATACTAAGTACCACGTAGTATTAATATAGCAAACTGAATAGAATGAGCTTTAAACTTCAATTAACTCTACTATAAATTCAACTCTAGCCTCTCCCCTATTATTTTATTCTAAATTGAAACTGAGATATTAACATCCCTCTCCCTCTCCCTCTCCCTCTCCCTCTCCCTCTCCCTCTCCCTCTCCCTCTCCCTCTCCCTCTCCCTCTCCCTCTCCCTCTCCCTCTCCCTCTCCCTCTCCCTCTCCCTCTCCCTCTCCCTCTCCCTCTCCCTCTCCCTCTCCCTCTCCCTCTCCCTCTCCATCTCCCTCTCCCTCTCCCTCTCCCTCTCCCTCTCCCTCTCCCTTGCATTAATCCTGTCACTTGCAACATTATTGTTTTCATTCCACTTTAGCTTGGGCTGAGGCCAGATCTGTATCGCAACAGTCTTTCCTCTCAAATAGTTCATCGTCGCAAGTTAGCGACTCTACAATTACCTCGCGGCAGACCATCATCGATGTAGATCCCCCAATAGTTCCTATAGTAGTTCCTATTGACCAATCAAAATCCAGTAAGGATATCCAACTCGAAAAGGATGGATACGTACCTTATTCGAGAGCAAAAAAACAGGTTGGGTTTCAGACAAAATAGTCATATTTCCGGATAACCAGATAATGAGAGGCACTGCAAATATACCAACATTATTAATAAATACATATAGTATAAAAAAGCCTGAGATAAAATTGTCCAAATGGTCTAACATTACAAACTATATTTAACTACTATACAAATCAAAAGAACTTTTTTAAGGAATATGAATTATTTAAAAAAGTCTTCGATCATTGATAAGTGTAAATTTTAAATATTGCATACTAACTATCTCATAATCTGACTTATAATGCCGTATAAAGTGTTAAATATGTTTAATTACTATATAACCATTGACGTTTGAATATGATAAAGGTCACATATTAGCTGTATATGTAATAAACTTTGACCGTTAAGGTAGAGGCTTGCGCAGATGCTATGAAGAAGATGAGAGCTCGCCATATTGCTATTGTCAAGGATATCGAGATCAATCATAAACATATTGAGACCAACACACAGGTTTTTAATACGTCATCGATTGTAAAATACCTAATGCTTACGTAACCATTAGCCATTTGATAGAACCAGTTCGGAGTATTTATAAAGAATCAGAGAACCCAATATTCTGAGAAAGTGGCCGCCTTCAAAAAGGTTTATAAATAGCCATGGATTTCTAATATGCCAATATTGTAACACATGATAGCATCGATACGAAATGTAAGGAACTTCTAAAAACATATTTATCATGTTTAAAATGACAAACATGCGACAACGTCTTTAACTAGCGACATCCTTAATCATGCCGATAACTCTTCCCTAAACAATCAATAACTACTACTTATTGGAATACTGCAATCATCCTTAATTGTATATATCCATGACACGTCAGACCCAACTAATACCTAAATACATTAAAGTGACATTATTATATATAGAATACTTTATATAAGAACTTTTATTATGAGTATTTCCTAAATCATAACCAAAACCACCCATTTACCATCTTACCGTTAATTCCGCCCCAGGTGATACAAGTACACAGGGAAGAGTTATCCCAGAAACAGCTATACTGGGACAATGCTCTGGTCAATCTGAGTCGTCGTAACAAAGAACTCTTAAACGAAAAACGTTCACTGATGGTTCAGAATAAAGAGAGAGTGGATATGTTTACCGTAGAGCGGGTTAGTTGGCGTGTGCGACTTAATCACTAACGTATGTAGTCATTAGTGGTGATACGAAGATATCGGTGGAGATATGTTATCATCAATAACTTGTGAAGTAATTGTAAACACAATTATTTTACGTTATTACTTACTTTATCATTTTTTAATAATTCTACTCTTTTACTTTAATAATATTCTTTTTACTTTTGTAAATAAATTGTATGTATCACTACATACAAATTAATTGATTCGCTATCTGCACGGAGGGTTCATTTGCATGACTGTAATTTTATCTGAAACTATTGCTCACAATCATTTATAAAATAGGAAGAAGTGAAATCGCAATATAGCGAACTGAAACGACAACATGACACATCGAGAGGTTGTAAATTATATAATAATATATAAGTCGAATATCTAAATTTACTTTAATAAAAAACTTTATCATAAAATAATCATTTCAAAAAAAGCTTAAAGAGACAATTAGTTTATTGTTATATAATTATTAATTAGTTTAGATAGTATTCTTCATTTATTAAAATATTTGCAAATTAAATATTAGTGATCCAAATATATTTGTAGTGCAATTTACATTTTATAAACCTAAATCATTATTTATAAAGCATTGCAGGATTAGCTAGGTAGACTTTTAGTTATTCATTAACAAGTATACTACTTATTTTGGTTATTCACTTCGAATTACATAATTATTTAATTAATCACCTGGAATCATAGGATTATTTTAGTTATGGACGACAGTAGTCGTTTTTTTTCATATTCACATGGAATTGAAAAAATATTCTAGTTATTCATTTAGAATTATAGAATATTTAACTTTATTTACTTGAAATTATAGTCTTTCCATTACTAACTTGGAAATAAAGAGTCCTATTTGTAAATATTTGATTTGTAATAGTTTAAATATTGGTAGTATTGGTGGTATTAGTATTAATAGCATTATTATTAATAGTATTATTTATTAATAGTAATGTCATTACGATGCTACGTAATATGTACTTCACATAAATAGAAGATGGAGAGCTAAACGCTTTATTGGCGGAAAATAATTCAAACATCGCTATTTTACGAAGAGACAAAGAGGTTCATATTATTAAGTCTATTGTATTATTTCTTATACAATTTGATCAGCTCAACTCAGCCATCTTGCTTAAATTCAGCAATTAAAATCTAAATAAACTACATATATCTATAAGCATTATGAACTATAACTGTTGACCATGATATTCAAATAAAAGGTATTTAGAAATGTATATATTATGAGTAAGGTACCCCATTTTCAACTTTTGAAAATGAGGTTACATATCAATTATTCATTATTGATCTCTATATAATAGTAACTTTTTGTAAAGATTGATATAACATATAGCTATATATATTAGTTTGGCCAATCCATGCATATTTGTATTATACAATTACGATATCAATACTATTATTTGTATTAGATAGTTTAAACTAATTAGTAATATTCATAATAATATTGCACTTATATTTCGATTGACCTTTAATCAATGTAAAGGTATATCAATTTACCATGACACTTAACCGATATACAGTTAGCCGAACAAGAATTGGATAAAACTCGCCTAAAAGTTGATAAGTTGCAGCGCGATATCTCGAGGTTGAGAAACGCGGATAGAATTGATGGTGTAGTAATTGAAGGCAAGTATATTATAACTATTAGTTTTGTTTGACAGTGTAAGTAATTATTCATATATTTTATAGATAACAATAACTATTTCTAAATTTTTACTTATTTAACCAGTATTGCGAAACAACGATTTAAAATTACTAATTTCTCAGATGAAATATCAGACCAGGACGAAGTTGATACTTTGTTGTTGGCACCTGCTGTTAGTCTATTTATACTTTGCTATATGGAAATATTGTTTATCACACTAATCTTAAACTAATATTAATTAAACCCAATATAATAAAAGCTAAAATATTTTTAATTTATATTTATAATATATTTTAATTAATATTATAATATTGATGTATTCCTTAAAGTTCAATATATTGTTTCTTATAAAGTGTAATGCATATAATTTAAACAATAGATTATACCGGTACACGGAGGAACTTCTGATAGATCTGAAAGAATCGAGGCCGAACGCGAGAAACTTTTAAAAGAACGCGAGAAATCTCAAACGGAACGATACGTATTTTCGGAAGAGAAGAGAAAACTTAATAACGAACTACTAGATGCGATTAAAGTTTGTTATGTAATATTATATCATACCATATAAAGAGCATTCTTGAGTACAAGTAGCAATTTGCATATCGAAACTGAATGGTCTGTAAAAATAAAAAATAATATCAAAATAATACACTTAAATATTTCATTAATTAACTTTTCTTATTATCCAACGTTTACTATGTTTATTATTGTAATAATTTATAATATTTAATTTAATGATCTGAATCAAATAAGATATCATTTTTATTTATCATATTTATTTCCCATTTTCTCTATTTTCGATTTATTTATGAATATAATATACCTGGTATTATATTTAACAATAGGAAAGGGATATCGCATTTGCTAAGTATACTGCAATAGCAGCGAATTCTGCAGATGTCCAGGCACTACAATTCCAGTATGACGATTTGTTACAACGATATACACTGCTAACTCAAGTTTCGGTAGTTGGAAACACAGAGAAAATCGAGGTTAGAAGGGTGAAAATAATGTATGTTTAATTATATGTTAATATGAGATAGATTAAAGGATGCAAATATATTGAGATAGTAACATTGTGTGAAACTTAGATAAAGCAGATAGGAAAAGTGTAGAATCGTGTTAGATAATTAAAAATGAGATATATATATATATATAAACAAAAGTGATAGTGTACTATTTTATAAACTATATATCCCAAATGATAAGTGTTCATATATGGACACATATAACATTCATTTGCATTTCAGGAAGGTATAGCAGAAGTTGATAGAGATAGGGAGATTATGCTCGAATCGAAAAAAGATGCTGAAAGAGATATAGAACAATGGGAGAAAGAATTCAAACAGAGGGAAGGTTCCCACTTACTTTGTATATTTCACTTATATTAACAATAGAAAGTTATTATAGAATAGTTATATCTTGTTTATATATTATAATTAATATATTATTTACTTAATTACAGTGTACTGTTAAGAAATAAAATATTAATATCATTATATAATAGTTATAAAGAATATATTCCAACATATACGACCTATTACGCAAGTAATCTATGTTAAATTACCTTATTAGGCAGAGAGCCTACCGAATCCGATAAAGGTCCAACGCAAATAGAGATGTATACAACGAGATCTGAAGTGGATACTATGATATCAGGTAGATATTCTAAGTATACGGGGGATGGAGTATGCACGCTCGGGTGGTATACTCGAGATATCTGTGTTTATATGCGAGGGTAGAGTTGATGGATATGTGGGACTAGGTGATAACTTCTAGGTGGCAGTTGGGAAACACAATATCAGTTATCTAAATTGATATGAATATTAATACAATTTTATATCCAGAAAAGTTGTAAATCCATAATCAAAATAAACTTATTTTAGATAATGAAATGTTTAAATTGATAAACATTTTGATATCATTTACATAATAATTTTATTTAAATTTTATTTAACTATTTTGACTTTAATTAATAAGTTCTTTGCCACTATTTGATATTAAAACTCCAGTGGAATATTCTTACAAGAATTCATTTCTATATTATACTTATAATATATTGATATACTTAATATTATATTGGTATACCGTATTATATTTTTTAAAATCGATACTTAAAATACGTATTATTTTAAGGTCTGGATAGAAAAACTGAAACCCTGGAGCAAATTAGAGACGGGGATACTCAAGCTCTTTTATTAGCTCCGGTTCCCGTGAAATCCAAACCAATAGAACCAACAATAGTAGAGGTAGGTCTATTTCATAAACATTTTGTATAATAAATATAATTTTAATTAGCTGATAGTAATATATTTTCAATTAAATGGAAACCATATAATTTACTTTAGGTTAAAGTTAGAGATAAAGAAATGGAGGAGGAACTTTTATCGGTAAACGAAAAATGTGAAGAACTTAAGAATCTACTAATAATCGTTTGTAATTATTAATATGTATCCGGTTAAACATATAATACTAAAGTAATTATGAAATACAGATAACAATAACAGATACAGATAACAATAACAAAAATAATTTTATAACGGAATTTTATATATATATATATATATATATATATATATATATAATTATGGTATAAGATAGATGTAACAATAAGAAACGCTAATATGTTTGAATACTCTAGGTGAATGATAAGAACAAAGACCTTAATGCCGACGTCGAGGATCTGGAAGAAGAACTCGATGAGGCGAAAGAAGAAATCGACATTTTGAAATCGAAGCCAGCAGGTAAACATTCATTATTAATATTTAATAAATCAATTTGATTTAAAATATAGTTTATGATAATATCGATACGATTACGAATGGAACATACATATACAGGAGTATACATGTGTTGACCTTTTGACCTTCCCTCATTATAGCCTCAATAGCGGACGACGACGATGATGAAAGTGACTCATCCGTTTACTCTGATAAGAGTGACTCGGAATCGGAAACAGAAACAGAATCTGATGTTAGTTGATATATAAGTTTAGACACACACACGCACACATATATATATATATATATATATATATATATATATATATATATATATGAAATACATATGTAGGTGTGATACTCTCAAACAGTGTATGAATACTAATAGCAGAACTCAAGTTTATTAATAGATTATATTGCATACATGATAGAGTTTCATACACTGATATTATCATAGGTTATCTGATCAATAAAATATTTAAATGCAGACTTTTCAGTTAGATGAGTACGCACTATTATGTCAATATAATTTGTTTACCTGTCTGTTAACTAAAATATGATATTAGTTTTGAAACATAACTTACTTTAATTTATGTAAATAAATATTTAAATATTATAAAGTGCCTATATTTTAGTCGCTATTCGATATATAACATATTACTATCATACCGTGAAGGACAAAGTCTTAGCTGCAACGGTAGTCCCCGTCACTTCAACTCTAGCTAAGAAACAAATTCCAGGAAAAAAAGCAGCTCCAATTTCAATAACTCCTACTAGTAAACAAGATGCAAAGAAGGTAAATAATATGTTGCTAATTATAGATGATTGTATTTATAGCTTGATTGTTTAATTAACTGCAAATATGAATTCTAAATAGAATAGAATACAACTTATATGTTCATATATTTATTTTTCATTTATTTGTTATGTATTGTTAAAATAGATTAAAGATCTAAAAAAAGAAAATGGAGATTTAAAAAGAAAATTAAACGGGCTCGAAAGGGAATTGAATAGAGCTCAACTTGGTACTTTTTAAACTCAAGCATTTAACCACCGCATTTAATAATCATATCAAATTAATTTTATGCTTAAACTGATCGATAAATTTAGTAATTTTTTAAATGTCTGCTA